>RXID01015130.1:793367-1357387 GCA_005019695.1 Trichopus zeylanicus subsp. travancoricus
TTTGTAAATATACGAATATTAAATTTGTAATTGAAAATTTCGTGGATGGTTTATTTATAGAAAATTTTAAACATTTAAGATCCTCTTTGTAAACTTTTATTTGAAAAATATCAAAATTTGAAGTTATCTATAAGTAAAAGTATTCAATCGGCCTATTTATAATTGCATAAATATATAAATTATAATTTAAAATTTAATTGAAGGTTTATTTGTAAATATTTGAGAGAAAGATTGGAGGGTGAGAAGTTAAGAATCTTAGGGGGTTTAGTTATAAAATTATAGAGGATAAAAGTGAAATTTTTGGAAAAAATTGATTAAATAATAATCAGGGGGTTGCAAGTAATAAATTTTTTTAAAAAATAGGTGTAGGTAAATACTAAAATCACGAGAGATTTTGGTAAATAAGATAAATTTTGGGGGATTGTAGGTAAAAAATCCTTTAAAAAAAGGCATGTATTTGAAGTATTAAATTGAGTGAAATTTTCAGTTTACTTATAAATAAATCATTAAATTTTAGAAAAGGTATGTATTTTAAGTTTATAAAAAATTATATGATAAGAAAAGTAAAAAAAAAATATCAATGAAATTTCTCATTAATTAAAATATATTTCTATCACCATTCATTTTTGGGCTATTTTGTAAAATTTTATCATTTTTTAAAATTAATTTACTAATTTTGATGTTAAGAATTTTACATACAACCCCCTAAAAATAACTAAATTATATATTAACCTTTGTCTTTTCATAACTACTTAGAACCCCCTAAAAAAGAGCCAATTTGAGTTGAGTTAAGAGGCATATCCCCTTCAGTGTCAAAAATGATAATTCATATTCAAATATAGAAGAATTTCTTGTTTGAAACTTGAAATTTAGAGTTTCTATTTTAGCTATATTTGTTGCTGAAAAAAATTTCTACATTTTGTCTTATTCTTTTAATAACTATAACATGGGTATTTTGGTCTTTTATTTGTATTTATAACCATCCATTTTTGGGCAATGTTTTGTAAAATTTTATTATTTTTCTAAATTAATTTACCAATTTTCATATTAAATTAAGTAAAAAATTTAATTTATATATAAATAAATTATTAAATTTTATAAAAAGAGGTAAGCTCACCCAATTGGAAATAAGTAAGCATATTCCCAATTTCTACTCTAGCAAAACACCAAAATTAGGGGAATGGATGAAATTGATCAATTCTATCTTCAACTCAAATAACAGAATCATAGAATTGAGAAATTATGAATTACTCAATTCCATCTAAAAAATATGCATTCAAATATTGGAATTTAACAATTCCTCTAATTTCATTAATTCCTTGCCCAATTTCACAATTCCAAATTCAAAATTGATCAAAACGCCTCCATAATATGAGTATGGGAATAGGAAGTTGGACTGCTGCATGGAGATCTCCCATTTTCATATAAGATAACTAGAGGAGGAAAGATCATAGAAGAAAGGGATAATGAAGGTGTTGAAGAGTGAGGTGGAGAAAGAGACGATCAGAAAGTTAAATGGCATTTGGGGTAAGCACAATTAGGGCTTAGTGGAGGTTAGTAAATTAAAGTTTATCTTTGTTTGATCTAACAAAGCAAATTTAGAAGGGCTATGAAGACTTAAAAATTGAGATGAAGCTAAAGGGGAACGCAAGGTGGTTGTTGTGGAACCCTCATTTACTACCACTTATTTTGATTCGAGAGTCTCCTTAAGATCAAATCCACTAATACCTCTTTTTATTAATCTGCAAGGTGGAAGAACTATGAAAAAAATTTGTCGGAAACTCTTTAATCGCAATCACTTTGATACCCAAGTTAGTTCCTATAAAAAAATAAAATAGTGGATTTAAAAATTAGTATCAGTCCTTTATCTTGACAAATACTCCAATATTTATAATGCATAAAAATAGTTTAGAGTTGTGGAGTCGTAATTGGCCACCTGGAATACTTAGAGGATCCTGAAAAGCAATCTCGAAAAATTAAATAAAATTTGGGTGGGTTTGAGTATATAATTAGGTATTGTTAGAATATGACTTCTAGCAGGCGCAAGCTATTATTGCTGATTATACTAAAAATTATCAAGAAACTCCTAAAATGAGAAATATAACTATTGAAATAAAGACATGAAGAAAGAAAAGACATAATATTATTATTAAAATAGGGTTACATGTCTTAAGTAAATGTAATCTCTCACTTTGTATTTAAAGAATTTAAATTCATAACCATAAAGAATATGAAATGAGAAAGGAAATAGGAATGGCTTGATGTTTGCCATTGCCTCACTTCCATGCACTTGATTAAGAACAGCATGATAGACGGACTTACTGAAACTTAGACGAATACTTGGTTTGTTCTTTGATCGATGTTGATAACTGTTTGAAATATTTTTTATTATAATTAAAGTTGATTAAAATATGATTAAAATTGAGACATATGTTACTAAATTATGGCTCAAATATGGATCTTAGTCAAACTTAAATCGCCTCTGAGTTTGACTGAAAATTAAGCTTAGTTCGAACTTGAATTCTTTAGAAATTCAGGTTCAACTAAAGTAAGCTAAGTGGGCTACATACTTGGACCAAAATTAGCCTTAAAATTCATTTAAAGTCTGGACCAAAATGACATAATGTAAAAATTTTATAAATAAGTCCTGAACTGAAGGGTTCTTAACTATATTTTTCTTACAAATAGGTCTCTAAAACAAGAATTTTACGAAAAAATCTAATAAATCCTAAAATTACAAATCAATCTTGTAAAATTTAGGGTTTACGAATAAAGCCCTCAAAGGATCAATAATTATAAATCTTTATGAAATATAAGATTTGTGAATAAACTCCTCCAAATTTTTTTATTTGCAAATAAACCCCTAGAATTTCAACTTTTCATAATTAGGTCTCTCAAAAATTTTTATTTGTAGATAAGTTCAAATTTTATTTAAAAAGGACCTTGAAAGTTTCAAAACTTTATAAGCAAGTTCTTTTTGTAATATGTCCCTTGACAATTATAAAATTATAATTTAGTCTAATTTTTCGAAAAAATTAATTTTTCGAAAAAATTACAAATAATTCCTCTATAAATTCAATGTCTGAGATGAATACAAATTATAAATTATTATTATCCACAATAACAATGCTCATCCATATCCTTTCACATAGTTATCCAATTTTATAAGAACTACATCTATATCCGTCTACGGCTATCCAATCTAAATAGAATTCATCCAAAGCAAATAGATAATTTTCTTAATACAAATTTAAAAGAGATTCATTCCAAACCAACTCAATCTTCTCAAAATTTATAAATTTCTTTATGCTCCTATGAAAAAAGTGAAGAGAAGATTAGAGCACGGAGGTATGTGAAACTAGGAATACAACACGAAAGTCAAGAACTAAACCAATCAAGTAAGGACTTGAGCTCTTATCTTTTATTCTTCTTTATTTTTTTTTCTCCTTTTTGTCCTTTGTTCTTCTTCCTTTGTGAAAAGTCTTGGCCTTCCACCATTATTGCTGCCCCCATACTGCACCCCATGCACCATTCTCTCTTCGGCCTCACTCACCCATCAAAGTCGGCTGCTTGTAGAAGAGGTCCAACCCGTACTCCTCTATTCCTCCCCCCCCCCCCCCCCTTCCTACCCAAACGCCCCCCCCAGCTCCCCCCACCCCACCAACACACACACACACACACACACACACACACACGAGCTATCAACACCACTGTGAAACCCCTAGCATGAGTCATCACAGCCTGCTGATTCATCATCATTTGCTATCTTCTGTTGGGAGAGTCAAAAGAGTGTCAAATCAGATCAATATAGTGGGCCAGACACCAAACCATCTCAAAATCTTAAGCTCATGGGATATAGGCCTTTTTTACTATATATATTGAACTCTATTTATACAATATCTGATGTGAAACTAATTCATCACACCTAATATTATAACAATCTTCTCCTTCAGGTGTGATTTGACCATATCAATTTTAACACTCTTAATCAAGAATTTTTTTTACTCGACCAGTTCCATGGTGTGACCCATACTAACGGTTTTTTGTCTCGTTTTTTGATTTTTTTTAAAGAGAGACTAACATGTGACTCAATTTAGTCGCATCATCATGGTAATTTTGGTCTTAAGAGTTTACACAGCTTCAAATCTAAAGCTCTGATACCACTTGTTGGGGGAGTCGAAAGAGTGTCAAATCAGATCAATATAGTGAGTCAAACACCAAACCATCTCAAAAGCTTAAGCTCATGAGATATGGGCCTTTTTTATAATATATATTAAATTTTATTTATCTAATATCCGATGTAGGACTAATTCATCACACCTAACATTATAACAATCTTCTAGATTTTCCCACACAACCTCACCCCGATGACCTCTTGGTGGCCTCGACCTACTAGTGGCTTCGACCCACTGGTGGCCTCATCCCACCGATCCTGCCTTGCCTCCTCTTGCTTATGAACTTTGCCTCTAATTGGCCCACCTAGCTACCTTGAGCCACCAGAGGTTCCCATGCCTCAACACTGTCCAACCATGTGCTCCTCACCCATACCCATAGAGTCAAGCTAGCCATGCCCATGATCATGTCCTATTGTTGACCCAGCACCACCATTCCCTCTCCATCCACCCTCCAGCATGGTGAGATCCCGACTGATTCACTCATTGTCAGAGGAGCATAGGGCCAGACCAGGCCATACCTAGTCGGATCCGGCTAGGAAAAGAAGAAGACAACGACCCAAGCCCTTGTCCTTGCTGCTATTATGGTCGAATCCATCCACCATTTTAAGGAACCCGATAGGGTTTTGGGATAGAGGAGGAAGAAGGGGCACAAGAACATAGGGAAGAAGAGGAAAAAAAAATAAAAGAAAAAAATATAAAAAGAAAGTTAATTACTAGCAAAAAGAAATTCAAAATGGACGGAAGGAAGGGATTAATCGGAGAAGAAGATTCAGAAGAAGGAATAATTGGTTTGCTTCATGCTCGCAACCACTCATGGCTTTGTTTGTCTCCACTGTGTCCACACTTGCATAATGTCACTTTCTTGCTCATAACCACTCATGGCCCTCTCTGCTCAATAATAGACCTCCTCCACTTACCTAAAGTTAGCTCCGAACTTGCCCAAAAGTCAATTCTGGTCTAGAGCTAGCCCGTGAGCTTACTCAAAATCAATTTTGAACTAAGGCCAACTTGGGTGCTCATGAATGTCTATTGGGATTAAAGCCAGCCCACAGGCTCACCGAAATATCTATTTGGACTAAAGTTAACTTGTGAGCTCACCAAATATTTATTTAGACTAAAGCCAGCCTATGACTCATTGAATGTTTATTTAGACTAAGGCTAGCTTACGAGCTTGCCGAACATCTATTCGAAATAAAGCAGTTCATGGGCTCGCCGAATGACTATTCAGACTAAGGTCAATTTGCGAGTTGAACATCTATTTGGACTAAGGCTAACCTGTAGGCTCATTGAACATCTAAATTAAGGTCAACTTGTGAGTTTGTTGAGAATCCAGATTGACATAAGGTTAGCCTGAGGCTCACCCAAATTCATCATGACAACCCAATGGCTATTGAACTAAATTGGTTAAGCTAAATCAGTTTAATTAAAGTGATTTAATCACATCAAAAAAATAAAACCATATTAACTCATATGAATCACTAAATAGACTTAAGTTAATCAAATACATGGACTAAAACTCATATTGAACTAGACTCAAATCCAAATTGAGTTAACCTAAACTAAATTAGTTCAGATCCAATCCCAATTAGGTCCAAATCAGATTAATTTAAGATCAAATTAAATTCAAACTAAACTCTAATTTGGTTGAATTGGATTTGAGTCAGAGCCTAGTTCAGTTAAATCAAGTTTAAACTAAATTCTAATTGGGTCAAATCAAATTTGAATTAAACTCTAGTTGGGTTGAACTAGCCAGAATTAAAACCTAAGTGGGTTGAGTTAAATTCAAAACTAAACTCGAATTAGGTTGAATTAAGTCAAAGCCAAACCCCAATTGGGTTAAATCAAGGTCAAACTAAACCCTAATCAGGCCAAGTCAAACTCAAATTTAAACCAAAACTAAGTTGAACCTGAATTGACTTGAACCTAAGTCCACTAACATTTGGATCCAAAATCTGTTAAGGATCCATTAAGAATCCATTAAGTGTCAGATCCAAAATTGATTAAAGATCCATTAAGATCTCATCAAGGGTTAGATCTAAGATCGATTAAGGAAGCAATAAGAACCTATCAAGGTTCCGACCTAATATCCACTAAGGATCCAATAAGAACTCAATAAGGGCCTAACACAAGGTCAAACCTGATCTAAATTGAAATCAAAATTGAGTTCTAAATATTGAACTAAATTAGATTAAATTTAAAAATAAATTAGGTCTAAATTTTAGATCAAATCAAACTAAGGTAGGCTTGAACTCATTTAGTGAGTCAGCTATAATACCTTTTCTGAACAAAGTTATTGCCCATGCCTTATTAGTTATGAAAATAATTCAAACAATGAAGTTATCACCTATGCCTTATTGGTTATAGAGATATTTCACACAATGAAGTTATTGCCTATGCTTTATTCGCTCTGGAAACACTTCAAACCATGAAGTTATTGCTCATGGCTTATTGACTATGGAAATACTTCAAACCTTGAAGTTATTGCCTATGCCTTATTAACTATAGAAATACTTCAAATAAACAAATCGAACTATGGTAGACTTAAACTTGTTTAGTTAATTAGCTACAACACTTTGTTTATATGAAGTTATTGCCTACACCCTATTGGCTATGAAAACACTAGAAACCATGAAATTATTGCCTATGCTTTTTGGCTATGGAAATACTTCAAACAATGGAATCAAACTATGGTAGGCTTGAACTCAGTTAGTCAGCTATAACGCCTTATTTAGATGAAATTATCCCCTACACCTTATTAGTTATGGAAACACTTCAAACCATAAAGTTATTGCTTATGCCTTATTGGCTATGGAAATACTTCAAATTACAAAGCCATCGCCTATACCTTATCGGCTATAAAAACACTTCAAACTACAAAGTTATCACCTATGCCCCCATTGACTATAAAAATACTTTAAACCTTGAAGTTATCACATACGCTTTATTGGCTATCAAAACACTTCAAAGCATGAAGTTATCACTGATGCCTTATTGGCTAACAAAAATACTTCAAATCACGAAGTTATCACCAAAGCTCAAAGCTATTGGAAACACTTCAGGCTAATCCTGACACGTTATCGGTAACACCATCCAACGGAGTTATCATTGAAGCTCAAAGTTATTGGAAACACTTCAAACTCTTCTCACTGCCTTCCATGTCCCATTGGATGACACCATTAAATTAGATTATCAATGTCCACTAACAATCAAATTAGGATCTACTTGAGCTAGACTCTACAAAGTCTAGTATGGGAGCGGGTAGTAACAAAAATCAAGCGCTTCTCATTTTATTTTTTATTTTATGTCATTTATGTGTTCAAATTCTTTAAAATGTAATGAGGGTATGCCCTTGCTTAAGCCATGTATCTTTTCTTTTTAAAATCAAACAAATAATGTTTTCTTCTTTTTTTGTGTCTCTATATTTAGTAGCTAGGTTTCTCGCTTTAAGATATTTCTAATGATTGTCATAGTAATTAATAATAGGGGCTTGCACCTATTGGAAGCAATGTTCTCACAACATTTGATTGTACACTTAAACCATCACACTTTTGATTTATTTTTTCAAGATTAGTCCTCAGGGTCATAGCTATCATGAATGGTCAATTTCAATCTCACAATAACTTTGCTTGATTTTAGGTGTAGCTGACTGCCTTGACTTATATGTTTGAGGTATTTTTTGCCAAAATCAAGTTTGATCAAAATATGATCATACTTGAAACTTGAAATGCTGCTAAATTAATATAGAATTACAATTGAAAACTAATTAATTGCATTCTCTTTTGCAGAAGTGAGTATTAAATGACATCAACAAAGAATATCCTCACCCCAACATATACAATTATCATGGGAGAAGTATTAGAAGTTCATCTGCCTCAATCGATGATCACCACAGGAGTAGCTAGAGCTCAAATTAAATTTGGAACCATCTCTGAGGTCATCCAATTTAAGAGTGCACCTGCCAACTCACCAACCAACATTACAGTCACACAAGATAAATCTGCTTCTCACCTTCCATCAAGGGAAAAAAGACCCAATGTCATTATTTTCAAGGTGAAGGGTCAACCTAATATAGAGTTAGAAGCTACACCTTAACTAGCAAGGGTATTTATCTTATAGAGGCTAGGTACAAAGAGAAGCTTAGTGTTTTACACCTTACCCTACTCTCAAGGAAGAGCAATTGAAAGCAAGTCTGAAAACATGCATGGATGAAGAAGAGCCTATTTTGACCATCGTAAGCAAAGGAAAGATTGTTGGAGTCTTTAGTCAGATTGGGAAGCTTGCCCCTTGAATGAAGTCAGTTATTATCATTCCCATCTCTAATTCCTTCACCCCATTGAATGGCCTACAGAATGGTAAAAATAAGTAAAAAGAGATAAATCTCACATTAAGATTAGAGTAAAATAAAAAAAACCATCATAAGGCTACAACCCAACATGAAATCTCACAAAGGCAAATCATCCACAATGCCAAAGTCATTCTTACAGTGATTCTAGCAAGGATTGTGAGCCCACTCATCAGCCAGCCAAATACCAAAAGAAAGGTATGCGAACAAGGCTTATAGATAAGGAAGCTTAGGAAGAATGGACCCTTGTGAGTCCATCCTTATTACTGCACTAAAGAGAAGGTGTAGCTATTCACTCTATAAGTAGAAACCTGAATGTGGCAACCCGATTGATAGGAGAAGTTAGCTTGGATCCAAAAAAGAATAAAATGAAGATGAAACTCTCAAGACATAAATAGTCATGTTCTGGCAAAAGTCTTGGGCATAGTTGAAAGCTCCAATTGGGAAATGACCATAGAGCTCTTCTAGAATAGTTGAGACAATAAGAGAAGGAGAAGGATAAGGCTCAGAAGAAAGTCATGGAGTTGGCAGAGTGATGATAAAAATGAGACAAAAACTCAAGAAGTTGGAGCAGTCTCAATAGTTATCTTAGGAAGCTGTAGGGGTGGCAGAAAACACACCGCTTGTAGATTAGATCCATAAAAATGTTGGTCCTTTACAATCACCTCCTCCACCATCAAGGGATACCCAGTCACTAATCTCAGGGATTCTTGGCAACATGGAGGTTCCATCATAAATACAATAATAAGCATAATGAATAGTGACAGCACAACTAAGACAAGAAAGTGACATGTGTAGGATAAATAATATAGACAAGTCATACCCAAGTCATTATGACCAAGTACCATATTCCAAGGACTATGTAGTACCTAAATTCAAATAATTTAATGATATTGGTAACCTTAAATAACATATAGCTCACTTTTTGACTTCTTATGGAGATTCAAGTAATAATCTCTTATTCTTACTTTGCCAATTTTTAGCAGGCTTAAATGGAATAACATTCAAATTTGTAACTAAAATCTATACAAACCTGGTTGCAAATCAAAAAGGCCTTTTGGATTAGATTTGGGGGAGTTAGTGATAAGGTAACTATTACAGACCTTGTCTCAACACCAAAGTATGATAATGAATCAGTGTTGAATTATATCACATAATAGAGAAACCTCAGCATCAGATGTAAACAATTCATAAGCTAATTTAAGGTTGTGTATCTAGTCCTTAGAAATATAAGGAAGAATTAGATGATACCCTACCTAAGTGCTTCTTCCATTCACACTTTCCATATCTTATTGTATAAGTCAAGAAGTTAGAAAGGATTGGTCCACTAGTCTTAACTAGTTTATAAATCTCAAACTAGAAAAAGATAAGACAGAGTGAGAGGAGCCCTCTAAAAATATTAGGGTAGGATTCACAATAAATGAACAAAAGAAGTCTACAAGTCCCATCACAAGTAGAGACACTTCCTAAAAATTACCAACTCTTGGTGGAGATGGAGAGGTACAACCATCTAATATTCTCCAATAGAGGCTCAGGAAGAAAAGAGAGTAGGTAAAATCTTTCAAGATACCCTAAAATTAGGCCTCCAATTGCAAGAATGCAAAAGGCCAAATGAAGCCAATAAAAAGGATCATCCAAATTACTGTCTTACCATGGAGTCCTAGTCATACCATTGAAGACTACTATGTGTTTAAGGATCATATTGAAAAGCAATATCGAGAGGGTAAGTTAACACTCTCAAAGTTAGCCTTGTTTGAATATATTAATCATGTCAGTGTGTTCAAATCACATGTACCACTTGATAGACTCCTTTCGCGGAGGAAGCACAACATACACTCAAAAAAGAGCACTTGTGGAGATCTAAATCTCTAAAAGCTAAAGAAGCTAATAAAGAAGATGACTAAGAACCCTAAAAATCCTAGGATGATAGTAAGGAAAGCTTCATTAGAATAAACTTTTCTATCTACTCAAAACATCAAAAATAAAAAAAGAACAAAAATAACAAGAAGAGACAAATTCAACCGGGATGACAGTCAAGAAATCACCCATCCAAAAGTACATTGATGCCTTGAAAGATTATATCTAAGGAGAAAGAAATTAAGTAACTCTTGAGAAATTCTTTCCCGATGAACTTAGAGTTTGCTTGAGAACTTTGACATTGAGAATGGGTTAGAAGAACCCCCATTAGCAATGCGTGCTACCATTATTATTGTTGAAAGCTCATAGCCAAGCCAATCACCAAAGTTATCTCATTGTCCTAATGGTGATGAGGTTTAGAGCACAAGGCCAGAAGAAGCAAATGAACTCATTGAGCATATTACTGTTGAAATAGAGATTTCCTTGAGTCTTCCAATAGACTATCATTAAGAAGACTATTTCAAGGAGTGGCACACCCACAAATGCGACTACATTGAACTATAACTAGATAAAGGACCTAGCTATAACTAATATGATGTGTGTTAAGGGATGAACTCAAGTGATAAACGAACATATGCCAACCATGAGTATCCATATGGAGAGTATGTCAAATTTAACGACCATATTTTATGAAGAGATCAAAAGGATGGAAAGGATGGTAGAAGAAAAGACAAAAGAACACAAAAGGCCTTGCATAAATGGCAAAAAATCACTTGCTAACTATCACAGAGATCAGGATGACCATCTATGCTACCACCCCATAAGAAGATTACGGAAGATAAATACTACCCGGGACAACTGTTTGGGTTTTTCGATTCTTGTCGCATGGGGACTCACACAAGTGCCACTAGAACTAATGATTAGCTAGCCTAATCCCCATCAAATAACCTAATGGTAAATAATAAATGAATTTGGATTGGTGAAGTCTTTGTCTTAGAGATTATGGAAGAATGCCCTCTATGAACTCTATAGGAGTTATACATACAAGATTTGGATGATGAATATGATTATATGTCTAAGTCAAAATAGCTTTATGATCACTTCGGAGGTCCTACACTAGTAAATGCTAGAAGAAGAAGTAAGCATTTTGGGAAAAGATCAAACAAGCTAACACTAGAGCTTGTCCAGCTCTTGCGTTAAGCCAATCTAAATATCCACAAAAGAAATGCCCCAAATACAAAGTCATAAGGAAGGTTATGCTAGCTAATGAAATAGAAGGGTTCATCTAAAGGGTTTCTAAAGATCTAGGAACCCTATGTGCCTAATTTTGATGTTGAGTGGGATGATTATTAGCTAGCCACATCCTCCAAAGATATTCAAAAAACTATCAACCAGGACATGGACCTCCTACTTCCTACCATATGATTAACCTTGGTAGTGAATTTGGAAAAGAGCCTTGTTGGTCTCAAGATTCTAGAAGCCAATTGAGAAATTCTAACCAAGTACAGCTCAAGGTTAGTAACGTGCTAGAGATAATATAGGTTGAACCTACATCCAAGAAGGTGGAGTATAATAAAGCTGCTCACCTCAACAAAATTCCTACCATGCTAAGTGTGTTTGATGCCCTAATGATACTATAAGAACTTAGAGATATGTTGGTGCATATCTTGCAAAATCCAATTGATTATCAAGCATGCTATATAAAGGAAAAAATGAAGGAGCTTTTATATGCTCATCAAGCACCCACCATTACTTTACCCGGGCTCCTCAATTAATTTGATGATCCTCCATACTTTATAGATTTTAGCTTTGGATGTATGCCACCTATTGTCTAAAATTATAACCATCCAAAGGTTTAATCAAAATAACAAAGAGCCATTGGAGCCATAATCATACCTCTCAAAATAGGTATATTAATTATTAATGCTAATTTTTATGTGATTGATACTAATTCATCATACAAAGCACTATTAGGGAGGTCATAGTTATATGAAAAATAAAGTAGTACCATCAACCTTACAATAGTGCCTCAAATACTCCAAGGATAGTGAAGAATGTTGAACTAGAGATGGACATCCTTTTAATGTTCACGAGGTATATTACAATGGTACAAAATATTTATCAAATATCCCATGATGGATAAGGGCCTGCTTCCACCAATTAAGTAAAGAAGAAGACTGCAAGTCTGATCTTTGGCTCTCCTCATCTAGGGAGTGATGCAAAGTCCTCAAATGAAGAAACCCACAATTCTACTTGGGTGACTATTCTTCTAATGAAGATAACAATTGAGGTCTACAAGAAAGTACCCTCCTTGCTATGAAGGTCCCAGAATACTTACTCAAGCAATTAGATGAGCTAAATACCAATATTGTGAAGGAATTAATAACCTTTTATATTATCCTATGACAAAAAGGAGAAAATGAGATATTATGATACAAAATAATTTTTTGTGTCCCAAGCATATATAAAATCCTAAAAACTAAAGATCTAAAAGACGATGATGACATCAGTCAGTGGTCATACCTACATATTTTTTAGACAAGTTTCAGCAAATAATCAAGAAATTTGGCAATAGACTTCAACAAATAGAAGAAGGAAGCCATTTCTTTAAAAATTTATGGGATCCACCCCAAGGTGTTCATATATTCTTGAAAGAGTACATAAGAATTCCAAGGGACTAGGCTATATCGCTCCGACCATACATACATGTCTTATGATCGCCATTGGACACATGTCTAATGATGAGGATGATCAAATACCCTCATTTCCTTATGACACATAAATTGTGTGCATTAGGCCAGCATTGGCTTTCCAAACACCACAAGAAGGTGAAGTCTTTAACAAAACATTATCAAAACCTAAAGATAGGGGGCATGGCACAAATAAAATTCCTTTTGTACTATGGGGGAACCTTTGCCAAGTCTACTCAATACGATGAGCCACTTGGTGAAATGGTGATCTTTAAGCCAAAAGAAGCTCCAACAAAACTTGAAGATAGATACAAAGAATTGATGAACTAATGAACTGATGAAGTGATGAAAATAAACTTAGGTTTAGAAGAGGACCCTAGGCCAACCCTTATTAGCACACAACTCTCAAAAAAAGCTAAGCCCAACACAAAGTAGTGCTCAAGGAATACATCAACTTCTACACATGGAGCTATAAGAAAATGCCTAAATTAGACCCTAATGTTGAACTCCATAAGGTGGCTATTAATCCTAAAATTTCACCTATCAAATAAGCACCTAGGAAGATAAAACTCAACCTAGAACAAAAAGTGATAGAAAAGTCAAAGAAACTAATCAAAGCAAGCTTCATTAGAGAAGAGAAATACCCAAATTGGATATCAAGCATTGTGCCAGTCAAGAAAAAGAATGACTAAATCCACATTTATGTAGACTATAGTGACTTAAATAAAGCATGTCCAAAAGATGACTTTTCATTACAAATTATGAAAATTATGATTGACAATACAACCATTTTGAACTATTTTCCTTTATGGCTGGCTTTTCAAGATACACCAAAAATAAGATGGATCCTAATTATAAAAAACATATGATCTTTTGAACTCCAATTGGCATTAAATGCTACAAGGTGATGCCTTTCAAACTTAAAAATGTATGCCACTTATCAAAGGGCTATAACCTGAATTTTTGATGACCTCCTCTACCAGCTAGTAGAATGATATGTGGATGATTTGGTGGTCAAAACTAAAGCTAAAGAAAAAATATCCAAGACCTATGAGTTATTTTCGATAATCTTAGAAAATATTATTGCCCTTTGTAGTTTTGATGATGACCAAACCATATATTTGAAAATTTCTTGAGCAATATAGATTGAAGTATAGCCTAGCTCAAAATGAAGTTCAAGACCATTCAAAGCCTCAAAGAGAAGATAAACATGAAGATGATCATAAAGAATATTGAGGCATGATAGTGATTTAGTGAACATGATTTGAATAACATGTAGATGGCTTAAAGATCACTCAAGAAATTAGATTGACTAGGTTTATAATTTCATCTTTATTTTAGTCAAGTTAAACTTTGATTTTGAGAGTTTTTTTTATTTAGAGCACTTGTTGCATAGGGTTTTGTGGGAAACTTTTGATAGAGCATACTTGACTGAACCATATCCTCAGTCGATAACCAGATGCCTGCTTGTTAAATAGACGTTTGACCACACATTGGAGGTTTTGGTTTTTCTTGAAACAAATGATCAATTATCTAAATTTGCACAACTAACAGCTAATTTTCTGATTGTTGAGTGAACAAAATGATCAAATCTTACTTCCAATGGCTGATTTTGACCCATAAGGTATAAATATGCATGGTTGGGATTCTCTTAATAACTTTTACACCTTCTAATTTGTTTTAGAGAAGAGACTGAAGCCCATCCAATCCTTCTAGCCAAGAGTTCTCTGAGCTATCATTTTCATATCAAATCTTCTATCCTTTTTGCCCAATCTTGAGAGATTTTGTAGTGAGCTTACATTATATCATTTACTTCCATTTTCCACTCCACTCCAAGGTTACTTTGATTAGTTGAGATAATCAAACCCTAGTTTGGAACTTATCTTGCCAATTAGAGCAAGAGGAGTTTATGCGGTTGGCTCCACCAATAAAACAACACTCTAGTGGAGTGTTAAAGTCCTCAAGAGTGAGACAAGGGCTATGGAGTAGGAGTGGTTGATCTCCAAACTATATTAAATCGCAGTGTCATTCTTCCATTTCTCAATTTTCATTATAGCACTCTAGATTAATTAAAGTTCATATGGATTTGCTTTAATATTTTGAGGTGGGCTTTGAATCTTTGTGAAAATTGTTAATTGTTCTTTAAAACATAATTCACCCCTACCTCCCTTTCTCCATCTTAGGTTGTCATTTTGGCCAACAAATATGACCTAAAGATGAACCCTATGACATGTGCCTTTGGGATATCATTAGAAAAATTTCTCAACTTCATTGTCAGACAGTAAGGAATTGAAATTGATCCATCTAAGATCAAAGCCAACTTGGATATGTCACCACCCAACAACTTAAAATAGTTGTGGTCATTCCAATGTCAACTTACATACATAAGGAGATTCATTTTGAATCTTTCCAAAAAATGTAAGCCCTTTTTCAAATTGATAAAAAAAAAAGGATGTTGTATTCATTTGGGATCAAGAATGCTAGCATGCCATTGAAGAGATTAAGTAGTATCACTTAAAGCCACCAGTCTTGGCAGCATCCATGCCTAGTAGGCACTTAATTCTCTACACTACCACAATAAAAGGATCCCTATGAGCACTTCTCGTGCAAAATAACAAAGAAGGCAAAGAAAATATACTCTACTATTTGATTATAATGTTAGTGGAGGCAGAGAATAACTATTCTTCCATTAAAAAAATGTTGTTTGATACTCATATTCATAGTCAAGAAGCTTAGACATTGCCTACTCTCTTATAAGGTCATTTTGATATCAAGAATAGATCCCATAAAATACTTAATAATCTGACCTATACTTACTAGAAGGCTAGCAAAATAGGCCTTAATCCTCATTGAGTATGGCTTCAAGTTTACACTTCAAATGGTAGTTAAAGGACAAGGACAAGCCTTTGCTAATTTTCTTGCAGCTCATCTGGTGCCAAATGACTTTGTTGTGTTGTGAACCTTCCAATGAAGAAATCCTTCTTGTCAAGGAAGGAGAACCTTGCTGGAAACTATACTTTGATGGGGCATCATCCATCAAATAAGGAATTAGGCCAAAGCTTTCATAAATTAAAATAGGTATCAGACTCATATTTGTCACCCCAAATGGAGGAATTATATAATACTCTTATTCCCCCTCAAAACCATGTACAAAGAATGAGGTAGAATATGGTACCCTAATTGCAGGATTGTAAATAGTCCTTAACATGGGAATCTCATGCTTACAAGTTTTTGGTGATTTATAGTTGGTCGACAGTCAAGTGGAAAGTGAATTCAAAATTCATAAATTTGAGCTACTCAAATACTATGAAAAGGCTTAAGAACTCACGGGGAAAATTCTATATGTTCAAAGAGTTAAGGTTCCCTGACTCATCAATGCATAAGCTGATTCCTAGGCCAAATTAACCAAGGGACTAACTAACCTTGATCAAGAAGAAATTCTAATCATAATCCATTTTTCAGTGGATTTTGTAACCCAACTCCGACTTTGAGTTTGACAAGAATTAAAGTTGAACTTTGAGCCTAATTTGTGATTGGTGGGGTCTAATTTGAAGTAAATATGGGTTGAAATTTTAGGTCCAAATACAAAATCAGCCTACATTGGTTGACCAATTTTGATGAACTGAGACCAAGTGACCAATGCACTCTACCTATCAATCGGTTCCTCAATCAGTCATTCGGTTCTAGTCTGGATCTATAGAATAGGAAATAAATCTTCTACCAATTCATCAAGAATTAATAGAATTTTTAATCAAGGGATTGCAATCTCAAAATATATCAGTCAAAGGACTAAATCTAAGAACTAATGGCAATAACATATCCATCAAATCTTAAATTTGAATCAATCAATGATTTGATTTGGAAATCCTCTCAACCATATAAAAGTATGCAAAGACCAACATAAAGACACATGGATTTTGGATGAATTATTGGAGGGATTAATGGCATGAATTAGCATGAAGAGGAACATGAAAGTTAGCATAAATCAAGGAGAAAAGAGATCAAGAGAACAACATCAAGGAGAAAAAAGTAAGGATCCCATCTCTTCTCTATCTTTTCCCTTTATCCTATTTCACCTCTACTCTTTCTCTTCTTTCTTTGACTCCTTGTGAGGTGCCTGCTATCTCCTATGCGCCTGTTGCCCCCTTGCCACTGCCACCACCTATAGCCCTCTCACAGTCCTTCTACTCCTTTGCCACTGCGGCTACTCGCAACCCTCCTTGTTGCTCCTGCTGCACCCTCACTACAACACCACTAGGGCATCCATGGCCTCATCTCACCATGACATCATCTAAGCCATGGCCTCATCATGCAAGCTCTACTAGCTTGAGGGGTTCAAAGCTCGAAACTCTCCATGGAAGTCTCTAAAGAAGAGAGGAGGCAATAAGAGTAGGAGACAAAAGAAGAAGTGAAAAAAGGCAACCTCCCATGCAGGCAACTGCAACAAAAAAGAAGATGAAAATATAAAAAGAGAAGGAAATTGAATAAGCTCCTATTGACCATGACCTAGGACCAGTCTGCGGGCTCACCTAAAAGTGACCTCTGGCCTAGGGCCAACTTGTGAGCTTGTGCAAAAGCTATTCAGTCTAGAGCTAGCCTATGGGCTTGCCCAAAAGCCATTCGATTAAGGGCTAGCCTATGGGATCACCCGAATGTCAAGCCTAGGGCTAGCTTGCAGGTTTATCCAAAAGCCACTCCAACTAAGGACTAGTCTGCAAACTCACCTAAAAGCTAATTCAGATAAGGGTTAGCTTGTAGGTTTGCCCAAATGCTAATTTAGATGAAAGTCCAACCTAGGGCTTACTTGAAGGTCTTTTCAGAGTAAAGGCTACCCTACAAAATTTTTCGAATGCTTATTCAAAATAAAGGCCAGCATGCGGGCTTGCTTGAAGCTCTAAAATAATTCAGAGTTAGTCTATGGGCTCACTTAAATTTATCATGAGAGCTCTCAAAATAAAATAAAAATTTATGAACATAAATAGATCAAAATGACTCAATCGCAATGAACTCAAGCCAATTCAACTAAAACAAATGAACAAAATCAATTAATCTTGATCAAAACACAAAAAGAATGTGAATTAATAAAAGAAATAAGCTAAAAGTAGTTATCAGTCACATAAAAAATTTTATGCCAGTCATCCAGTTTCCCAAACTAGTCGATTGATTCTCACCTATCAAGTAGAGGTATGAGCCCTATCGGTTGATCAGTACCTCAACTGGTTGACAAGTTTTAACAAACCAAGAAAGACACATGCTCCATTGAACAATCAGTATCCAAGCTGGTTGTCCAGTTCTAATAAAACTTGAATGAAACTTGCTCAATTGGTCCACAAGTAGCCTAACTGGTCATCCTTTTTAGTTAGAAAACTGATCAATTGGGATTAGATTCAACTCTAGTTGGGTCAAGCTTTGATTGATCCAGACTTGTATCAATTTGGATTCAAACTAAGTCAATCTGGAATTAAAAGAAGTTTGAATTAAACTCAAACAACATTCAAAATTAACCAAAACCAATTAGAATTGAACTCTAATTGAGTCAACTCAAAACAAATTGAAATTGAACTCTAAAATATATTCAAACTAGACCATAACAAGTTCAAACAAGTTCTGAGCCAAGTTAAACAATATTCAAACTAAATCATAACAAGTTCGAAAAGAACTCCAATTGAGTCAAATAACATTTGAACTAAACCATCACAAGTTCGAGTTGAACCTCGAGCAACATTCAAACTAAACCATAATAAGTTCGTATCGATTCATCAAAACTCTAATGGAGTCAAGCCACATTCAAATTAAATCAAAATGAATTTGAATTGAGTTTGAACCAAACACAAATTGGGTCAACCCAAGTTCTAAGCAAATCCCAACTGGGTCAACCCAAGTTTGACTTGAAGCCTAATAAGGTCAAGTTGAACTCAAATTCAAATTCAAAAAAATTCAAACCTAGTCCCAACTGGGTCAAGAAAAGTTTGAACCAAGTCCTAACCAGGTCAAGTCAAGTCCAAATCAAATCCCAATTGGGTTAAACCAAGTTCAAACCAAACTCAAATTGGGTTAAGGCAAATTGGACTAGAAATCAAGTCAAAACCTAAACCAAAAATCTTGTCAAACCTAAACTAGAAAATAGTTTAGACCTGAACTAGAAATCATGTCAAACCTAAACAAAAAATAAGTCAAACTTGAACTAGACTCAGGTCTAGGTCTAAACTTGAACTAGAATCAAGTCAAACCTGAACTAGAACCAAGTTGAACCAAGTTAACTTGACCTTGAATCCAAGTCTATTAAGGTTCGAGCCCAAACCTATTAACAGGTTGCGCAAGGGTCCATCAAGAACCCATAAAGTGTTGGGTCCAACACCCATTAAGGATCTATCAAGAATCCATTATGGGTTGGTCCAACATCTATTAAGAATCCATTAAGAACCAATTAGGATCATATCAAAGATTTATTATGGATCCAATAGAAATCAAACCAGGGTAGGATCCAAGATCAATTAAGATTAGTCAATAATAAGCCCAAAGTTGTCAATGACACCTCAAATTTAATCGAGAAGCAAGATAGGCCATTGGTTATCACATCCAAGATGATTAGCATAAGCCAAGGCCATTAATCATCCATTCAAATCAAATTGAACCAAAGGCAAGTTTGAACTCGCTCAGACGATTAGCCAGATGCCTCATTCAAATAAAGCCAACCAATAATATGCTTAAGGCCGCCAGCTATACTTCAAAGTTAAGCCAACTCAAAAGTCATTGGCAAGGCTTAGTTAAGCCAACCCCAAAATCTATTGGCAATGCTTCAAAACTAATCAGCAATAAGTCAAGAAAGACCATCAATTATCACACCAAAGATTATTAGTACAAGCCAAGGCTACCAATCATCCATTCAAATCAAATCAAACCAAATCAAAGGAAGGCTTGAACTCAACCAAACACCTTGTTCAAATAAAGTCAACCAGCAATATGCTTAAAGCCATTGACCGTACTTCAAAGCTACACAAACCCAAAAAGTCATTGGCAATGCTTAGCTAAGCCAACCCCAAAAAACCATTGGCAGTACTTCAAAACTAATCAATAACAAGACAAGAAAGACTATCGATTATGAAATCAAAGACGTTTAGCACAAGCTAAGACTATTAATCACTTCTTTAAACCAAACCAAACCAAATCAAATTGAACCAAATGCAAGCTTGAACTTGCTCAATCAGTTAGCTAGACACATTCAGATAAAGTCAACTAGTAACATGCTTAAATCACTGGCCACACTTCAAAGCTAAGCCAACTCAAAAGCCATTGGCAATGCTTAGCTGAGCTAACCCCAAAAGCCATTGATAATGCTTCAAAACTAATCAACAATAAGTCAAGAAAGACCATTGATTATCACATCAAAGATGATTAGTACAAGCCAAGGTCACGAATCATTCATTCCAATCAAATTGAACTGAAGGTATGCTTGAACTTAGCCAAACACCTCATTCAAACGAAGTCAACTAATAATATGCTTAAAGTTGCTAGCCACACTTCAAAGCTAAGCCAACTCAAAAAGCCATTGGCAATGCTTAGCTAAGCCAATCCCAAAAAGCTATTAGCAATGCTTCAAAACTAATGGACAATAAGCCAAGAAAGACCACCGAGAATCAAATCGATGACATTTACACAAGCTACTATTGCTAATTGCTCCTTTAAACCAAATCAAACCAAATCAAATTGAACCAAAGATAGACATGAACTTGCTTAGTCAGTCAGCCAGATGTCTCATGCAAACAAAGGCAACCAACAACACGCTTAAAAGTTGTCAGTCATATTTCATAGCTAAGATAACTCAAAAGACATTGGTAATGTTTAGCTAAGTCAATCTCAAAAGTCATTGGTGATGTTTCAAAACCAATCAATAACAAGTCAATAGGCCTTCAATTATTAAATAAAAAAAATAATTGGCATAAAGTCAAGGCCACTAATCATTTTCTTGAATCAAATATCAAAAGAAGTCTATTAACAATGGGCAAAAAGCCACCAGTGATACTTCCATCCTTAATAGGATTAACTGACACAAGACATGGAAATTATCACACATGTTAGCATATCATCAACATCCACCAAAGATCAAATCAAGACTCATTTGACTTAGTTTCCACTCAGTCAAGCAAATAGGAGTGGAGCAACAACAAGCATCAAGCTTCTTTCCTATTTTCTCTTTCTTATTTTCATACCTTCCAGGATTATAATTTTAAATTTGTTGTAAAGTGAGGGTATGCCCTTACTTAAGCCATGCGCCCTCTTTTTACATCAATCAAATGATACTTTCTTCTTTGCTTTTATGTCTCTATCTTATTAGAGAGGTTCTCACTTTAGAAGATTTTTGACAATCGTCAAGGTAATTAACAATAGAATTTTGCACTTATTGAAAGTTATATTCCCATGATACCTGATTGTGCACTCAAACTACCAAAACTTTTGATTTGTCATTTTGAGGTTGCTTCCCAAGTCCTTCACCATCTTGAGCTGCCAATTCTGATCCCATAAATTCTAGCACACTCAATGGGATATGTCTTTTCCTCCAAGTGTAAAACCTAGCTAATATGATAGAGACATTAATATGAGAGAATTACAATTGAAAACTAATCAATTGTGATATCTTTTGGAGAAGAAAGCATCAAATGACATCAACATACACCATCATCTTGGGAGAAGGATTGATTGTGCATTTACCTCGATCGATGATTGTCACAGGAGTAGCTAAAGCTTAAATCGAGTTTGAAAGTATCTCTGAGGTCATCTAGTTTGAGAGGGCACCTACTAGTCTGCCAACCGATGTTGCAGTCACACAAGATGAATCTTTTTCTTGCCTTTCATCAAGGGGAAAAAGACCCAGTATCATTATTCCTAATAAGAAGAGTCAATTCGATGAGGAGTCAAAAAATATAACTTAGCTAGCAAGGGCATCCATCTTCCAAGGTTAGTCACAAAGTAAACTCAATCTTCACCTTTATCCCACTCCCAATAAAAAGTAGCAAAAGTCAAGTCCAAACATATGCATGGATGAAGAATAACCTATATTGATTGTCACAAGTGAAGAAAAGGTCGCTAGAATTTTTAGCCAACTTGGGAAGCTTGTCCCTCTAATGAAGTTAGTCGTCACTATTCCCATCTATAATTCTTTTGCCCCATTGAATGTCTTAGAAAAGAGTAAACATAAGTCAAAGGGAATATAATTTTATCTTAAGACTGTTAATAAGGGGTGAATAATCAAGAAAAATAATAAGAGCCACCATAAGGTTATAACCTAGTATGAGACCCCAAAAAGGAAAATCATCCACACTATCAGAGTCATTTCTCTTCATGACTCTAGAAGGGATTGCAAGCCTATGCCTCAACCTACCAAATGCTGAAAGAAGGCTGCATGAATAAGACTTACATATAAGGAAGTTCAGGAAGAAAGGGCTCTCACAAGTCAATCCTTGCTACCATGCCAAAAAGAAGGCTTAATAGCTCGTTCCATGAGTAAACTCCTGAGTCAGGCAACATGCCTAATAGGAGAAGCTGACCCCTACTCCGATACACACCAAACCCAAACTTGACTCTCAAGATGTAGACCATCATGTTCTAATAGAAACTTTAGTAATAACAAAAAGATCTAGTGGGGAAGTGACTATAGAGGCACTGGAAGAACAAGTTATTTTTCCACCTAGTTTTTATGATGAACAAACAATATTAGATAATATACTTGAGTTGTACTTAGCTAAAATATTGATAGCTCTCAAGAAAACATTTGAAAGCCTAAAGAAAAGGAAGCTTGATGGTAGATCGACAAACATGACTTGATGAGGTCAAGAGATGGCTCTAGATGGCTTAAGGTGTAAATAATCACTTGAAGATCCAAGAATGACATGAACAAAGCCAAGGAAAATCAAAAGATTGGCTTTGACTAGGTTTAACTTTCATTTATTTTTAATTGAGTCAAAAATTTGATTAAGATAATTTGTTTAGAGTTGGATTATTGCATGGAGTTTAGAAGCAAGCTCTTAATAGAGCTTTCCAACTAAACCAGATGCCTGGTTTATACCAGATGTCCAACAAGAATAGAAGAAGTAGCTTTATTCTCTGTATTAGATATTTGCTTGAAAATGAACGTCTGACAAAAGTGGAAAACACCTGTCTTCTATGCTTTCTCAGATGTTTGATTACAATTAAACATCTGATTCAATCTAAATCTAAGTGATAACAACTAGCTTTTGATCGTTGGAGTGAACCAAACAGTGGGATCTCACTCCCAATAGCTTGTTTCAACCCAAAAGTATAAATAGAATGAAAGGGGATTCACTTAACAACTTTTGACAAGTTTTACATCTTCTCATCCTCGTGTCAAGTGAAAAGGCCCTCTTTTACTCTTTGTCCTTCATTTAGCTCTAAACTCTTCAATCTCAAGTGAATTTTCATTGCCTTTTCCCTCTTTCTTGAGAGGCCTTTGTAAGAGCTAAAATTGTAACATCTATTTCCACTTTCATCCACTTGTAATATACTCCAAGGTTGTTTGGAGTGGTTGATAGGTTCTAACTCTGGCTTGGAGTTGTATCTTTCTGGTTGAAGCAAGAGGACTTGTATAGGGTTGGCTTCACCGATGAAGTGACACTCTTAGTGGAGAGTTAAAAGTACTCAAGATCAAGGCAAGGGCCGTGGAGTAAAAGCGATTGGTCTCCAAACCACATTACATCAATGTGTAATATGGTTTCAATTAGTATCAGAGCAAGTTTCTTTTATTTTCACCACTCCTTCAAGAGGGGCAATCTATCACTCATGCACTGCTATTCAATGGCACAAATTTTAATTATTGTAGAGCCCAAATTCAGATTTTTAAAGAAGTCATTGACTATGACCTATGGTATTTAGCAGAGGAAGGGTACACTCCACCTACCAAAATAATTTATAGGATGAGGGTACCCTAGCCCAAGGACAAGTGGGATGAGGGTGATAAGAAAAAAGATTCTTTGAATGCTAAAATAATGAACATTTTGTATTATGCTCTTGATTCATTTGAATTTAATCGCATTAATATTTGTGAGATGGCTCACCAAATTTGTCATTGTCTTGAAGTTATCTATGAGAATACAAGACAAGTAAGAGAGTCTAAAGTGAACATATTGGTAAACCAATATGAGCTCTTTAAGATGAGACTAAATGAGTCTATCACTAAGATGTTTACATGCTTTACCAATATTATCAATACTTTAAACTTTCTTGATAAGACTTATAATAATAATGATGAGATTGTTAGAAAGATTTTAAAGTATTTTCCTAGGTCATGGGATCCAAAGGTGACAGCAATACAAGAAGTCAAAGATCTCAACACTTTATCTCTGGAGGAGCTCCTATGATCTCTAATCACCCATAGGATAATAATGGACTAGGTCTAAGAGGACAATGAAGACAAGAAAGAGAAGAACATTGCATTCAAAGCCAAATAATCAAGTGAAGAAGAGGAGGAAGATAGTGATAAAGACATGGTACTTCTAATAATAAAGTTCAAGAAATTTCTCAAGAAGAAGCACATGCCATGAAAGTGAAGAAAAGGTTAGAGGAACAACCTAATCATGGAAGAAGAGGAGGGCATACCACATACTTTAAGTGCAAGAAGTCAGGCCACATGAAGGCAAATTGCCCTCTCAACATCCAATCCAAGAAGTTCAAGGCTAAGAAGAAAAAGGCAATGGTGGCAACATGGGATCACTCTCAAAAATAAAACAAGGATGCATCATCCGATGATGAGATTATGAATTTGTCTCATGGAAAATGAGGATGAGATATGTGACTTACCCTTTGAGGAGCTATGAGAAGCTTTTGAAGAATTATTTTTAAGGCATGAAAAATAGGCATGAAAATTTGAGTCTCAAGCATGCTTCATTGAGAAAGATAATTAATTATCTACGTTTGAGAATGATTTTAATGCTTTGAAATCTTTTGAAAGCACTTGCAATTTCAAAAAGGATATAGATGCTCTACAAATAGAGTATGATATTTTGAAATCTTCTAGAACTACTTGTGAAGGCCATAATGAACTCGCGATGCTTAGAGATAAAAATAGTTACTTGAGAAAAGCTTTACAAAACTTCTTTCTTATAAATACTACCTTGAACATGATTCTTAAAGCCAAAAAAATGTTTAAATAAATCTGAATTAGGATTCATCTCAATATCTAAGTTCAAAAATACTAAAACTACTTTTGTAAAGGCATCCACTACAACTAACTCTCACATGACTTGCACTTATTGTTGTAGAAAGGGCTAGATCTTATCTTGTTTCCCAATTAAGTGAAACCCTTCTATTAAGAAAATATGGGTACCTAAGGGGATAATCTCAAAAGTTAAGGAATCCAAGTTAATTTGGGTTCCTAAGACCTCACTTGAATGATTATGTTAGAGTATGCTTTTATTAAATATATCTCATAGTAATTCTCTAGCTAACATAGTAGAGGTAAGTAATTACTTTTCAAGTTTTGTGCATATTTAATTACATTTTTCTCTTATTTCATAATCATTTTTCTAACCTTGAAGACCCATTATTGAGAATGGCTACCAACCCAATTTTGATGTGTTAGTGGTGCCTTCACTTCAATAAGAAGAATGAGAAATGGTTCCTCGATAGTGGATGCTCAAATATATGATGGAAAATCCATTTATGTTTAAAGAGTTGGCAAGCAAGATGGTGGATTTGTTACCTTTGGTGATAATGGTAAAGGTAAAATTATTGATAACGGTGATATTTCTATTGGTTCCTCTCTTATTAAAGGTGTACTTCTCATTGAGAAACTTAAGCATAACTAGTTGTCTATTAGTCAACTATGTGATAAAGGCTTTCATGTTTTATTTGAATATAATTATTGTATAGTAGACATAATGATAGTAACAATATAGTGTTTGTTGGTCATCATGATGAAAATATTTACACTATTGATCAAGATGACCTTAATATTGAAAAGTGTTTTATAGCCTATGAGGACCATGAATGACTTTGGCATAGGAAATTAGGACACATACATGGATATAATATCCAAGGTCAACCAGAAGGAGTTTATGAGAGAACTGCTGAAAGGCAAGTTCATCAAGGATTAAGTATATGAGGCATGCCAAATGGAGAAACAAGTAAAGTCCTTGCATAAACCCAAGAAGTTGGTATCAAGTACAAGGCCACTTCAACTCCTATACCTAGACTTATTTGGACCCATTAGGACTATAGGTCTAGGAGGTAAAAAACTATGTCATTGTAATTATTGATGCTTTTCTAAGTTTACATAGGTTTTATTTTTTGCAAATAAAAGTGATACTTTTGATGCATTTATTGGTTTTGAAAAATGTGTTCAAAATAAGAAAGGTTATTTGATTTCCAAAATTAGAAGTAATTATGAAGGAGAATCTGAAATTTATTCTTTTGAAGAGTTTTGCATAGGAAATGGCATTAACCATAACTTTTTGGCTCCTCACACTCCATAGCAAAATGGAGTTGTTGAGAGGAAGAATAGGTGACTTCAAAAGATGGCAAGATTCATGCTTAACGAGTACTCCTTACCTAAGTATTTATGGATGGAAGCCATTAACATGGCTTGTGCTATATCTTGAATAGAGTATCTATTACTCTATTCTCAAAAAAAACCCATTTGAATGGTGGAATAGGAAAAAGCCTAACATTTCATATTTTTATGTTTTTTTTTTGTTTCAAATGCTTTATTTTGAATGCAAAAGATCATTTATTAAAATTTGATTATAAATCTTTTGAAGGCATATTTCTTGGGTATTCTTCTAACTCCAAAGCATTTAGAGTTTTCAACAAGACCTATGCGATTGTTGAAGAACCTATAAATGTTAAATTTGAGGAATATAACCCTCACTTGGAGAAAAATTTTTTTGATGATGATGTAGAGATCTCCAAGAAGATGGATAACTTGAAAATCTTTGAAAGAAAGGATGGTGAAACTAGCAAAGGACCAAATGAGAAGAGTGTTGATGATAGAGACAATGAGCCAAAAAAGTAATAGCATAACAAGGAGTTATCCAAGGGGTGGAGATTCAAGAAAAATTATCCAATAGATCGAATCATAGGTGAAGTTGATCAAGAGGTAAAAACTCATCAAGCTCTTAAATATTATCCTAATCATATTGTATTTTTTTCTCATATAGAACCCAAAAACCTTGAGGAAGTTCATAAAGATGAAAGTTGGATTCTTGCCATTTAAGAAGAACCAAATCAATTTGGGCGAAATCAAATTTAGGAGCTTGTTCAAAGACTAGATGGCTATCCAATTATTGGTACCAAATGGGTCTATAAGAACAAGCTAAATGAAGATGGTTCCATGGTTAGAAACAAGGCTAGATTAGTGGCCAAAGGTTTTAACCAAATTAAAGGTATTGATTTTGAAGAGACCTTTGCACCTGTTGCTTGTTTGGATTCTATTCATATTTTACTTGCATTTTCTTGTTATAAAAATTTCAAACTATTTCAAATGGATACGAAAAGTGCTTTTTTAAATGGTCTTTTATCCGAAAAAGTTTTTGTTGAACAACCTTCTAGTTTTGAAGATTTAAATTTTCCAAACCATGTGTTAAAGTGGAAGAAGGCTTTATATGGTCTCAAGCAAGCACCAAGAGCATAGTATGAGAGACTTAGTTTCTTCTTAATTTCAAATGATTTTAAAAGAAGTTATATTGATACCACATTATTTCTTATTAAAATGCATGATGGTTTATTGGTACTACAAATTTTTGTTGATGATATTATTTTTGGTGCTACTAATGAAAACCTTTGTGGGTTATTTGTGAACACAATTAAGAAGGAGTTCGAGATGAGTATGATAGAAAAAATGCATTTCTTCCTTGGACTCCAAGTACAACAAGTGAATTTAGGATCTTCATCAACCAAGCCAAGTACACCAATGAGCTACTTAAAAAGTTCAACATGGATGAAGCAAAAGCTATAGGAACACCTATGAGTCCTTAAACCAAGTTGGATAAAGATTAAGATGGTGAAAAGGTTGATGAAAAGCAATATAGAGATATGATTGGTAGTTTATTGTATCTTATCATAAGTAGACCCGATATCATGTTTAGTATTTTCTTATGTTCTAGATTTCAAGCATCCCCTAAGAAATCACATTTAGTTATCATAAAACTCATACTTAGATATCTTAAGGGTACACTGGACTTAGGATTGTCATATCTAAGATATGAGTACTTTGATTTGATTAGATTTTGTGACATGGACTATGCTGATTGTTGTGTGGATAGAAAGAATACAAGTGGTACATGTTAGTTCCTTGAAAAATCTCTAGTTTCATGGAGTTCCAAGAAATAAAACTTGGCGGCTCTTTTTACTACTGAGGTAGAGTATGTAGCTGTGGGGTATTGTTGCTCTCAAATTTTGTGGATGAGGCAAAAACTTCTATATTTTGGTTATGATTTTTCAAATGTGCCAATTTATTGTGATAATACTAACACAATTAGTTTGTTCAAAAATTTGGTATTGCATTCTCATTCTAAACATATTGATATTCATCATCATTTTCTTCAAGATCATGTTTGAAAAAAGATATTTCATTAATTTTCATTGAAACTGATAATGAACTTGCGAATATTTTTACAAAATCTTTAGATGAGATGCAGTTTTGTTTTATTTAGAATGCTATTAGTACTGCTAAGATTACTTGAGTTTTTGAACTTTTGAATTTGAGCTTCAAATTTTTATTTCTAGGCTCGTCAAGGGCCTGAATCCTGTCTATAATGGATGCCCATTTTAGAACAGATGTCTGGTTTAGGTTAGTCAGAATTGCCTTTAACCTTCTATCAGATGCCCATTTTTAAACTGAATGTCAGATTTAGTAATAACTGCACTGACATAGTTTTTGTCAGATGCCTGTTTTTCAACCGGATGTCCGATAGAAGCTATAGGGCCTAATTTCAAACTTTTTAAACCCTAGCCACCATGCCATATTCCTCATTCTCTCTTGTGCACTCCTCTTCTGATGACTCCCTCGTGCTTTCTAGCAATGATGTTTGGTGATCCAAGCCTCTCTCTTGCGTTTGGTTCCTCTCCTTCAATCTTTCATTATCCCTCTTCTCAATTTCAAGGTTTTCAACCCCAATGGCCAAGAGAATCAAGCAACTTGCCTTCAAGAAAAGAAAGGGTGAGAGTTCATTATCTAGTGTGGGTAATGAAGTTTTTCAATTGAATTTGCTTCTCTTGATCACTATACCATTCTAAGGTAATTTGCTACTTCTAGGATTGTAGTTCCTCGTATAGTGGATTTTTATTTTTTAGTCTCTTTGAACATTAGATCCTTATTTTCTTATCAAGAATGGGTTCCATTACTTACTTATCACAAGACCTATCATGAGCATGATGTTCATATTTTTTTTATGCCAATAGGTCTTTCAATGATTATAGTATTGCTCTTGAAACTTCTTATGGGGATAAGAACATGATTTTGACACTTGTAGTTCTAGGAGCCACTCTTAGTGTTCCCATATAGGGGGAGTGACTGACCATGACTCACAGATGACTGAGCCACCTTCCTTCATACACCTCTGCAGTTGAGGCCATATTTAAGTGAAACTAGGATGACACCATATGTAGGCTTTAGTTAAACTTCCACTCACATAGTACCTATGTTCTTCATTAGATTATTGCCTACACCATCCTTCTAAAGGATGGGCATCGGGACAAAGTTTCTTTCATTGAGTTGTATTTGCTTTATTGCTTATTGACTCAGGGTAGGGTTAGCTTACCACACCTTATCCTTCATTACATGGGTCATTACAATCATCACTCTCATGCTACCCTTGGCTATCTTGGTATCATCACATGGATCCTGAGGAACTTCAGAGCTCCTGTTCCCACCTGTGATCTTTCACTCTACCACACATTTACTCTGGTCAACACCTTCGCCCACTTCACTCTTTTTTAGATAGTCCTCGTGTGAGAGATGGTGTTTGGATCTGAGGATCAGCGAGTGAGGAGGATCAGGAGTCTAAGTTTGATGCAGGTAAGCATGGACATCAAGCATGTCTTGCATGGATTTGATACTGATTTTGCTATGTGGTTGGCACATTTCAAGAACATCACTCATAGCATAGTAAGTGACCTAGCTTCATACTTCGATGGACGAGTTTTGCACCTTCTTAGATGGGATGTCAGATATGCTACACACCCTATTGGATTGTACTACTATGACCCCAACCAAATGCTAGAACCTAGCCCTTTGTCTTTGATCTTGTTGGTCTTTTGTCTCTGGTTATGCTTGTGGACCATGTTTTTAGTTTTTTTTTTGGATGTTACTGGTTTATCTACTTTGAGGATGGTTTTCTTTATATGTTTGACATTTGAGTTATGGTTTATCAATTAGTTTATTTAGAATTGATGATTTATTTAGACTATTATTTTCTTATCTCTTGGATATTCCAATCTTAAGAATGCATTAAGTCAGGAGGAGCTGCATGGTAGTTATTTACAGGTTATGGCATGCTTGTGTTTCACTTTATTCTATCCTGTTGGTTAGGTAGATGACTAGGCATGTATATAGGTTGCAATCACAGCATTTACAGGGGCAACTCTATCCATTTACATCATGGTGTTTTCCGTTTTTGTTGATGTCAAAAAGGGGAGAGGTATTAGGGCTCATATATTTACATCTATTAGACTAGTTTTGTTTTTGTCTTGAATAATCATATGATTATACATGCTTACACTTTTGCTTTGTATTTTAAGCATTTCATTATTTATTTTGGGAGTTTTTCATCATCAAAAAAGGGGAGATTTTTTTCTAGTCTAGTTTTGATGATGAACACACGATATTTGATGATCTACTTCAGTTGTATTTTAGCTAAAATATTGATAGCACTCAAGAAAATGTTTGAAAGCCTCAAAGAAAAGGAAACATGATGGTGGATCGATGAACATGGCTTGATGAGGTTAAGAGATGGCTCTAGATGGCTTGAAGGTGTAAACGACCACTTGAAGATCCAAGAATGATACAATCAAAGCCAAGGTAACTCAAGAGATTGGCTTTGACTAGGTTTAGCTTTCATTTATTCTTAATTGAGTTTAAAATTTGATTAAGATAATTTGTTTAGAGTTGGATTGTCATGTGGAGTTTAGCAACAAGCTCTTAATAGAGCTTTCCAGACCAAACTGAATGCCTGATTTATGTTGGACATCTGGCAGGTATACAAGAAGTAACTTTAAACACTGTACCAGACGCCCACTTGAAAATGGATGCCAAACAAATGTGGAAAATTCCTATCTTCTATGCTCTGTTAGACATCGAATTACAAATGGATGTCTGATTCAGTCTAAATTTGAATAATAACAGCTAGCTTTTGACCATTGGAGTGAACCAAATGATGAGATCTCACTCCCAATGGCTTTTTTCAACCCAAAAGATATAAATAGACTGAAAGGGGATTCACTTAACAACTTTTGAGAAGTTTTACATCTTCTTATCCTCATGTAAAGTGAAAAGGCCCTCTTTCACTATCTATCCTTGATTTAGCTTTAAATTCTTTAATCTCAAGCAAATTCTCATTGCCCTTTTCCTCTTTCTTGAGAGATCTTTGTAAGAGCTGAAATTATAATATCTATTTCCACTTTATTCCACTTATAATCTACTCCAAGGTTGTTTGGAGTGGTTGATAGGTTCGAACTCTGGTTTCGAGTTGTATCTTACTAGTTGGAGCAAGAGGATTTGATCGGGGTTGGCTTCATTGATGAAGTGATACTCTAAATGGAGAGTTAAAAGTCCTCAAGATGGAGGCAAGGGCCATGGAGTGGAAGCAGTTGGTCTTTGAACCACATTATATCATAGTGCAATCTCTCTCAACTTATCTTTTATTTAAATTGCACCTATTATTACTTGGTATTGGCTTTTGATCATTAAAATTATGATAGATGATTGAATGGGTTTCTATTTCATCAAAAAAGATACATTAGTTTCTCAAAACCTAATTCACCCCCCTCTTTGGTGATCTTTGTGCTTTCACAGTTAAGAAAACAAGGGAAAGAGAATGATGAAGCTCAAAAGAAAGTCATAAAGTTGATAGAGATGATGATGCAAATGAGATAAAAGCTCAACAAGTTGGAGTAATCTCAATAGCCATCTCAGGAAGCTATAGAGAAAATGGAAGACACACCTCCTACAAATGAAATACATGAAAATGTAGTCCTTTCAGAAACGTCACCTCCAACAGCAAGAGATACCCAATCCCCCATCTCAGGGATTCTTGATAACATGAAACTACCCATGTATATGCAACAATAGGTGCAACGAATGGTGGTTGCACAAGCTGTATAATTAAGACAAGAAAGTGACATGGGTATGATAAATGATACAAACAAATCATACCATAGTCATCAAGATCAAGTGCCATATCCTAGGGGTTATACAATGCCTATATTTAAGCAATTTTATGGCATGGGTAACCCTGAACATCATATAGCTCACTTTGGAACTTTATGTGGAATTCAAGAAATAATCCCTCATTGTTACTCTGTTAATTTTCAACAAGCTTAACTAGAGTAGCATTTAAGTGGTATGCTAGTTTACAACTAAAATTCATAGAATCTTCGTTACAAATGAAAAAGGATTTTCAAATCAGGTTTGGAAGAGTCAATGACAAAGTGACTATTGCAGACATCATCTTAACACCAAAGTACAATAATGAATCAGTGTTGGATTACATGATACAGTAAAAAAATCTCATTACTAAATGTGAACAATTTGTAAACTAGTTCAAGATTGTAAATCTAGTCATCAACAACATAAGGACGGATTGGATGGCACCGTAGTTTAGTGCTTCTTCTATTCACAATTTCCAAGACCTTATTGTACAAGTCAGGAAGTTGGAAAGGATTTGTCCACCAGCCTTAACTAGTTCACAAAATTTTAAACTTGAGAAAGATAAGGCAAATTGCAGGGAGCCCTCTAAAAATGTGAGAGCAATATTCACAACAAGTAAACAAAAAAAACACACTTTTTATGAATGAAGGTAATTCTTAGAAATTATGAACTCTTAAGGGTGATGGGGAAGTACAACTCTCCAACACTTTTCAATAAAGGCTTAGCAAGAAATACACTTTTAAAAGAGAAAAGGTAGGCAAAATCTTCCAAGATGCTCTAAAATTAGGCCTTAAGCTGCCAAAATGCAAAAGGCCAAATGAAGCTAACAAAAAGGATCATTCAAACTATTGTTCTTACCACAGATTCTTGGGACATAACATTGAAGACTGCTATGTGTTCAATGATTGGGTTGAAAAGCAATATTAAGAAGGCAAATTGACCCTCCCAAAGTCAGCTTTATTTGAAACACCCATGAACATGTTGATCACATCACTATGTTTGAGACACATGAGCCACTTGCCAAACTTCTTTTTAGGGCAGAAGCATAGCATACAGTTGAAGAAGAGCACCTATGAGAGATCTATATCTCTAAAAGGCTGTAGAAACTAATAAAGAACATGGCTAGGAACTTTGAAAATCCTAGGATAGTAATAAGAAAGGCTTCATCAAGACAAGCCTCCCCACCTACTCAAAACATCAAGAAGAAAAGAACAGAAATAAGAAGAAAAAGTTGGTTCAACCGAATAAATATATAGTTAAGAAATTGGCCATCCAAGAATACATCGATGTCTTGGAAGATGATGTCCAAGGAAAAAGAAATCATGTAACTCTCAAGGAATTCCTTCTTGACAAACTCAGAGCTTTGCTTGAAGACTCTGACACTAGAAATGGAGAAAATGAACTTCTAGTGGTAATGTGCACTATCACTTTTATTATTGGAAGTCCACAAAAAGCAAATCACTGGAGTCATCTCATCACTCTAATGATGATAAAGTTTAGAGTTTGTGGAAGGGTGCCCTCTACTAACTTTAGACAAATTACACATACAAAAAATGGATGATGAACATAAACTTTGCAACCACTTTGGGATGTCTTACGTCAGTAAGTGCCAAAAAAGAAATAGACATTTCGAGAAAGGATCAAATAGGCTAACACTGGAGCTCATTCAACTCCATCAAGCCAATCCAAAAATTCATGAAAGAAAAGTCCTAAATACAAAGTCTTGAAGAAGGTAATGCTAGCTCGTGAAATAGAGGGGTTCATCTGAAGAGTCTCTGAAGATCTCTCTACAAGAAAACTATAAGTGCCTAATTTTGATGTTGAATGGGATGATTATCAACTAGTTACATCCCCTAAAGACATCCAAAAAATTACCAATTAAGGGCAATGATCTATTACCTCATGTTATATGACAAGTCTTGGTAGTGGCTGTGAAGAGGAGCCTTGTGGGTCTCATGATGCTAGAGTTCAATTGAAGAATGCAAACCAAGTATAACTCAAAGGTGATAAAATGTTACCCTTGAGACAAGGTCCAGTGCCCAAAGATAAAAAAAAACATCTCCAAGGATGAAGACAAAGAAAAAGAAATTTACATAAATGAGAATATTGAGCCTTTGCAAGCTGAACCTATATCCAAGAAGGTGGAATACAATATAACAATACATCTCAAGAAAATTCCTAATATTCTGAGTGTCTTTGATGCCCTGATGATGTCACAAGAACTCAGGGATAGCTAGATGTACATCTTATAAAACACAACTAACTATCAAGCATATTTCACTGAAGAAAGAATAAAGGAGTCTTTGTACACTCGTCAGACTCCTACTATTACCTTCACAAATGATGACCTACTATCAGGAATGGCAAACCATAATAGGCCATTATATATCATAGGGAATAATGATTGGATCAAAATCAATCGCATCCTTATTGGCCTAGAGTCCTTAGTCAATTTGATAACTCTTCATACTCTAAGAGCTCTAATTTTGGATATATGACACCTATTATCTGAAATTATAACCATCTAAGGAAAACCAGAATAGGTAGGAGTTTTGGGAGCTATAACCACACATCTAAAAAGTGGATGAATTAATGGTTGATGCTAAATTTCATGTGTGTTGAGCCAAAACTGACCACATGGGATAATGAAAGAACCCAAAGAGCAATCTCAAAATAACAAATAAAAAATATGGTGGCTTGAATGCATAATAAAGTATTGTGGGAATATGAATTTCAATAGGTATAAGCGTCTATTGTTAATTATACTGACAATTATCAGGAACATCCTAAAGTGAGAAGTTTAGCTAATAGAATAGAGACACAAAAGAAAAAAAAAGCATAATTTGATTAATTTGAGAGAAAGGGATACATGACTTAAGCAAGGGTATACCCTCACTTTATAATTTAATAAATTTAAATTCATACTTATAAAAGAATATAAAATAAGATAAAGAAAATGGGAAAGAAGATTTGATGAGTACTACCGCCCTACTCTCGTGTGTTGGACTATGTGGAGTTTGACTCAAATGGGTCTTGAATTGATCCTCAATGGGTATTAATAATTTGGTTGATGGCGGATGTGCATTGGTGATTACCTCTTCTATTTTAAGTGTTTCTATTAGCTTGGTGGTGTTGGAGATAACTCCATCTTAGTTTACAGTGCTTCCATTAGCTTGGTAGCATTGATAATAAGTCTATGAGTTTGAAGTATTTTTGTTAGCCTAGTGGCTTTGGAGATAACTTCATTTAGGATTGGAGTATTTCCATTAGCTATTGAGGCATTGGTGATAACTTCATCCAACTTGTAGTGTTTACGTTAGTTGATGAGATATTGGTGATAACTTCATTTGGTTTGAAGTGTTTCCATTAGCCTGGAGGGTTTAGTGACAAGTTCATTTGATTTGAAGTATTTTCATTAGCCAATGAGGTGTTGGTGATAACTTCATTTGGTTTGAAGTATTTCCATTAGCCGATAAAACATAACCAATAACTTCTTTAGTTTTTAAAGTATTTCCATAACTAATGAGGCATTAGTGATAACTTTATTTGATTTGAACTATTTTCATTAGACAATAAGGCATTGGTGATAACTTCATCTTGGTGGCGTTATCAATGGCTTATCAAAATTAGCCTAAAATGTTATCAATAGCATTAAACATTAGTGATTAACTCCTTTTGATGGCATTACTAGTAGCATGTCAGGTTTAGCTTGGAGTGTTGCCAATAGCTCTAGGCATAGGCAATTAACTCCTTTTTATGGTATTATAAATAGCATGTCAAGTTTGGCTTGGAGTGTTGCCAATAGCTCTAGGTGTTGGCAATTAACTCCTTTTAGACAAGGCATTTAGTTGAAGGACTAACTAAGCAAGTATTAACTTGCTTTTTTATTTAATGTGATTTGATAATTGATAGTCTCTATGGCATGTTATCGGTTGGGTTTGAAGTGTTACCAATACTTTTGGGTTGGCTTAGCTTTTAAGTATGGCTGATAACTTTAAGTATATTATCAGTTAACTTTGTTTGAATAAGGTGTTTGGCTGACTAACTAAGCGAGTTCAAGCTTACCTTAGTTTGGTTTGATTTAATGGCCTCTTGGATAGTTTGTTGATTGAGTTTGAACAACTGCCAATGCTTTTGTGTTGGCTTAGGTTTGAAGTGTGGCTAATGGCCTAAAGCATGTTGCCAGTTGACTTCACAGCATCTGGCAAATTGATTAGGTGAGTTCAAGCGTACATTTAGTTTGAATTGATTTGAAGTAAATACTTGATTTGGTTTAAGTCTGATCTGTATCAATTTGATGTTTAAAAGTTGATCTTGATTTGAATCTAATTTGATTCAGTTTGATATTGAGAAATTGACCTCAATTCGAGTCTACTTTGATTTGGTTTAGGTTGGGATCAACCTTGTATTGGACCTTTATTAGTTTCTTAATGGATCTTTAACAGATCTTGAATTCAAACCCTGGATAGGTTTTTATTTGATCTTTAATAGACCTTGGATTTGACCATTGATGGGCTCTTATCAAATCCTTTATAGTTATTGGATATAACCCTCAATGAGTTCTTATTGGATCCAGACTAAGCCTATTAATGAGTTTGGGTTTGACCCATGTTGGACCCTCATTGGGTTCATGTTTGAACCTTAATGAACCTAGGTTCAAGTTCAAGTCAATCTAGGTTCAATTCGGTTTTGGTTCAGGCTCATCCTGGTAGTTTGAATTTGAGTTTAATTTGACATGTAATTTAAACTTGATTTAACTAATTAGGGTTTTACTCAAATTTTTTTGGCCCATTTTATGGTTTAGTTTGAATTTCATTTGACCCAGTTATAGTTTTATTTGAACTTGATTTGCTTTTGGCTTAACTAGATTTGAACCTGATTGAGATTTAGTTTAAACCAATTTGGTTTGGATAAACTAGGATTTGAGCCAAGTTCAACTTGAGTTTCAGTCCATCTAGTTGTCAATTTTGTTTCATTTGTTGATCCACTTGAGTCGATTTGTTTATTGAGTTTAATTTGATTTGAGAGCCTTCAAACTATCATGATAACTTTGGGTGAGTCCATGGGCTGAATTGAAAGTGCTAGTATAAAGACTAGCTTGAAAGTGTGAGCTCAAAAGTCGGCTTAAGTATGGGCCTAAAGGTTGGTTTAGATGCAAGCTTAAAAGCTAGTTTAAGTGCGAGTTAAAAGGCTGGTTTAGATGTGGCGAACTTAAAGACTAGCCTAAAGGCTGACTTGATTCAACAGGCCCAAATGCTAGCTTATGGTTGTGAGCCTGAGGGCTGGCTTAATTTGACGAACTCGAAGGCTAGGTTGCAAGCCCGAAGGGTGGCTTGATTTAGCAAGTTTGAAGGTTGACCTATGAATTTATACCCAAGGGTTGGCTTGATTTGATGAGTCCAAAGGCTGCTCGAGTTTTAATAGACCCAAAGACTAGCCTAGGGATGCAAACTTAATGATTGGAGTGATTCAGCTAGTCTGAAGGCTAGTCTGATTTGCAAGCTTGAAGGCTGGTCTATAGATACGGTAGGCCTAAGGGTTAGCCTAATTATGTTGGGCCCAAAGGCTGACTTGATTTTAGCAAGTCCAAAGGCAAGTTTGAAGGCTAACTTGATTTTGGCGGCTCGAAGGCTACCCTAGTTTTGGTATACCCAAAGGCTGGCCTATAGTCTAATAATTCATCGATGTGCAAGGCTATGATGGTGATGGAGTCCGTCAATACACAACGAGCCGTAGGTAGCTGCAAGCATGAAGATAATAGTCATGCAGGGATGAACACAGTTGAGACAAGTGATGCCATGGGTGGCGGTGAGCATAGGAATGAGCCAACTCCTCTTCCCTTTGAATCTTCTTCTTTGATTCTCCTTTCATGCCTCCTCTCTTTATTTCCTTATTTTTTTTACCAACTCAACTTTTTTGTTTGCTTTTTGACCATAAGTTTTCCACTCCACATGGCATTACTAATTTTTCTTTTGCTAGAAGTTTTTCCCTTTTTCCCTTTTTTTTTTTTCTCCACCAATCTCCTTCTTCAACCCCGTGGCCTTCTCCCGCTTTTCACAACCGGGCCATGATAGCCCAAATCTTTCTCATGGCTGGACCCCGCCAGATCTGGGTGGACACGACCAGAATCTAGGGTAGATGGTGGTAGAGGCCGCTGTAATAGTGGTGATTTAGAGACTGACAAGAATGTATAGAGCTGGAGATCATGAGCCAGGTAGTAGGAAAGCTGGCATTGCACAAGCATGACCTAAGGCAGAGAGGGTGGTTTGGGCCCTGGGGGAATAGACAGAATTTCAGAACGAGGGTGGGGCTAGATACAAAGTCATGTACCAGGAGAGGAAGAATCTGATGGCACACAATGGAGATGTCCTGGCAGCTTAGGCCGGAGGACCTTTGGGCTAGCGGCAGGCATGGTGAGAAGCAGGAAGCTTGTTGGCCAAAGAGCAAAAAGGAGAGGCAGCTCGGGAAGGACGCCATAGTGGCTGCTATAGGGCGTATGGCAGCTGGAGACAGTGACCTAGGTCCCTAGCGGTGATTATGGACATGAAGGGGGCATGGTGGCAAGCTGATGGTGAGGAGAGAGAGAGGCGCTAGGCATGGGAAGAAAGGGTAGTGGCTGGTGGTGCATTTGAGTGGCGGGAGGTGGCTCAGAGATGGAGCAGGCTAGAGCAGTTTTCCAATAGCTCGGGGACAGCATGAGGTACTGGCTGGTGGGCTAAGGTTTCAGCAAGAAGGAGGGCATGGCAAGCAATGTGAGAGCAACCTAGTAGCGTGCTGGAGTAGGGTTGTGCGAAAGTGAGTTGCAGCATAGAGAAGAGGATGAACCATCTGAGTAGTTTGGATAACCCCTCTTCCTTGCTTTCGATCTCTTTCTTCTTTGCTTTCTTTTCCTCTCACTTCTTTTTAGGTACTAAAACCACCCCCCCACCCCCCCCCCCCCCCCCCCCCCTCCCTCCATCCCTCCCTCCCTCTCCCTCTATTTTTATAGGTTTTTATGTGCTTTTATAGATATCAAGGAGATCAAGTTGGATTGGAATGGATTTCTTCAAATTTTGAATCGCGGATCTCATTGATTCTCCTTTTATTTGTTTTACATAAGGTTTATTTGAATGATGGTTGTCAATAAGAGATTTGTTGTGATATGGATGATGATTCATTATTTTATTTTAGATAACGATGAGATTCTCTTTTTCAATTTGGATGAAGATAAGAACCTTAGTTTAAATGTTTAAGTCATGGATGAAAATTTTGTTCAAATCCCAAATTATGGATGAAATTGTATTTTTTTATGATATTATAAAATTCAAGGGGTTATTCACAAAAATTTCCTAGAGAATTTGGACTAAATTGTAAATTTATAAGTTCTAAGAGTCTTTTTGTAAAAAGAACTTGTTTAAAAAATTTTAAAACTTTCAAGATTTTGTTGAATAAAATTTGGACTTATTTATAAAAAAAAAATTTTGAGAAATTTTTTTGCAAATATGGAGTTATTAAAAGGTTTATTTTCAAACTTTAAATTTTATGGAGACCCATTTATAATTTTAGAAGTTTATCTAATTTTTCAAAAAATTTTCATTGCAAGGGCATATTTGTAAGAAAAATCTAATCAAGGACCTATTTGAAAGAATTAATTCAGTCCAAGGATCTACTCGTAAAACTCTGACATTTTTTTTTATTTTGGCCTATATTTTGGATGAAATTTGGGTCAAACATCTGACCCACTCAACCCACTTTAACTTGAACTCTAATTTTTCAATAATTTAGATCTGAATTGAGTTTTTTTTTTTGTCAAACTCAACAACAATTTAGTATGATTGAAACTAACATTTGAGTTATAGTTCAATGGCATTTAAGTCTCCATTTTGATTATATTTTAATTAAATTTGATTGCGGCAAAGGTCACCTCAAACAAATTGTCTCCTTTGTAGCTTCTTCTTAAGTTCTGACGAGAGGAGAAGGTAAAAACAATTTTTAGATATCTAGCCATTGTGTCATTGTTTTGAGAGTTGACTATGATTGTTATGTGAGAATGGATTTGACTTGTCATTTCAATGCAAGCTTGATTGCTATGCAAAAAGGAACTTGAATTACCACATAAGAGTTGATTTACCATTTAAATACGGACTTAATCGTCACATAAAATGGACTTGATTGCCATATAATATGGGCTTGATCATCCTATAAAATGGATAAAAGCGGACTTTATTGTCGTGTAAATAGCCTGATCGTTGCATAAAATGAACTTGATCTATGATGTGAAAGGGAATTTGATCTATCACATAAAAGCAGGCTTGATCTCTATACAGAAGTGGATTGAATCTACCATATAAAAGTGAACTAGATTCAGCATGTAACATGGGCTTGATCTCCTGGATAAAATCTATGTAGCTTGCCAAATGAAAGTAGATTTGATTTGCATGTGAATGTGGGCTTGATTGCCATACAAAATGACTTGATTTGTTACTTAAAAGTGGACTTTATTGCCATGAAGATGTGAATTTGATCACCACACAAAATGAACTTCACTTTACTATGTGAAAATGGACTTAGTTTATGACATAAAAGTGGATTTTATTTACTATGCAAAAGTAAACTTAGTTTACCACGTAGATGTAAGCTTGATTTCTATACAAGATGGACTTATTTCACCATGTGAAGATAGACTTAATTTGTCATGTAAATGCGGGCTCGATTACCATACAAGATAGACTTTAATTTGCCATTTGAAAGTGGGCTTAGTTTACCACATGAAAGTGGATTTGATTTGTCATGTGAAAGTAGACTTGATTTATCATGTGAAAGTGGATTTGGTTTTTTATGAGAAAGTGGGCTTAGTTTACCATGTGAAAGTAGATTTAATTTGCTGTGAAATTGAACTAATTTACTATGTGAAAGTAGATTTGATTTTCCATACAAAGTACTACGAAAGTGGATTTGATTTACCTCATGGAAATGGACTTGAGTTGTCACATGAAAGTGGTTTTGATTTATCATGTGGAAGTGGGCTCGGTTTGTTATGCGAAAGTGGACTTAAATTACCACATGGAAGTGAACTTAAATTGCCATATAGAAGTGGGCTTAAAAGTTATCACAAGAAGTGGACTTGAGTTGACACAATAAATAGACTTGATTATCATAATGAGTGGATTTGATTTGTCATAATGAATGGACTTAAGTTACCACGATGAATACCGCATAAAAGTGGGTTTGACTGACTATGTGGATGTGAGGTTAATCACTAGCAAAAGTAGATTAGATTTGCTATATAGATGCAAGCTTTAATTTACCAAACAAGATGGACTTGATTCACCTTGTGAAAGAGAATTTGATTTATCATGTAAAAGCAGGCTTGATCATCATGCAAAGATGGATTGGATTTGCCATATAGATGTTAGCTCAATTTTCACAGAAGATGGACTCGATTCACTATGCAAAAGTGGATTTGATTTATCATGTAAAAGCATACTTGATTGTCATGCAAAGGTGGATTGAATTTGCCATATAGAAGAGGCCTAGATTCATTATGTAAATGTGAGCTTAATTACCTTGCAAAAATAGACTAGATCTACCATGTAGCTATAGGTTTGATCACTATGCATGATGGACTAGACTTAATTCACCATGTAAATATGTGTTGGGATTCGCAGCGAAAGGTTCATGAATCACCTTGTCTCAAACAACACAAGAAATGAGAAGTAATACAAGATAAAGGAAAATAACAAGATAAGGCAGCGAGAGATCCACTATCAAAAGATAAAACCTTTTACAATAGTCTACAAGAAAGACTTCACTCTTTCTTACTCAACTAAACTCTTTCTCCAAGCCTCGGCAATGCCTCCATTTTCAAAGAGAATCTTCAAGAGAGCGCTACGAGGAACCACCCCGAGAGACCACCGAGAAGCACTAGAAAGACCCACACACGAGAGTCAACACTCTCTCTTTTTCTCTTCTCTCTATTCTCTCTATTCCTCTCTCTCTATTTCTCTCTAGTTCAACCTCAATACTGCGTCACACCTAAGCCCTATGTATTATAACATATTTATAGACCCTTATTAAGTATGAGGTTTACTCTAATTACAATTCCTAATATTACAAATCAATCATAAACCTAAATCTAACTTTGGATTCCTAGTTTAACTCAAACTCTAATTCAAGTTCAAGACACCTAAAACTCAACAAATATGGACCTAATCGTCATGAGAAATGGACTCTATTTGGCTAGTTTTCAAAATTGCTACTTTGATTTCACCATATGAGAGATAACATATTTCACTTGCATTTCTCATAGAGGAGGTATTTGATTTTACTATCTTGGAGACAATCTATTTGGTTATACCACTTTGGAGGTGATAAGCTTAATCTCATGATATTGGGAGTAGTCAATTTGATTTTACCACCTTAGGATGATGAGTTTGATTTCATTATTTTGTAAGTGATAAGCTTGATTTTACCGTATTGAAGGTGATAAGCTTGACTTCACCATATTGAAGGCAATAAGCTTAATCTTACCATATTAGAGGTGGTATACTTCTTTTGCCATTAGAATAACATATTTGGTTCTACCACTAAAGAAGTAGTTTGCTTAAAGTCTTTGTCAAGTTTTTCATGACTTTTGACTTGATCTATTGATTATAGAAGTGAAAGGAAACATGATGTATGTTATTTTCCTTTGAATGCTATGACAATTGATGTCTCTTAAACATTAGGGGAGAACCCCTAATGTGTCTTCAATATTTTGAGGTGAGGGAAGAACCCCTAACTATCTTTTTGTATTTTTGAAGTCTCAGACATATGCCTCTTTTGTAAGCATTTGACGAGTGAATTTTGATTTTCTTTTCTGCAACCTCTTGATGGTGGGAAATAAAGAACTCACTTGGCATTAGCCTAATGAATTGGTTGTCTACTTCAAATGTTTTAGCAACATTCTTATCTTAAGTATAAGAGGACTTGACTTTGCCTTTACTGTCTTCTTTTATGGCAGGATGGATTTAATGTTTGATTGAGCATTCATAAATATGTCCCCTGACATTATCATGTATTTTTAGAAAGAGTTATTGCATTTTCTCATATGCTTTAGATATGAGCATTTCCCATTTTCATCCTTGCATAAGATAGCAAAAGCGTATGATTCTTGTTTATGAAAGAAATACCCTATCTTAATCAAAAGGAGTTCCATCTTTTTCTTGTTAGAAAGTTAGAGACTTCCATTTGCAAGGGGGAAAGACTGCTACTTGACAATAGTTGAGGCAAGGGATCCTAACCTCTGTTAGAGTGGTCAAAAAATTAAAGGGCTTGGGAAGAGATATACCCCTAGTTTTAATCATGTTAGGTAGTGGTTGATGACTTGATCAATTGATCCAAGTAATTGGACTTTGATTGCTTGGAAGGCTATCTTGAGAGAAACCTTGAAGCTTCTTCACCTTATCATCCATTCCACATCTTGGTAGGACAAAGAATAAAGTAGAAAGTTGCTATTTTCATGGGACTTGTCTTCTACAATACCATATTGACATGTTGGAGTAGGACACATTATAGCAATAAGCTAGATCAACGAGCAGGTATCTTGATCAGTGCTTGTCAGACTGTAATATCTCAAGCTAATAGTTTGTCATCTAGAATGCTAGATTGGTGCATGAGTTTTAAGAGAAGTAATCTTACGAAGTAATATTCTCTTTTTTTTATTGTGATGTTGGAAGAAGCAAATGATGCAAAGTATATGTCTTTGTACTTATTTTTAAAAGAAAAACTTCTAAAGATTTATTTTTGGAAATATTTTAGTAGATAGGTGAGGTATCCTTCCATCTTCAATTAAGGCCTCCATGATTTGGCTCATTAAAGTTTAAGGATGATTTGGACTCAGGATGTAGTAGGCCACTGATCGACCTCCCTTATACCTTTTTTTCTAGTGCAATGTTACATTCAGGAACTTATTTTTTTGGTGACTTTACTATTTTCACCGTCTCCCTATTTGTTAGTTACTCATTTGACTTTGACTTTGACATCAGAAGCCTCCTAACCTCAATTTCTAAGTTTTACACACTTGTAGATGTCATCCGGTACTTACTCTTTGGGTGATCTTTCTTGGTTAATAATACACTAAGGTAGGGCTAGGTTAGTCCTCCTAATTCCAGCATGTGATCTAATTTTCTCCCTTTTCTAATTTTTTTCATGTTTTTCTTTCATCTTTTAAGGATCCAAGATTTACGAGTTTGTAAATGCCAATTGGTTATTACTCTTTAAATTCGCCTCTCTTTGCTTGGTTTTACATATGAGATTTGTCCATTTAGGACTTTGTGCTCCATTCTGCTTTTTTTTTTTTTTTGTTTTTTGGAAGGGGGTTAAACTTTTACCTATAGGAGGATATTCCTGAAATGTTATCTTTCAATCTTAGCACTTTTACCTTTGAAGTAACTAACTTCCCTAACAAGGTTTTAATTACTATATTCGTCACCAAATTTCTAGGCTTGCATTCCTGAAGTTTACTCAGGGTGTTGGTGGATGAGAGAGGTTTAGGGATTCCAACTCTATCATATTTTATCATTGACCATCATTGTCTTCAAATATTATCCTTTTACTTTTAGAAACCTTTTCTCTAAGATAACAGGTGGTCCACCTGAATATTAAGGAAAATATTTTTGTTTTATGTTTTTTTAGTACACTATTTTTACGATTTGCCTCAAGAGGTATGGAATATATACTTAACCAATTAATATTGACATGACTAGACATTCCATCATAGGCTATAAATTTTTTTGTTTTGTGGTATCGAAACTCACACAACCATTTGACTCTTCCATGTCGCAAACTTGGTGTGAGTATCCTTTTTCTTGGATTTAGTTACTCATCCATTAATCATTCTAGCATTAGAAGATGCTGCTGCTCTTTTTCAACTGAAGAAGGTTGAATGTGTGTTCTTCAATCATTCTCCTTTAGATCTTATAGCATTGGAGGTGAGGTTTAATCTGACATCCTAAAGTTGACTGAATATCCCATTGATCCTTCCTTTGGCAAGTTGTAGATGCTTAAAACCAACTTTTGTCTATTTCTTAATCTTTAAAAGACTGATGCTATACTTTGCACTAATGAAGCCTTTATTTTTATCATCGAGATTCAGCATAATGAACTTTGGCTTTTGTTGCTTGGGCAAACTTGGCTTTGAATGGGTTTGGCCCTTGCTCCTTAGGTAAACTTAGTCTTTGCCCCTTGGATGAGATTTTTTTGCCTCCCGGATGGACTCAACTTCTACCTCTTAAGTAAACTTAGTGTTTGCCCTCCTGGGTGGACTTGGTCCTTGCCCCCTAAATGGGAGGCCTTTACCACCTAGATTGGAGATCTTTGCACCCTGAGTAGGAGGTCTTTGTCCTCAGAATAGGAGGCAAGGAATTGATCCATGCTTATATGGACTCTGATTGCCTCTGTGATAATCATTGGTTGATGAAGTGTACCACAAATCTTTCACGGAGGATAATGGTAAAGATTGGGATATAAGGATCACATGATGATGCCATTCTCCCTTTCTTGTAATCGAAAATTAACCATTAGCTTTCAATTTTTCTTCTTCTAATATGTGCCCATATTAACTAGATTTCACTAATTGGAGGAGAAGTCAAGTCCCATTGGATATGCCAAAATTTATAGAGTCAAAGTGACCACCCGAGATAATGAAAGACCCCAAGGAGTAATCTTAAAATAATAAATAAAAAATATGATGGTTTGAATATACAATCAGGTATTGTGAGAATATGGCTTTCAATAGGCATAAGCTCTATTGTTAATTAGTTTGACAATTCTCAGGAACGTCCTAAAGTGAGAAACCTAGCTAATAGAATAGAGGCATAACAAAAAAAGAAGAAAGTATTCAATTGATTTTAAGAAAAAGTACATGGCTTAAGTAAGGGCATATCTTCACTTTACAATTTAATGAATTTAAATTCATAATCATAAAAGAATGTGAAATAAGATAAACAAAATAGGAAAGAAGCTTTGATGTGTGTTGTTGTCTCACTCCTATGCATTGGACCATGTGGCGTTTGACTCGATTGGCTCTTGACTTGATCCTTGATGGGTATTAATAATTTGGTTGATGACGGATAATGTCATCTAAAGGGATATTAAAGGAGAATGGGGAGTTTGAGGTGTCTCAAATAGCTTGAGCATTAGTGATAACCTCTTCTTGTTAAAGTTTTTTTGTTAGCTTGTTGGCGTTGGTGATAACTCCATCTTTGTTTGAAGTGTTTTTGTTAGCCTGGTGGCATTGGTGATAACTCTGTGAGTTTGAAGTGTTTTTGTTAGTCTAGTGGCTTTGGAGATAACTTCATTTAGGAATGGAGTATTTCCAGTAGTCGATATGGTGTTGGCGATAACTCTATTCTACATGAAGTGTTTTATTTAGCCGATGAGGTGTTGGTGATATCTTCATTTGATTTGAAGTGTTTCAATTAGCTTAGTGGTATTGGTGATAACTTCATTTGGTTTGAAGTATTTTTATTAGCTAATAAGGTGTTAGCGATGACTTCATTTCATTTGAAGTATTTTCATTAGCTGATAGGGAATAGGTAATAACCTCTTTGGTTTTTGAAGTATTTTCATAGCTAATAAAGCATTGTGATAATTTTATTTGGTTTGAAGTATTTCTATTAGCCAATAAGGCATTGGCGATAACTTCATCTTGGTGGTGTTACGAATGGCTTGCCAAAATTAGCCTAAAGAGTTATCGATGGCATTAAGCATTGGCAATTAAGTCCTTTTGATGGCATTATCTCCAGCATGTCAGGTTTAGCTTGGAGTGTTGCTAACAACTTTGGGTATTGGTAATTAACTCCTTTTAATGGCATTGTTGATGACATGCCAGGTTAATCTTGGAGTGTTGTCGATAGCTCTAGGTATTGGCAATTAACTCCTTTTGGATAAGGCTTTTCGTTGACTCACTAAGTGAGTCAAGCTTGTGTTTCATTTGGTTTGACTCAATAATTGATGGCCTCTAATGCATGTTGTTATTTGAGTTTGAAGTGTTGCTAGTGCTTCTGAGTTAGCTTAGCTTTGAAGTGTGGCTGACACTTTTATGTATGCTATTGGTTGACTTTGTTTGAATAAAGTATTTGGCTGACTAATTAAACGAGTTTAAGTCTACCTTAGTTTAGTTTGATTGGATAATCAATGACCTCTTAAACATGTTGTCAATTGAATTTGAAGCATTGCCAATGCTTTTGGATTGTCTTAGCTTTGAAGTGTGGTTGTTGGTTTCAAGAATGTTGTCAATTCACTTCATAAAATCTGGTAGACTGATTAAGCAAGTTCATGCCTACAATTAGTTCAATTTGATTTGAAGTTCAAACTTGATTTGGTTTAAGTCTGATCTAATTCAATTCAATATTTAACTCTTGATCTTGATTTGAATCTGATTTAATTCAATTCAATATTCAAAACTTGATCTCAATTCAAGTTTGATTTGATTCGATTCAGGTTAGGCTCAACCTTGTGTTGGACCCTTATCAGTTTCTTAATGGATCTTTAATAAATCTTGAATCCAAACCCTTGACAAGTTCTTATTGGATCTTAAATAGATCTTGGATCTGACCATTGATAAGCTCTTATTGGATCCTTTATGGAAGTTGAATCTAACTCTCAATAGGTTCTTATTAGATCGAGGCTCAACCAGTTAATGGGTGTTTGGGTTTGACCCATGTTGGACCTTCATTGGGTTTGGGTTTGAATGTTAATGAACCTAGGTTCAAGCTCAAGTTGATTTAGGTTCAACTCAATTTTGGTTCAAGCTCATCCTAGTTCTAGTTTGAATTTTAGTTTGATTTGAACTTGATCTAACCTAATTAGAGTTTAGTTTGAATTTGGTTTGACCTAATTAGGGTTTGATTTGAACTTGATTTGAACCTGATTGGGATTGAGTTTGAATTGATTTGGTTTAAATTAACTTGGATTTGGATCCAGGTTGACTTGAGTTTTACTCCATCTAATTGATCAATTTAGATTTATTGGGTGGTCTACTTAAGTTAATTTAGTTCTACTCATTGAGTTCAATTTGATTTGAGAGACTCAAACTATCATAATAACTTTGGGCAAGCCCATGGGCTAACCTTAGATGTGTGAGACTGAATATTGGCTTAGTAGTGTGGGCATGCCAAATTCCTTTTTCTTCTTAGGAGCCAAACTATTTATGATATTAACTGTGAATTTATAAAAAAATTTGGGAACATCAGTAGGGTCTATTTCAATGACATATCCTTTGACTAGGAGATTCATAAATTAAAGAATAAACATCCTACAATTGGTAGATCTGTGCAACCAAAATTATATAAGAAATGAGCCTACATGACTAGAAACAAGTGCTTACTTCTGCCTATATGACTAGAAACAAGCACCCATTCATCAAAAAACAAGATAATAGAACTGAAAAATACGTAGTATAATCAGGTAGAAGGTTATATGCCTAGAACTAAGCATATATAAGCAGAAACGAGCATAAATGACAATATAGAAATAAATATGATCAAAACTACAACGACTAGAATGTAGGTAATCTAATAAGAAACAAAATTTATATTAGTAGAACTAAGATGTTATGAACAAACTATAAACCAAAAGTTATGAAAAAATCTAAGACAATGATTAGAATGCACACAATTTGAGCACTAATAGTCTATAATGACATCAAATACAGAATGCTAATAATCTAAGGAACAAACCCATCGATTAAGTCACCGAGGATAAGTTGAATGACCCATGATCTCTGGTCATCTAGTAGATCCACACCCAATTGAGTTTTTGACTCATATAAACCTACAAAGGACATCAAAATATTGTTGATAACTCGCTAAAGCTATTCCATGCCACTCTAGTCAACTTCGATTGTTGCACTTGGCAGGCTCTTTGGTGCATCCTTAGTGACAACATTCTTGAAGTCTTCAGTCATTGATTGTTTTCTCTTGTTCTTCCTTTTCTTCTTCATCCTTTACCTCTTGTTTCTTATCGTTCTTGCTTTTGCTCCACCTCCTTTCTCTAGCCCATTATGTAGAGGCAGCCTTCCTCGTGACAACCCTATCAAAACAACTACTTCTAGGTTCAATGGCAGACAGCTCTCCCACCTTCTCTGAATTCGGCTCTTTAATCAGCACCCCTAACTACTGAGCTTCTAGTTCTCTAGCTAATTTTACTACTCATTTTGCCTATAGCTCTATAGCCAGTAGCATATTCTTCCTCTGGCTAATTTTACTACAATTGGTAGATCTGTGCAACCAAAATTATATAAGAAATGAGCCTACATGACTAGAAACAAGTGCTTACTTCTGCCTATATGACTAGAAACAAGCACCCATTCATCAAAAAACAAGATAATAGAACTGAAAAATACGTAGTATAATCAGGTAGAAGGTTATACGCCTAGAACTAAGCATATATAAGCAGAAACGAGCATAAATGACAATATAGAAATAAATATGATCAAAACTGCAATGACTAGAATGTAGGTAATCTAATAAGGAACAAAATTTATATTAGTGGAACTAAGATGTTCTGAACAAAACTATAAACCAAAAGTTATGAAAAAATCTAAGACAATGATTAGAATGCACACAATTTGAGCACTAATAGTCTATAATGACATCAAATACAGAATGCTAATAATCTAAGGAACAAACCCATCGATTAAGTCACCGAGGATAAGTTGAATGACCCATGATCTCTTATCATCTAGTAGATCCACACCCAATGGAGTTTTTGACTCATATAAACCTACAAAGGACATCAAAATATTGCTGATAACTCGCTAAAGCTATTCCATGCCACTCTAGTCAACTTCGATTGTTGCACTTGGCAGGCTCTTTGGTGCATCCTTAGTGACAACATTCCTGAAGTCTTCAGTCATTGATTGTTTTCTCTTGTTCTTCCTTTTCTTCTTCATCCTTTACCTCTTGTTTCTTATCGTTCTTGCTTTTGCTCCACCTCCTTTCTCTAGCCCATTATGTAGTGGCAGCCTTCCTCTTGACAACCCTATCAAAACAACTACTTCTAGGTTCAATGGCAGACAGCTCTCCCACCTTCTCTGAATTCGGCTCTTTAATCAGCACCCCTAACTACTGAGCTTCTAGTTCTCTAGCTAATTTTACTACTCATTTTGCCTATAGCTCTATAGCCAGTAGCATATTCTTCCTCTGGCTAATTTTACTACAATTGGTAGATCTGTGCAACTAAAATTATATAAGAAATGAGCCTACATGACTAGAAACAAGTGCTTACTTCTGCCTATATGACTAGAAACAAGCACCCATTCATCAAAAAACAAGATAATCGAACTGAGAAATACGTAGTATAATCAGGTAGAAGGTTATATGCCTAGAACTAAGCATATATAAGCAGAAACGAGCATAAATGACAATATACAAATAAATATGATCAAAACTACAACGACTAGAATGTAGGTAATCTAATAAGGAACAAAATTTATATTAGTGGAAGTTTGTTTTAAAGATGTTTTGAACAAAACTAGAAACCAAACAAAAGTTAAAACCGTGAAACAAAATCTACACAAGACAATGCATGAGAAGAAGCAACACACACATATCGAGCTATCATACAAGTCTAATAATCAGACATACAAATACAGAAGCGCTGCTAATAATCTAAGGAACAAACCCATCGATTAAGTCACCGAGGATAAGTTGAATGACCCATGATCTCTTATCATCTAGTAGATCCACACCCAATGGAGTTTTTGACTCATATAAACCAACAAAGGACATCAAAATATTGCTGATAACTCGGTAAAGCTATTCCATGCCACTCTAGTCAACTTCGATTGTTGCACTTGGCAGGCTCTTTGGTGCATCCTTAGTGACAACATTCCTGAAGTCTTCAGTCATTGATTGTTTTCTCTTGTTCTTCCTTTTCTTCTTCATCCTTTACCTCTTGTTTCTTATCGTTCTTGCTTTTGCTCCACCTCCTTTCTCTAGCCCATTATGTAGTGGCAGCCTTCCTCTTGACAACCCTATCAAAACAACTACTTCTAGGTTCAATGGCAGACAGCTCTCCCACCTTCTCTGAATTCGGCTCTTTAATCAGCACCCCTACGACGGAGCTTCTAGTTCCTCCTCTTAGCTAATTTTACTACTCATTTTGCCTCTAGCTCTATAGCCAGTATCATATTCTTCCTCTGGCTAATTTTACTACATTTGGTAGATCTGTGCAACCAAAATGATATAAGAAATGAGCCTACATGACTAGAAACAAGTGCTTACTTTTGCCTATATGACTAGAAACAAGCACCCATTCATCAAATAATAAGATAATAGAACTCAAAAATGTGTAGTATAATCAGGTAGAAGGTTATATGCCTAGAACTAAGCATATATAAGCAGAAATGAGCATAAATGACAATATAGAAATAAATATGATCAAAACTACAATGACTAGAATGTAGGTAATCTAATAAGAAACAAAATTTATATTAGTAGAACTAAGATGTTATGAACAAAACTACAAAACAAAAGTTATGAAAAAATCTAAGACAATTATTAGAATGCACACAATTTGAGCGCTAATAGTCCAGAGTGACATCAAATACAGAATGCTAATAATCTAAGGAAAAAACCCATCGATTAAGTCGCCGAGGATAAGTTGAATGACCCATGATCTCTTGTCATCAAGCAGATCCAAACCCAATGGAGTTTTTGACTCATATAAACCTACAAAGGACATCAAAATATTGCTGATAACTCGCTAAAGCTATTCCATGCCACTCTAGTCAACTTCGATTGTTGCACTTGGCAGGCTCTTTGGTGCATCCTTAGTGACAACATTCGTGAAGTCTTCAGTCATTGATTGTTTTCTCTTGTTCTTCCTTTTCTTCTTCATCCTTTACCTCTTGTTTCTTATCGTTCTTGCTTTTGCTCCACCTCCTTTCTCTAACCCATTATGTAGAGGCAGCCTTCCTCTTGACAACCCTATCAAAACAACTACTTCTAGGTTCAATGGCAGATAGCTCTCCCACCTTCTCTGAATTCGGCTCTTTAATCAGCACCCCTAACTACTGAGCTTCTAGTTCTCTAGCTAATTTTCCTACTCATTTTGCCTATAGCTCTATAGCCAGTTTCTTCCTCTGGCTAATTTAGTTAGAATTGGTAGATCTGTGCAACCAAAATTATATAAGAAATGAGCCTACATGACTAGAAACAAGTGCTTACTTCTGCCTATATGACTAGAAACAAGCACCCATTCATCAAAAAACAAGATAATAGAACTGAAAAATACGTAGTATAATCAGGTAGAAGGTTATATGCCTAGAACTAAGCATATATAAGCAGAAACGAGCATAAATGACAATATAGAAATAAATATGATCAAAACTGCAATGACTAGAATGTAGGTAATCTAATAAGGAACAAAATTTATATTAGTAGAACTAAGATGTTATGAACAAAACTATTAACCAAAAGTTATGAAAAAATCTAAGACAATGATTAGAATGCACACAATTTGAGCACTAATAGTCTATAATAACATCAAATACAGAATGCTAATAATCTAAGGAACAAACACATCGATTAAGTCACCGAGGATAAGTTGAATGACCCATGATCTCTTGTCATCTAGTAGATCCACACCCAATGGAGTTTTTGACTCATATAAACCTACAAAGGACATCAAAATATTGCCGATAACTCGCTAAAGCTATTCCATGCCACTCTAGTCAACTTCGATTGTTGCACTTGGCAGGCCCTTTGGTGCATCCTTAGTGACAACATTCCTGAAGTCTTCAGTCATTGATTGTTTCTACTTGTTCTTTCATTTTCTTCTTCATCATTTACCTCTTTTTTCTTATACGTTCTTCTTATTCCTTGCTTTTGCTCCCCTCCTTTCGCTAGCCCTTGTAAGAGGCAGCCTTCCTCTTGACAACCCTATCAAAACAACTACTTCTATGTTCAATGGCAGACAGCTCTCCGACCTTCTCTGAATTCGGCTCTTTAATCAGCACCCTTAACTACTGAGCTTCTAGTTCTCTAGCTAATTGTACTAACGCATTTGCCTCTAGCTCTATAGCCATAGCAATTCTTTCCGCTGGCTAATTTTACTACAATTGTAGAATCTGGGCAACGAAACCAAAATTATAAATAAAAATGAGCCTACCATGACTAAAAACAATTGCTTACTTCTGCCGATTGACGAGAAACAAGCACCCAGTCAATCAAAAAATAAGATAATAGAACCTCAAAAATGCGTAGTATAAATCAGGTAGAAAGTTTATTCCTAGAACTAAGCATATAGAGCAAAATTGAGCAATAAAAAAAATGACAATATAGAAATAAATATGATCAAAACTACAATGACTAGAATGTAGGTAATCTAATAAGAAACAAAATTTATATTAGTAGAACTAAGATGTTATGAACAAAAAATCTAAGACAATGATTAGAATGCACACAATTTGAGCACTAATAGTCTATAATGACATCAAATACAGAATGCTAATAATCTAAGGAACAAACCCATCGATTAAGTCACCGATGATATGTTGAATGACCCATGATCACTTGTCATCTAGTAGATCCACACCCAATGGAGTTTCTGACTCATATAAACCTACAAAGGACAACAAAATATTGCTGATAAATCGCTAAAGCTATTCCATGCCACTCTAGTCAACTTCGATTGTTGCACTTGGCAGGCTCTTTGGTGCATCCTTAGTGACAACATTCCTGAAGTCTTCAGTCATTAATTGTTTTCTCTTGTTCTTCCTTTTCTTCTTCATCCTTTACCTCTTGTTTCTTATCGTTCTTGCTTTTGCTCCACCTCCTTTCTCTAGCCCATTATGTAGTGGCAGCCTTCCTCTTGACAACCCAATCAAAACAACTACTTCTAGGTTCAATGGCAGACAGCTCTCCCACCTTCTCTGAATTCGGCTCTTTAATCAGCACCCCTAACTACTGAGCTTCTAGTTCTAATAGCTAATTTTACTCGTCATTTTGCCTAGAGCTCTATAGTCCAGTAGCATATTCTTCCTACTGGCTAATTTTTACTACAATATGGTAGATCTGTGCAACAAAATTATATAAGAAAGGAGCCACATTAATAAAACAAGTGCTTACTTCTGCCTATATGATTAGAACAAGCACCCATTCAATCAAAAAACAGATAATAGAACGGAAAAATACGTAGTATAATCATGGGGGGGGGGTTTGGTAGAAGGTTATATGACCAGAACTAAGCATATATAAGTAGAAATGGAGCATAAAATGACAATAAGAAATAAATATGATCAAAAACTACAATGACTAAATGTGGTAATCTAATAAGGAACAAAATTTATATTAGTTAGAACTAAGATGTTATGAAACAAACTATAAACCCAAAAGTTATGAAAAAATCTAAGACAATGGTTAGAATGCACACAATTTGAGCACTAATAGTCTATAATAACATCAAATACAGAATGCTAATAATCTAAGGAACAAACCCATCGATTAAGTCACCGAGGATAAGTTGAATGGCCCATGATCTATTGTCATCTTGTAGATCCACACCCAATGGAGTTTTTGACTCATATAAACCTACAAAGGACATCAAAATATTGTTGATAACTCGCTAAGGCTATTCCATGCCACTCTAGTCAACTTCGATTGTTGCACTTGGTAGGCTCTTTGGTGCATCCTTAGTGACAACATTCCTGAAGTCTTCAGTCATTGATTGTTTTCTCTTGTTCTTCCTTTTCTTCTTCATCCTTTACCTCTTGTTTCTTATCGTTCTTGCTTTTGCTCCACCTCCTTTCTCTAGCCCATTATGTAGAGGCACCCTTCCTCTTGACAATCCTATCAAAATAACTACTTCTAGGTTCAATGGCAGACAGCTCTCCCACCTTCTCTGAATTCGGCTCTTTAATCAGCACCCCTAACTACTGAGCTTCTAGTTCTCTAGCTAATTTTACTACTCATTTTGCCTCTAGCTCTATAGCCAATAGCATATTCTTCCTCTGGCTAATTTTACTACAATTGGTAGATCTGTGCAACCAAAATTATATAAGAAATGAGCCTACATGACTAGAAACAAGTGCTTACTTCTGCCTATATGACTAGAAACAAGCACCCATTCATCAAAAAATAAGATAATAGAACTCAAAAATGCGTAGTATAATCAGGTAGAAGGTTATATGCCTAGAACTAAGCATATATAAGCAGAAACGAGCATAAATGACAATATAGAAATAAATATGATCAAAACTACAATGACTAGAATGTAGGTAATCTAATAAGAAACAAAATTTATATTAGTAGAACTAAGATGTTATGAACAAAACTATAAACCAAAAGTTATGAAAAAATCTAAGACAAAGATTAGAATGCACACAATTTGAGCGCTAATAGTCTATAATGACATCAAATACAGAATGCTAATAATCTAAGGAACAAACCCATCGATTAAGTCACCGAGGATAAGTTGAATGACCCATGATCTCTTATCATCTAGTAGATCCACACCCAATGGAGTTTTTGACTCATATAAACCAACAAAGGACATCAAAATATTGCTGATAACTCGCTAAAGCTATTCCATGCCACTCTAGTCAACTTCGATTGTTGCACTTGGCAGGCTCTTTGGTGCATCCTTAGTGACAACATTCCTGAAGTCTTCAGTCATTGATTGTTTTCTCTTGTTCTTCCTTTTCTTCTTCATCCTTTACCTCTTGTTTCTTATCGTTCTTGCTTTTGCTCCACCTCCTTTCTCTAGCCCATTATGTAGAGGCAGCCTTCCTCTTGACAATCCTATCAAAATAACTACTTCTAGGTTCAATGGCAGACAGCTCTCCCACCTTCTCTGAATTCGGCTCTTTAATCAGCACCCCTAACTACTGAGCTTCTAGTTCTCTAGCTAATTTTACTACTCATTTTGCCTCTAGCTCTATAGCCAATAGCATATTCTTCCTCTGGCTAATTTTACTACAATTGGTAGATCTGTGCAACCAAAATTATGTAAGAAATGAGCCTACATGACTAGAAACAAGTGCTTACTTCTGCCTATATGACTAGAAACAAGCACCCATTCATCAAAAAATAAGATAATAGAACTCAAAAATGCGTAGTATAATCAGGTAGAAGGTTATATGCCTAGAACTAAGCATATATAAGCAGAAACGAGCATAAATGACAATATAGAAATAAATATGATCAAAACTACAATGACTAGAATGTAGGTAATCTAATAAGAAACAAAATTTATATTAGTAGAACTAAGATGTTATGAACAAAACTATAAACCAAAAGTTATGAAAAAATCTAAGACAATGATTAGAATGCACACAATTTGAGCACTAATAGTCTATAATGACATCAAATACAGAATGCTAATAATCTAAGGAACAAACCCATCGATTAAGTCACCGAGGATAAGTTGAATGACCCATGATCTCTTGTCATCTAGTAGATCCACACCCAATGGAGTTTTTGACTCATATAAACCTACAAAGGACATCAAAATATTGCTGATAACTCGCTAAAGCTATTCCATGCCACTCTAGTCAACTTCGATTGTTGCACTTGGCAGGCTCTTTGGTGCATCCTTAGTGACAACATTCCTGAAGTCTTCAGTCATTGATTGTTTTCTCTTGTTCTTCCTTTTCTTCTTCATCCTTTACCTCTTGTTTCTTATCGTTCTTGCTTTTGCTCCACCTCCTTTCTCTAGCCCATTATGTAGAGGCAGCCTTCCTCTTGACAACCCTATCAAAACAACTACTTCTAGGTTCAATGGCAAAAAGCTCTCCCACCTTCTCTGAATTCGGCTCTTTAATCAGCACCCCTAACTACTGAGCTTCTAGTTCTCTAGCTAATTTTACTACTCATTTTGCCTCTAGCTCTATAGCCAGTATCATATTCTTCCTCTGGCTAATTTTACTACATTTGGTAGATCTGTGCAACCAAAATTATATAAGAAATGAGCCTACATGACTAGAAACAAGTGCTTACTTCTGCCTATATGACTAGAAACAAGCACCCATTCATCAAATAATAAGATAATAGAACTCAAAAATGCGTAGTATAATCAGGTAGAAGGTTATATGCCTAGAACTAAGCATATATAAGCAGAAATGAGCATAAATGATAATATAGAAATAAATATGATCACAACTACAATGACTAGAATGTAGGTAATCTAATAAGAAACAAAATTTATATTAGTAGAACTAAGATGTTATGAACAAAACTACAAAACAAAAGTAATGAAAAAATCTAAGACAATGATTAGAATGCACACAATTTGAGCGCTAATAGTCCAGAGTGACATCAAATACAGAATGCTAATAATCTAAGGAAAAAACCCATCGATTAAGTCACCGAGGATAAGTTGAATGACCCATGATTTCTTGTCATCAAGTAGATCCAAACCCAATGGAGTTTTTGACTCATATAAACCTACAAAGGACATCAAAATATTGCTGATAACTCGCTAAAGCTATTCCATGCCACTCTAGTCAACTTCGATTGTTGCACTTGGCAGGCTCTTTGGTGCATCCTTAGTGACAACATTCGTGAAGTCTTCAGTCATTGATTGTTTTCTCTTGTTCTTCCTTTTCTTCTTCATCCTTTACCTCTTGTTTCTTATCCTTCTTGCTTTTGCTCCACCTCCTTTCTCTAGCCCATTATGTAGAGGCAGCCTTCCTCTTGACAACCCTATCAAAACAACTACTTCTAGGTTCAATGGCAGATAGCTCTCCCACCTTCTCTGAATTCGGCTCTTTAATCAGCACCCCTAACTACTGAGCTTCTAGTTCTCTAGCTAATTTTCCTACTCATTTTGCCTATAGCTCTATAGCCAGTAGCATATTCTTCCTCTGGCTAATTTAGTTAGAATTGGTAGATCTGTGCAACCAAAATTATATAAGAAATGAGCCTACATGACTAGAAACAAGTGCTTACTTCTGCCTATATGACTAGAAACAAGCACCCATTCATCAAAAAACAAGATAATAGAACTGAAAAATACGTAGTATAATCAGGTAGAAGGTTATATGCCTAGAACTAAGCATATATAAGCAGAAATGAGCATAAATGACAATATAGAAATAAATATGATCAAAACTACAATGACTAGAATGTAGGTAATCTAATAAGGAACAAAATTTATATTAGTAGAACTAAGATGTTATGAACAAAACTATTAACCAAAAGTTATGAAAAAATCTAAGACAATGGTTAGAATGCACACAATTTGAGCACTAATAGTCTATAATAACATCAAATACAGAATGCTAATAATCTAAGGAACAAACCCATCGATTAAGTCACCGAGGATAAGTTGAATGGCCCATGATCTCTTGTCATCTAGTAGATCCACACCCAATGGAGTTTTTGACTCATATAAACCTACAAAGGACATCAAAATATTGTTGATAACTCGCTAAGGCTATTCCATGCCACTCTAGTCAACTTCGATTGTTGCACTTGGCAGGCTCTTTGGTGCATCCTTAGTGACAACATTCCTGAAGTCTTCAGTCATTGATTGTTTTCTCTTGTTCTTCCTTTTCTTCTTCATCCTTTACCTCTTGTTTCTTATCGTTCTTGCTTTTGCTCCACCTCCTTTCTCTAGCCCATTATGTAGAGGCACCTTCCTCTTGACAATCCTATCAAAATAACTACTTCTAGGTTCAATGGCAGACAGCTCTCCCACCTTCTCTGAATTCGGCTCTTTAATCAGCACCCCTAACTACTGAGCTTCTAGTTCTCTAGCTAATTTTACTACTCATTTTGCCTCTAGCTCTATAGCCAGTAGCATATTCTTCCTCTGGCTAATTTTACTACAATTGGTAGATCTGTGCAACCAAAATTATATAAGAAATGAGCCTACATGACTAGAAACAAGTGCTTACTTCTGCCTATATGACTAGAAACAAGCACCCATTCATCAAAAAATAAGATAATAGAACTCAAAAATGCGTAGTATAATCAGGTAGAAGGTTATATGCCTAGAACTAAGCATATATAAGCAGAAATGAGCATAAATGACAATATAGAAATAAATATGATCAAAACTACAATGACTTGAATGTAGGTAATCTAATAAGAAACAAAATTTATATTAGTAGAACTAAGATGTTATGAACAAAACTATAAACCAAAAGTTATGAAAAAATCTAAGGCAATGATTAGATTGCACACAATTTGAGCACTAATAGTCTGTAATGACATCAAATACAGAATGCTAATAATCTAAGGAACATACCCATCGATTAAGTCACCGAGGATAAGTTGAATGACCCATGATCTCTCGTCATCTAGTAGATCCACACCCAATGGAGTTTTTAACTCATATAAACCTACAAAGGACATCAAAATATTGCTGATAACTCGCTAACGCTATTCCATGCCACTCTAGTCAACTTCGATTGTTGCACTTGGCAGGCCCTTTGGTGCATCCTTAGTGACAACATTCCTGAAGTCTTCAGTCATTGATTGTTTTCTCTTGTTCTTCCTTTTCTTCTTCATCCTTTACCTCTTGTTTCTTATCGTTCTTGCTTTTGCTCCACCTCCTTTCTCTAGCCCATTATGTAGAGGCAACCTTCCTCTTGACAATCCTATCAAAATAACTACTTCTAGGTTCAATGGCAGACAGCTCTCCCACCTTCTCTGAATTCGGCTCTTTAATCAGCACCCCTAACTACTGAGCTTCTAGTTCTCTAGCTAATTTTACTACTCATTTTGCCTCTAGCTCTATAGCCAATAGCATATTCTTCCTCTGGCTAATTTTACTACAATTGGTAGATCTGTGCAACCAAAATTATATAAGAAATGAGCCTACATGACTAGAAACAAGTGCTTACTTCTGCCTATATGACTAGAAACAAGCACCCATTCATCAAAAAATAAGATAATAGAACTCAAAAATGCGTAGTATAATCAGGTAGAAGGTTATATGCCTAGAACTAAGCATATATAAGCAGAAATGAGCATAAATGACAATATAGAAATAAATATGACCAAAACTGCAATGACTAGAATGTAGGTAATCTAATAAGGAACAAAATTTATATTAGTAGAACTAAGATGTTATGAACAAAACTATTAACCAAAAGTTATGAAAAAATCTAAGACAATGATTAGAATGCACACAATTTGAGCACTAATAGTCTATAATAACATCAAATACAGAATGCTAATAATCTAAGGAACAAACACATCGATTAAGTCACCGAGGATAAGTTGAATGACCCATGTTCTCTTGTCATCTAGTAGATCCACACCCAATGGAGTTTTTGACTCATATAAACCTACAAAGGACATCAAAATATTGCCGATAACTCGCTAAAGCTCGCTATTCCATGCCACTCTAGTCAACTTCGATTGTTGCACTTGGCAGGCTCTTTGGTGCATCCTTAGTGACAACATTCCTGAAGTCTTCAGTCATTGATTGTTTTCTCTTGTTCTTCCTTTTCTTCTTCATCATTTACCTCTTGTTTCTTATCGTTCTTGCTTTTGCTCCACCTCCTTTCTCTAGCCCATTATGTAGAGGCAGCCTTCCTCTTGACAACCCTATCAAAACAACTACTTCTAGGTTCAATGGCAGACAGCTCTCCCACCTTCTCTGAATTCGGCTCTTTAATCAGCACCCCTAACTACTGAGCTTCTAGTTCTCTAGCTAATTTTACTACTCATTTTGCCTCTAGCTCTATAGCCAATAGCATATTCTTCCTCTGGCTAATTTTACTACAATTGGTAGATCTGTGCAACCAAAATTATATAAGAAATAAGCCTACATGACTAGAAACAAGTGCTTACTTCTGCCTATATGACTAGAAACAGGCACCCATTCATCAAAAAATAAGATAATAGAACTGAAAAATACGTAGTATAATCAGGTAGAAGGTTATATGCCTAGAACTAAGCATATATAAGCAGAAATGAGCATAAATGACAATATAGAAATAAATATGATCAAAACTGCAATGACTAGAATGTAGGTAATCTAATAAGGAACAAAATTTATATTAGTAGAACTAAGATGTTCTAACAAAACTATAAACCAAAAGTTATGAAAAAATCTAAGACAATGATTAGAATGCACACAATTTGAGCACTAATAGTCTATAATGACATCAAATACAGAATGCTAATAATCTAAGGAACAAACCCATCGATTAAGTCACCGATGATATGTTGAATGACCCATGATCTCTTGTCATCTAGTAGATCCACACCCAATGGAGTTTTTGACTCATATAAACCTACAAAGGACATCAAAATATTGCTGATAACTCGCTAAAGCTATTCCATGCCACTCTAGTCAACTTCGATTGTTGCACTTGGCAGGCTCTTTGGTGCATCCTTAGTGACAACATTCCTGAAGTCTTCAGTCATTGATTGTTTTCTCTTGTTCTTCCTTTTCTTCTTCATCCTTTACCTCTTGTTTCTTATCGTTCTTGCTTTTGCTCCACCTCCTTTCTCTAGCCCATTATGTAGAGGCAGCCTTCCTCTTGACAACCCTATCAAAACAACTACTTCTAGGTTCAATGGCAGACAGCTCTCCCACCTTCTCTGAATTCGGCTCTTTAATCAGCACCCCTAACTACTGAGCTTCTAGTTCTCTAGCTAATTTTACTACTCATTTTGCCTCTAGCTCTATAGCCAGTAGCATATTCTTCCTCTGGCTAATTTTACTACAATTGGTAGATCTGTGCAACCAAAATTATATAAGAAATGAGCCTACATGACTAGAAACAAGTGCTTACTTCTGCCTATATGACTAGAAACAAGCACCCATTCATCAAAAAACAAGATAATAGAACTGAAAAATACGTAGTATAATCAGGTAGAAGGTTATATGCCTAGAACTAAGCATATATAAGCAGAAACGAGCATAAATGACAATATAGAAATAAATATGATCAAAACTGCAATGACTAGAATGTAGGTAATCTAATAAGGAACAAAATTTATATTAGTAGAACTAAGATGTTATGAACAAAACTATTAACCAAAAGTTATGAAAAAATCTAAGACAATGATTAGAATGCACACAATTTGAGCACTAATAGTCTATAATAACATCAAATACAGAATGCTAATAATCTAAGGAACAAACACATCGATTAAGTCACCGAGGATAAGTTGAATGACCCATGATCTCTTGTCATCTAGTAGATCCACACCCAATGGAGTTTTTGACTCATATAAACCTACAAAGGACATCAAAATATTGCCGATAACTCGCTAAAGCTATTCCATGCCACTCTAGTCAACTTCGATTGTGCACTTGGCAAGTTGTTTGGTGCATCCTTAGTGACAACATTCCTGCAGTCTTCAGTCATTGATTGTTTTCTCTTGTTCTTCCTTTTCTTCTTCATCCTTTACCTCTTGTTTCTTATCGTTCTTGCTTTTGCTCCACCTCCTTTCTCTAGCCCATTATGTAGAGGCAGCCTTCCTCTTGACAACCCTATCAAAACAACTACTTCTAGGTTCAATGGCAGACAGCTCTCCCACCTTCTCTGAATTCAGCTCTTTAATCAGCACCCCTAACTACTGAGCTTCTAGTTCTCTAGCTAATTTTACTACTCATTTTGCCTCTAGCTCTATAGCCAGTAGCATATTTTTCCTCTGGCTAATTTTACTACAATTGGTAGATCTGTGCAACCAAAATTATATAAGAAATGAGCCTACATGACTAGAAACAAGTGCTTACTTCTGCCTATATGACTAGAAACAAGCACCCATTCATCAAAAAACAAGATAATAGAACTGAAAAATACGTAGTATAATCAGGTAGAAGGTTATATGCCTAGAACTAAGCATATATAAGCAGAAATGAGCATAAATGACAATATAGAAATAAATATGATCAAAACTACAATGACTAGAATGTAGGTAATCTAATAAGAAACAAAATTTATATTAGTAGAACTAAGATGTTATGAACAATACTATAAACCAAAAGTTATGAAAAAATCTAAGACAATGATTAGAATGCACACAATTTGAGCACTAATAGTCTATAATGACATCAAATACAGAATGCTAATAATCTAAGGAACAAACCCATCGATTAAGTCACCGAGGATAAGTTGAATGACCCTTGATCTCTTGTCATCTAGTAGATCCACACCCAATGGAGTTTTTGACTCATATAAACCTACAAAGGACATCAAAATATTGCTGATAACTCGCTAAAGCTATTCCATGCCACTCTAGTCAACTTCGATTGTTGCACTTGGCAGGCTCTTTGGTGCATCCTTAGTGACAACATTCCTGAAGTCTTCAGTCATTGATTGTTTTCTCTTGTTCTTCCTTTTCTTCTTCATCCTTTACCTCTTGTTTCTTATCGTTCTTGCTTTTGCTCCACCTCCTTTCTCTAACCCATTATTTAGAGGCAACCTTCCTCTTGACAACCCTATCAAAACAACTACTTCTAGGTTCAATGGCAGACAGCTCTCCCACCTTCTCTGAATTCGGCTCTTTAATCAGCACCCCTAACTACTGAGCTTCTAGTTCTCTAGCTAATTTTACTACTCATTTTGCCTCTAGCTCTATAGCCAGTAGAATATTCTTCCTCTGGTTGGATAGCTGGCTTTCTTTCATGCTTTTTCAGCTTCCTATCTTGAGGAGTCACCCTTCCTTTCCGAGGAATTTCAAAAATTTTAACTGAATGCAATCACAAATAAATATCAACATTTTGGACCACGTCAACCTAACAACATCCAACACATTATGATCACAGATACCCTAATATAACAAAATTCACCAAATATAACCATGAAAAACTTTTGCTAGAAAAACTCTACTTACACTTAATACATCACTAAATACAATGAACTGATTAGAGTAGTCACGTATCCTATTGCCTTACTTACACAACTCAACCAGATTTTAAGGAATACATACTCTTCTCAATCGGTGCTGATGGCTTTGGTTTAGGAAATGTAGTTGACTCCTTATAAAGTTATGCCAACTTTCTCTCCATGGCAGCTAGCCTTTCCTCTAACTTGTCTAGCTAAGATTCATTATTTTTGAAGTGAGCTCAGCAAGCCTTCTTCTCGCTCTGGAAGTCCAACATGATACTTCATAGATTATCTCTTTTAAAGCCACCAAGATCCCCTGTCTCCTTTATCAGGGTTCCCCTAACTCAACCAACTAGGGAATGAGTAGCAAAACTTGGTGGATCAAAATGAGTGGTGGGACATAGTGCATCGACAATTGCAATAAAAACTCTAGCAGCAAAAATTAGACAATTTTGAGTGAATCAACTATAGCAAGAGGATACATCAATAGCTTATGCCACTCTTAGGGTGTGACTGGATGCCACTTGATTTTTAGAAATGGCAAAAGTGAGATCACTCATGCTATATCCATTATTTGAAAGCCATTCACTTCCTAGAGTAGTTGAAGTATCACTTACAAATGGATTCTAAATTGAACTAAAACTCAGCTCTGCAACTTCCTTGGGGTAGATGAGGAAGTCAGTGAGAAATGGGAGAAGTGGGTCCGGCCCACCTCTCCCTCATCTATGAGTTCAGCGGCCACCATTCTTCATGCTGCAGTGTTGATGAAGTCGTCTCCCGCGCCGAGTCGCTCTCTCTCGTGATGTCATCCTCGTCGCTCCCGTGTCCGCCATTGCCGTCCCAGCACTCACTTGAGCCATAGTGGCCTGGCCGGACCCTATCATCTTTGATCTAGCCCCCACTTCGCCTGAGCTGGCCTCTTCAGTTTGTCTGACTCAGTTTGTCTGAGCTCGAGCTCAGAGCCATTTCGACTGTCACCACCCCCGGGGTCGCAGGATCTGCTCCTGCGCTGGCCTACCATCACCTTTTATTGGAATCTGGAATTTGAGCCCTTTCCGTCACTTTTTTCTCTGATATTTTCTTATTTTTGTGCGTTTTGATTCAAATTTCGCGTCTCTAGTAAGAGATGAAGTCATGTCTGAAGAAGCTATCTAAAGAAGCTGAAGGGATTTGCGCTTCATAAGAGTGATCTGAAGAAGGAGAAGGTGCAGCAGCCCAAGGCCAAGGTCGATGATCTCGTCCAGGCTTCTCAAGTACTTCCTTCACGTGATTTTGGGCCAGGAAGATTGGGTTTTTAGTTAGTCTGAAGGAATTCTAAGTCATTTTTTCGTTGGAATTGATTTTTTGGATATCAACTTCTTGCTTTTGTGCATTGAAGAGCAGAATTGATTGAGACTTTATAGTGGTGTAGATCTTTTAGTCTGATAAGAAAAATTGAATTTTGTGCCACATTGAGGACATTTTCTTATTCCTATCTATGATTGATCATTTGTACTGTAATGTAGATGGTATTGTTATGCATAATGTTATTATTTACTTGTTAGTTAGTTTTTCTATTATGGCACTGAGTAATTCATAGGAAAATAAAACCCCTACTTCTAATTGTCATTAGTATCTAAATCCAATCTTTGACAATGAAAGCCTCGTGGGTTATTTCTACTACGCTGTTGTAGCAACATGTAAGCCATCAGTAAAAATGAGAAGTGAGGAGCTCTTGTGATGGGCTATTTCTCTTTTTCTCCTTTCATCTGGCTATGGCTTCTCTAGCTCAAGCAGTAAAGTACGAAAATTTTCTCATCTTTAAGAAATATTTGTTTATTTAAAGTTGCAAAAAAGCCGACTAAAGACTAATGATGTTCTATTATGTTGCTTCTTTGCTAGAAACTGATTTTACACTTTCAAAGACTGATGCTTGTTTTTTTTTTGTAGGATCTCAAAGACACGAGGAATTGCTATGACAGCCTACTTTCAGCAGCAGCCACTGCTGCAAATGGAGCTATGGTATACCACATTACAGTTATAAGTTGTTTTTTCTAGGATACCACTCTTTCTGAAATCTCTTATATATTCATCCTAAAAGCACTTTAATGAAATTGATCTGACAAACATATGTACTCTTGCAGAGTTCTCAGAAGCCTTGCAAGAGATGGTTTCTTGTCTGCTTGAGAAAACTTCATCAATTGATGGTGATGAGAGTGGTGATACTTATTTCATTATCTTACATTTATATAGCAAGTAAAAGTTGCTCAAATTTGTTCTGGTTAGGTGCTGGTTGTCAGTATGATGAGATTAAGGAAGGCATTGAGTCTGATCCTCTGGCTCTATTTAGGTTTCATGCAATGCTTTTTTGTCCCCAAATTTGTGAATACTAAAATAATCATATTTTACTGAATATCTTTTACTATCAAAGCTTCATTTTGAAGATTTCCTGAGGCAATTCCATGCAGTGCTTTTTGCCTGAACTTTTCCTTTTAATAATCATAGATAAATTTTATTGATACAAAAGGTCTTTGGCAACTCGCACTGACTTTTTAGTGAAGGAAATCTTTTTCTTGGACTTTGCGTACAGCAAAATCAACACATATGAGATAGAATTTGGCTGAAATTATTTTATAAATAGAAATGGAGTGTAATATTTTCAACCCATAATTTAATTATGGATATCATGCACTTCTTGGTTTACTATTTATTTTTTGTTTATGCACGCAGGTAGGGTTTTCCTCGTGCTGGGCATGGCACAGTTAAAACTTCAGAAATTTGTCGACCGTTATGCGAGTGTTGACTGGTATGCCTTGAAGAAGCATTGCATAAACACACATTTTTTGTATTTTTCAATCAGTGTTCCAATTTTAGCATGGCAATAACTGTTTCTAATTTATTTCTCAGTGTGTTCATATCATTCAGACTATCACAAACCCATCAGAATCTCCTCTCAAGGAGCTCCAGGCCGTGGAGGTTTAATTTTAGTATTCCATTTTTCTGTTTTGATACTTCCCTTATCAACAAGTGACTGAGGCAGTGTTCTTTCCATTCTGAATTTCTACTTGATGTTTTCCTTGGTCGCAATCCAAACAGGGCCGAACTTGGAACTTTTTGTTGGGAAGTTACAATAAAGATACAATTGAAAGCAATTTTAATTGCCTCGAAGGCTGTTTGGTTTCTCCCTTTTTCTCTTCATGCGTCCACTCGTTTTTATATAAAATGTATCTTTACAGAATTGCACTTTATTATATGTTTTCCATTTTTATCTAGGTTCCTAGTCATGAGCCAGTCTTTTGTTTCCCATTTCTGCGACAGTGTTTACGATTTCTTTTTAATTTTCTCCTCTTTAATCTTCGTTCTTGCACAGAAACATTGCACAAAAAAATCTCAAATTTATTTACCGCATTAATATTATAATTAGTTAATATTTTGATTATATTACTTTTATGATCCTAATATTCCAAATTATCTTAATTATAATTAATTAGTTAAATATTTTTTATTATTCTAATTATCAAGAGTATTATCCTAATTATAGTTAAATTTTAAATTATAATTATATTATTTTTATTTATTAATAAATATTATATCTTTAATTAACATAATTAAAAAATCACTTTTTCAATTTCGAGTACTGCATTATCCAAACAGTCGAAGTCATACTTTATATTTCGAGTCATTATCCAAATGTCCAAAATCATCAAACTCATGAAATTTATTAAATGACTTTAAGTTATATTTCTATCATTTCTCATTTCTATCACTTCTATCACTTCTACCACTTCCAAAAATAAAAACCTATTCAAACACATCTCTAGTGTTCTCTGCAAATAAATGACTTCAAAAAAGTCATTCTCAACTTCATTTGCCTCAAGCTCCTCAACCTAATGGATATTAGCTATTTCAATCTCATAAGGGTTATTGTGATTATCAATACAAAAATAAAACCACTAGTAATCTAAACTAAATACTTCTGCTAAATTATGATCACTAAGCTCTGAAAATGATCAGTTAACATCTATACTACTAAGATACTGATGTGTCATAGCTCAAATAACTAGCACTAAGCTGCTCCAAAGCACAACTAGAGATTGCACACTGAGCAACAAAGGCATGTCTTACAAAGACAAGGTGCAAAGTGAAGGCCAACCTTCAATCGCCTTGGTGCCACTCTTAAGCAAAAGCAAGCTGTGGCAATTCGTGAAGCTCACATGGAAGAAGAAGAGCCATCCTAACCATCTCAAACAAGAAGGACTATTGGGATTTTTAGTTAGCTTAGAACTCTTCTCAAACAGGATTAGTTGTTGCCATCCCTATCTCTCATTCATTCACTCCATGAAGGTATTTAGAAAAGAATTAAAGCAAGTTAAAATGCCAAAGCAAAAGAGCAAGCTCCCATCTCAAGGTTGTGGCTAAAGGGAGAATAATTAAACAAAACAAGAAGAATCATCATGAAGTGATGATTCAACAAGAAACTCTATGAAAGGAGATGATCCACACTATTAGAGTCATTTCCTATCATGATTGAAATAAAGACTATGAGCCAACTCCACAACAACCTAAATGCCAAAAGAAGGCTATGTGGATGAGGCTTACATATAAGGATGCTCAGGAAGAGGAAATCCTCTTTAACCAACCCTTGTTGTGCATGCCACATCAAAGAGAAGGTGTAACTACTCAATCTATGTGTAGGCTTCTATATGAAGCCGCACAACTGATGGAGGGTACTGGCCTGGGTAAAAAACACATAAACTAAATGCATGATTCTTATAATGTGAATTGTCATGTTTTGATAGAAGCCTTGGCCATAATTAAAGGTACCAAGATGGAATTGACCATGGGGGTAGTCGAAAATGGTTGAAACAATAAGAAAAAGAGAAGGAGGAGGTTATAAGAAGTCCATGGAGCTAATGGAGATGGTGCTACAAAGGAAATAAAAGTTCAATAAATTCAACAGTTACAACAATCATCAAGCGACTGTATGAGTAACAAAAAACACATCTACTACAAATTAAACCCATGAAGGTATTGGCCATTAAAAGCACCATTCCCATTAACAAGGGATGCCTAGTCACTAATCTCAAGGATTCCTAATAAGATGGAGCTACTGGCATACATAATAGTAATAAATGCAAAAAATGGTTGCAACCCAACATAGAGAAGTAATACAGGTAGGGTAAATGAGGCAAACAAACCATACGCAATTCACCATGATCATGTTCCCTATTTCAAAGGATATTTAGTGTCCAAGTTCAAAAAATTTAATGGTATTGGTGACCTCAAGGAACATATAGCTTACTTTCTAACCTTGTGTGGGGATTCAAGTAACAATCCCTCACTATTATTCTACCAATTTTAAGTATATTTAACTAGAGTAATATTCAAGTAATATGCTAGTTTGCAACTAGAATTAATGCAGACCTACTGACAAATGAAGGAAACTTTCTAAGTTAGGTTTGGGGGAGTTAGTGATAAGTAACTATCACAAATTTTATCTCAACACCAAAACATGACAAAACATTAGCAATCGATCACTTGAGATAACTAAGAAATCCTGTGAAGCAATTTTGAAATAACAAATAAAATTTGGGTGAATTTGAGTACGTAATTAGGTATGTGAAAAATATAACTTCCAACATGCACAAGCTCCTATTGATAGTTACCTTGATAATTTTCAAGAAAACTCCTAAAGTGAAAATTTTATCTAATAAACTAGAGACATGAATAAAAAAAAATATGATTCAATTCATTTAAATTACGTTATATGGCTTAAGAAAGGGCATACTCATATTTGACAATTTAAAGATTTTAAATTCATAACTATAAAGAGTATGAAATGAGAAGAAGAAGAAGAGGCAATGCTGATTTTTTTTATAGCTGATCTAGTACCAGATGATTCTTCTCTAAATTGCGAACTCCTTGACAAAGAAATCCTTTTGGTAAAAAAAAGAGAACCTTACTAGGAGCTATACTTCAATGGAGCATTATCCATCAAACCCTAATTAGACCAAAGGTTTTGTAAATCAAAGTAGCCATTAGACTCTTTTATATTACTCCAAATGGGTGTATTATACGAAGCCCTAATTGCAGGACTAGAAATGACATTTTTGTTCAAAAAGATACCAAAGTGGATGATTGACTCATTCCATGCTAGAAATAATTGCAGGAAATCCTTTGATAACACGAATTTCTATTTCTCAATGATATCCCACGATCAAGATAATTGGCTGAATACTGTGAAACCATTTCATAGAAGTTCATTAATAACTTCTTTTTTTTAATATATAAATATAATGTCTGCATATTTTCAGTAATTTGTAACTAGTTATTAGTCAAATCCAAGGCAAATATAAAGTCCACAGATTTGAGTTCCTGAAATACTATGAAAAGACTCAAGAGCTCATAGGACAAATTCCTCATACTTAAATAACTAAGGTCTCTTAGTTCATTAATGTAAAAGATGACTTCTTAGCCAAACTAGCCAAGGCCTTGGCTAACCCTGATAAGGAAGAAATTATAATCACAGTCCATAGTAGATAGTGATAAACTCAGTCTTCAGTATCAAACACTAGAAGGTTGGATCTAAACTAGTAGAAGAGACCACCAATTGGAGAATACCATTCACCAACTACCTCAAAAGTGGAGAACTCCTATAAGATAAATTCACATGGGTATAAAAGATTATTCTCACACTTTCTACTTATCAATAACACTTTTTATAGAAGATTATTCAATTAGTGTTGTCTCTTAGACAAAGAGGCTAGAAAAGTTATGTATAAAATATATTCTAGAGTTTGTAGGGCTCATCAATTTAGCCCAAAGATGTAAATGAAGATCAAGTGTATGGGCTACTACTGGCCCATGATGATGGGAGATTATATCGAATACATGAGAAAATGTCACCTATGCTATATTCATGGTGACTTCATCCATCAACACCAAAATTCTCTACATCCAATAGTATTCTCATTGCTATTTGAGGTATGGGGTATAGACATTATCAGCCCAATCAAACCATCTTCTTCAATGGGTCATCACTTTATACTAACAGTAATCGATTATTTCTTTCGGCGGGATAAAGTAATTCCATTGAAAGAGGTAAAAGTGGATGCTGTTATCTACTTCTTTCAAAAAAATATTTTGTGTCGATTCAGTGTTCCTCGAAGCATCATCTCTGATAATGGCCTATCCTTTAAAAGCTTTAAAATAGAATGTTTTGCATACTATTACAAGATAGATTGAAGGTATTCATCCATTTACAATGTGAGAGCCAATGAACTCATTGAGGCATTCAACAAGACCCTTTACAAGATTTTGAAGAAAATTACTACTAGAAACAAGAAAAATTAGTATTGAAAGCTTGCTAGAAACAAGAAAGATTAATACCAAAAGCTTACTGAGGTACTGTGGGCCTATCACACCACATATTGAACCCCTACCCAATCAATATCATATGCATTAGTATTTGAGATTGAGGCAGTCTTACCACTAGAAGTGCAAATCCATTATCTAAGAATTGCCTTGTAAGAAGAAATCATAAAAGAAGATAATGTTCATCTTCGTCTTGACAAACTAGACTCTTTAGATGAGACAAGATTCGTAGCACAACAAAACCTGAAAATGTATCAAACACAGATGGCTATGGCCTACAATAAGAAGGATCAGTTCAGGTCATTCTAAAAGGGAAAAATGGTCATAGTTTTGAGAAAACCCATAATTCCAAACCAAAGCAACAAAAGTAAATTTGAACCTAATTGGGAAGGCTCTTATATTATTAAAAAGATATTTGAAGGAAGATTCTACTAATTGATTGATGAAAAAGAAGAAAAGTCTATGTCACCAATCAATGACTGATTCCTCAAAAGATACTATGCTTAAGCACTGCGGGAAATAACATAACAACCAAAATTATCTATATTTTTTCTATGATAGAATGTCTAGCTTCTTTATAAAAGAACACTTGGTTAAACATACATTCCATGTTTATCAAGGTAAAATATGGACCCAAAACTCTATCCATCTTGTGTGGTTACTGAGCCCGCATTTACATGACAAACCAAGTCCACTTTCACGTAGCAAACCAATTCTACTTTCACATGACAACTTAAGTTCACTTCCATGTAGTAACCCAAGTCCATTTTTATATGGCAAACCTAAGTCCACTTTCATGTGACAATCCAAGTCTACTCACACATGGCAAACCTAAATTTACTCTTACATGGTAAAATAAGTCCATCGTTGTATGGCAAATCAATTCTACTTTGGTGTGACAATTTCAATCCATATGGTCAACTCTTGAAATGTTGATATAGGGGTAAATATTTAAAAATTATTTGCACCCTCTCCTCTCACCAAAATTCAAAAAGAGGCTTCGAGTGAGGTAATTTATTTGAGGCAATTTTTACCATAATCAAAATTAATTAAAATATGATTAAAATTAATACTTATATGCTACTAAATTACGTCTCAAATGAAAGTCTCAGTCAAACTTAAACTGCATCCAAGATTAATCGAAAATTATACTCAAATCATTGAAAAATTCAAGCTCTAGCTAAGCCTAATCAAAATAGGCTGAGGGGGTTTGATTCTTTGGCAAAAATAACAAAATACAAGACTTTTACAAATAAACCTCTGTATTGAATAAATTCTTATAAATGAGTCCTTAGCTGGATTTTTCTTAAAAATAGGCCCCTAGAATAAAGATTTTACAAAAATATCTGATAAAATCCTAAAATTATAAATTAATCCTACAATATCCATGATTTACAAATAAAACTGCTCAAAAGGTTGATAATTATAATTTGATCCTTATGAAATTCAGAATTTGTAAATAAACCTCTTCAAAATTTTTTACTTATCAATAAGTTCCTAAAATTTTAACTTTTGCAAATAATCCTTCAAAATTTTTTATTTACGAATAAGTCTAAATTTAATTTGAAAAGTACCTGGAAGTTTCAAAACTTTGTAAATTAGACTTTTATGTAGAAAAGTCACCTAAATTTATAAAAGGGCTAATTACCTACATCCCTCGTAATTTTCGATAATTACGAAAAATCTCCCATAATTTTCATAATTACTTACATCACCATCCCTTTTCAAAATAGTTATCTACACCCCCTTGATTGTTATTTAATCAAAATTTTCTCCAAAAATTCTGATTTTATCCTCCATTATTTTTATAATTAAACCCATAAAAACTTATTATTTATTATTTAACTTTCAAATATTTGCAAATAACACCCTAAAATTAGTCAGATTTATAAAAAAACCCCCTCAAAATTTATGGCTAAATATCCGCGCCATTTTCACTGTAGCCCTAACGAGCTCTTGCTGCTGTGCCGGTCCCCCTACCCCAAGCCCCCTGCACCGTTGCTGCCCCGTCGGCAAGAAGATCGGAGTCCAAACCCCCCCTCCCCCGCGAGCAGATCAGGTTCTACTTTCCTCAGTAAGTGTCTTTCCTCCCTTCCCGCTCGCAGACGCTGGCGCGAGGGCGCATGGCGTGGACACCTGTAACCGACACCTAGCCTTGGGCGTCCACTCTTGCTCGCCCTCGCACCAGTGTTTGCAAGCTGTGCACCCCCACTCCCCCGCCCCCCCCGCACCCACCACAAACCCCATTCCTTGTGCTCGCGGCTAGTGAGGAGCCTGAGGAAGACAATAAAGAGGGCGGTGTAGGAGAGAGTGAGAACGCGGGGGGGGGGGTGGGGAGGGTGGCTCTTAGAGGCCAGTGCAATGGCGCACGCACACAGACGCTCGAGGTCGGGTGGTGGTCGCGGGCGTCTGTACTGCCGTCTACAAGCCGCCCCCCCTTCCTTCGCACCTGAGGCCTGTGAGGACCCTTGAAGGAAAAGATAAGGGAGAAAGGCGGGCGGGGGGGGCGGGGGGCGAGGGGGGGGGGGGGGGGGGGCTTCTCAGATGTCGCGCAATGGTGCGCAGGGGCACGGATTGGCTTTGAGACCGGGCCGAGGGGCGTGTGGACCCGAGAGGGGGGGGGGGGGGGCGGGGGGTGGTGGTAGCTCTCAGGGAACGACATGATGGCGCACTGGCGCGATCGCTCGATGGCCTCAGACCCCCCCACCACCGCCCGATGACCTCAGACCCATCCATCCCCTTCCTTCGTGTGTCATCGCCAACTGGCGCTCGGGCGCAAATGCCCGATGGCCTCGAACCCCCCCACCCCCACCTGACAGCCTCAGCCACCCACCCCCTTCCTTCGAGTGTCGTCGCCGACCAGCGCCCGGCCCCGGACACCCGACGGCCTCGTGACCCCCGCCCCCCCCCACCCTCTGTTCTAATGTCAGTGTGATGAATTAGCCCAATCATGGATATTGGAAGATAGAGTCCCATAGATATCGGACAAAGACCCCATATTCCCCTGCGCTTGAGCTTTGGGATAGTTTGGTGTATGGCTCACTATCTAGCTTTGATTTGAACGCTCTGCGGCCCCACCAGTGGTATCAGAGTTCAGGTCGAAGTTTTGTACCAACCTCTAGGACAAAAATTACCGCAATGATGCCGACCTGAATTGAGTCATATGTTAGTCCATTGGGCAACGACCTGCGGACTTTTTTTTTTTTTTTTTTTTTCTTTTTTTTTTTTTGAGCGGAGGACGTGTGCGCGAGGCCGGCAAGGGCGTGAGTGCAGGCCCAAGGGCTCGGGCGCTCGCGCGAGGTCGACTTGAGGCCGGAGAGAGGGCGCATGAGCTGGCGCTAGGATGACGAGCCCACAAGTGTAGGCGCAGAAGTCGATGCAAGGGCGCGAGCACTAGAGGCCGGTGTGAGGACATAGGTCACACGGTGAAAATGGTCGAGTAAAAGAGTTCTTAATTAAGAGTGTTAAATTGATATGGTCAAATCACACCTGAAGGGGGAGATTGTTATAATGTTAGGTGTGATGAATTAGTCCCACATCGGATATTGGATAGATAGAGTCCAATAGATATAGTGAAAAAGACCCATATCCCATGAGCTTGAGCATTTGGGATGGTTTGGTGTCTGGCTCACTATATGGATCTGATTTGACACTCTTGTAGCTCCCCAACACCCCTCGCCCGACAGCCTTGGACCCACCTTTTGGAAATAAAATGGCAAGTGCTAAATGGGTAAGCAACCAAGTTTTGCATTAGATGTATGTTGACAAGCAAATCACAGTCAAGAAAATACAAAATTTGATGAATGATAAATATAGTCTTAAACTGACTTACATGCAGGTATGGAGGGAAAAAAACTATGCTTATAGGGTTATTCATGACAATGAAGAAGATTCTTTTAATTTGTTTCATTCGCTTAAGGCAAAATTGGAGAGGAGAAATCTTGGTAATATTGTGCACTTTACTCAATGTCCAAATATGTCTTTTCAAAGATATTTTTTGTCATTATATGCTTATAGCAAAGCTTTTCTTACTAGATGCAGACCTATATTGGGAGTTGATGGATGCTTCTTGAAAGGCAAATATAAAGGCATATTGCTTTCAACTTGTGGAATTGACCATGGGGTCTTTCTTGATATAAAGATTTGCCTTATTCATCTAAAGATCATGAGTTCTAACTCATGGAGATGTAAGTACAATCTTAATAGGAATGACCATCTTAACCCTGTAGACTAACATGAAAAGGGATGATTTTCTGTTGCCATCTAAGTGATTATTTGGTAGGACCATAAGACATGTAGTAATTTTTTGACCTAGACACCTTTGGCTCCTTCCAAGCACTTTTTTGTACCTCTACTTTATTTGGAGTCTGCTATAATACTCTTTGAATATGGTACTATCAAATTGATTTTCATTACCAATGAATAACATTTGAGGGATTCCAAACATACAAATCATATTTTACCAAAGGAACTCTTCAATTTTTTTCCTCGTTGATTGTTGCCAAAGATTGGTAGTAACGATGGCTACCACCGAAAAATTTCTCTATCCTGAGGCTATTGGGAAAGAGACTAGAATATCAATTCCCCATTGATTATTGAAGCCTAACCATCGAGCTATGGTATATTAAGGTATGTCTTTGTTATTGTTCACATTTGAAAATAAATGCGGATGTCTCAGAAGCCATGTTGAGCCAATAGTAGCTCTACCTGAGGAGCTTATAAGCCAAAGCTCATCCTCCACCATGGCTCCCACATATCACCTTGTGAACTTTACACAAGGTGTAACTTGCTTCCTCGAGTTTTAGACACTGGAGAAGTGACCATGTGAGGGATCTTTTGTATAAAACTTGATCTATTAGTATAAAGGTTGGAATGAGTCTCTTGATCTTCTGAGCCTTCCTTGAGACTTCAGGGAGCTGTTGCTCCTTGAGATAGGAAATTATCGGGTCAAGCTAGCTAGATTCAATGCTTATCACATTTACCTTAGAGGTTTATAAATAGCTCGAATGGTGGAGGTTTTCAACAAATATTTTTCTCATCATCAAGTTTGATGAACTAGAGGCTAGTCGCATGAGGGCATCAGCTTCTATGTTGCTATCATAATCAACAAATTTCTACCCAATCCATTTTAGCCATGAGCTTTTGTGTGTCAGCCAGGTACTGAGCCATGATGGCATCTTTTGCCTTGTATTCCTCGATAACCTACAAACAAATAAGTTATATCTTGAGCTTTTTATCTCCGATTGTGAGGGCTGCACATAATCTAAGGAGAAGAATCCCATATTCAGCAATATTATTTGAAGCCTCAAATTCTAGTTGAGCTGAGTATTTGACCATTCTCTTGTCTAGGCTTTAGAGGATGGCTCTAATTCTAGAACCTAATTCACATGATCAATTATTGACTTGGACCTCCCATGGTTTAGTTTTTGACCTTGTCAAATATGACATAGTCTCCACTAAGAAGTCTACTAGAGCTTGCTCTTTTATGGTTCTTTGAGCTTCAAAAGTCACATCAAATTGACTTAACTCAATGGACCATTTGAGCAATCTTCTAGAAGTTTCAGGCTTTTGCAAGGTTTGCCTAAATGGGATATTAGTGAGTACTATGACCAAATTTACTTAAAAGTATGAATGGAGTTTGTGAGTTGCCAATGGAATTGCATACGACAATTTGTTTAATGGAGGGTATCATGTCTTTGCCTCTACAAGTACAGGACTCACATAATAGATGGAGTGTTACTTTCCTTCTCGGTCACTTATTAAAATCGAGCTAATCACTTAGTCCAAGGCCACTATATAGGGGAATAGTAACTCATTTGATTCAGGTCTTACCAACAAGAGTGGCTCAGCTAGGTATCTCTTGAGATTTTCAAAAACTCAGTCACACTCCCTTGTCCACTCAAAATCTGGACTTTGTTTAAGAGCTTGGAAGAATGATAGGCATTTTTCACCCAACCTAGATAGGAATCGATTGAGTGTGCCAATCATCCTATGAGACTTTGCATTTTCTTAGTAGTGTTTGAAGGTTTCATATACGTGATTGCTTCAATCTTTTCAGAGTTGGTTCTGATTCCTCATTCAAAGATAAGATAGCAAAGAAATTTTTTCAAGCCTACTCTAAAGGCACACTTTTCTGGACTCAACTTTATTTTGAACCTTTAAGTGTGTTAAAAATTTCTTCTAAATGTTTCAAGTGTCCTTTGGTGTGGAGACTTCTTACTAATATGTTATCCATAAATGCCTCATATTCCTACTAATTTAAGGCTAGAAGATTTTATTCACCATTCCTTGACATGTTGCTCTAACATTTTTTACCCCAAAAGACATTGCAATGTAATATAAGGTGCTCTAATCAGTGATGAAGGTAGTTTTCTCTTCATATTTAGGTTGCATTCAAACCTAGTGATAGCCCAAGAATGTATCCAGAAAGCTCAAGATTTGATGGCTTGTAGTGTAGTCTACCAACTTGTCTATCTTTGGTAGAGGATAACAATCTTTAGGATAAACTTTATTCAAGTTAGTGAAGTCAATGCACATTCTCCATTTGACATTGGACTTCTTTACCATTACCACATTTGTTAGCCAATTGAGGTAATAAACTTCCTTGATGAACCCAACATTAAGAAGTTTGTTTACCTTCTTATTGATGGCTTTTTATCATTTGAGGATGAAATGCCTCATTTTCTGCTTGACTAGCTTGTAATTCTATACTTTAGCAAGCTTGTGCTATGCCATAGAGGGATCAATGCCAAGCAGGTCCTCAAAGGACTAAGCAAAGACATCTTGGCTTTTTGCAAGAACTCACCTACCTTGGTACATAGCGGTTCTGCAAGATTTGCCTCGAGTTTTAGGATTTTTCAAGAGCCCTTGTTGACAACAAGATTGATGAGCTGCTCCATAGTTTTGGTGGTGGATTCTTTGACTTTATTGAGTCATTCCCAAGGTTTAGCTTTAGTAGTTTTTGGCTCAACAGTTGGCTTGTTGCTCTTTGCTATCAATAGTGCTTTGCCTTTTCAGTTGGGGTTGTTGGTGCTAATAAGCTCTTTCACACTTGTTTGCTAAGCTTTGGTCCCCCCATGCCTTACCTATATAATGTTTAGTCAGAAATCTTATGATTAGATGAAAAATAGATATTACCACTTAGAGTTGATTGAGCACTAATTAGCCCAATTTTACATTATAAGTGGAGTATGTCTGAATAACCATAAACTTTGATTTGATCATGGTGCTCCTAGGATCCTCTCTGATTATGAGTAATTTGATTGTACCAATTGGAGTTACTGAGTTTTCCGTAAATCCAATAAGGGTGACGATGTACAACTCCAGTTCTTGCTCAGTTTTCATTTGGTCATATGCTCTGGTAAACAAAATATTTGCTGAGCTCCTCATATCTACCATGATGCATTGTGTCACATAGCCATCCAAGATTATCGAGATAACTAATGTATCATTGTACGAAGTTAAAATTTCCTCCAAATCCTTTGCTAAAAGGCAATATTCTGGTGCTCAAGCTCTTAATTCTATTTTTTTTTTTGCTTCTACATCTTCTTCCTCTTGTGCTCCCCACCCGCTCCCCCATCCCCCCACTCCCCCCCACCCCACCCCAACCCCCCCAGTAATAGCTCGACTTTTAGGGGCAAATGCTGAAGCTTCACTCTGAGCTAGTGAGCTTGTTAGGATTATGTTGAGGTTGCCCTTCAAAGGTGGATTTTGTAATTCCAAGAAGTAGTTCCTCTGAGGAGAGGTTCGTGATTGATATTCCTACGTATGAGCTCCTTCGGCTCGTTCACCTTAGTGTACAAATTACCCAAGGTATCCCTCTTTGATGAGTCTTTCTATCTCATCTTTGAGGTGTCTACATTTTTCAGTGTCATGATCATGCTCTAGGTAGAAACGATAATAACTAGTCTTGTCGAGATTCTGCCGAGCTATTCAGATGGGATAAGGCCTCCATAGAAAGTCTTTGTGCTCAATTTGTGACAAGACTTTGATCCTAGAGTTATTTAGAGGTATATAAGCATGGAACTCGAGTTGATGCTCCTTCTATTTGGTTCTTTGCTTTTTCGATTCAGAAGGTCTATCATCCTAAAACCTTTTCTTTTGCTCGTTGCTAGCCTCGGATTCCTTCTTTGTCAAAATGACCTCTTCGGCATTGATGTGGTCTCTAACTAGCTGGATGAACCCTGCTAAGCTTTTTGAAGGTCGGTGAGTCATTTCATAGGCCACCTAAGGTTGTCCAATTTTATTGATTGCAATAGCGAGGATGATGGAGCTATCTAACTCGGTGACTTCCAACCGAGTTTTGTTAAAGTGAGTCAAATATTTCTTGAGGCTTTCGCCCTCATTTGCTTTAGTGTTAGCAATGTCGAGGGGTCTTTTTGCTGTAATACTAATGAGACAAATTATTCTATAAACTTGTCCATCAAATCATCAAAATAGATAATTAAATACCTCAAAAGCTTGACGTATCAGGGTCAAGCTAGATCCTGCAGTGCCATAGGAAATGCCTTACACATGGTGGAGTCCCATATGTCTTGTAAAATCATGGTGTTTCAGAATATGCTAACATGATCCATCAAGTCTTTCGAATTATCATATATCTCATATGGAAGTTATTAGAACATTGACTAAATAGGAAAATATGTAATTTTGGGGATTAGAATAGTTTCATACCTCATGTGGCTCGGATGGCTTGGGGCTCTAGTTCTCTCACAAGTCGAAAGAGTGTCGAATCAGAATAATATATTAGGCCATATGCCAAACCATCCCAAAAATTTAAGCTTATGGGATATGAGTCTTTTTCACTATATATATTGACCCTATTTATCCAATATCCGATGTGGGACTAATTTATCACACATAACATTATAACAATCTCTCCCTTCAGATGTAATTTGACCACATCAATTTTAACACTCTTAATCAAGAACTCTTTTATTTGACCAGTTTCACCGTGTGACCCATACCAACGAGTTTTTGTCTCATTCTTTTGATTTTTTTAAGAGAAACTAACATATAACTCAATTCAGTCACACCATTATAGTAATTTTGATCTTAAGAATTTGTATAGTTTCAAACCTGAAACTCTAATACCACTTATTGGGGGAGTTAAAATAGTGTCGAATCAGAATAATATAGTGGGCTGGATACCAAATCATCTCAAAAACTTAAACTTATGGGATATGAGCCTTTTTTTACTATATATATTGGATCCTATTTATCCAATATCCGATGTGGGACTAATTTATCACACCTGACATTATAACAACATATGTCATAGCCTCTCATGAGCACTGTAGGCATCCCTAGTAGATACTTGACTAGTGTGTGAAAAATATGTGACTTCGTGAGTTGAATCATAGGTGAGGTCCAATCCATTGTAGTCCCTTGAGGGATGGTACTAAAGGAAAAATGCCTACGATGGATTACAGTAGATTAGGTGTTGCTATGTATTGAGGTGTAGTTCTCTTATGACATGATGCTGCAGCTCGCGTGTTGGTTCGGTGCAACACCTTGGGTCAAGTTGTGTTTTTTGTCGTTGAGTTTGTAGTGTCTGCATAGCTTGCACTTGAACCACCAACAGTTATGTAATCTGTTATACAACAATGGCCAAGGTTTAAAACTCCTGTCAGCTCACTAGATTGGTAGACTTTGGAGATACCTTAGATATCGCTTGTTGGGTAATGCCATGAGGACATGGGGGAGGCCTAGGCACCGAGATGACTTGTTAAACGAGCAGACTTGACCCGTTTGATAAATTATGGGATTTCGTCGGTGTAGGAGCTATTTTCCCCTTTGGCAGATTCTTCAACGATGAGGGTCATACTTCCTTGGATGGTATGGTTGAAAGATCGCATAAGAGTTCTTTGATTAGCTGAAAAGAGAAGCAGAGCAGATCTTAATGAAAAGTATCAATTTATTGGCGAAGCTTGGTTCTCTATCGATTTTGATTCAAAAGACTCCTCGAGATCAATCCACTAGGTTGTTCTTCCGCATCTCTACAATAGGAGAAAACGTGAGGAGGACCGTTGAAAATTTCAATAGCAACCACTCTAACACTCAAGTCAGTTTTGGACATGATGAGTTTATGTTAAGAGAAGAGAGACATTAGTTCTTACTTTTTTAGAGATGACCATATTTTATAACTTTTGGGATGTATTTAAATCCCATGATTCAAGAATCGTAATCTTTTTAGATTATTTGTGATAGATTGTCGTAGATTCTGATTTGCCAAGGTTTGCTTCAAGATAGGAGTTCATGACGATCTAGATTCTGATATGCTTATTCTGAGGCATCCGAAATTCATGAATACTCGATGTAATTATTTCAATCAAAGATATTGAGCTTTTTATGTCTTAGTTATTGGAGTAAGTCAAGTCTTTTGTACTCTATTTATCAAGGGCTCATTGTAGCTCGATCAAGGTAGTTTTTTACCTTAGGTGTATTAACACACGATCGGTCTAAGTTTTGGTTCTTGTTGATTTTTTGATCCAATCAGTTTATTTTGATATATCATTAATATGAACATAAAAAGTTTTAATTTTTCAATTTAATTTAATCAATCTAAAATAAACTGGATTCTAAAAAATTTACATCAAATGTAGAGAAAAAAATTATATAATCTTTTACAACTCGCAATTCTTTATAATTGGATTTGGTTCATGAATAAATCAATTTACAAGAATAATTAAAAAAAATGATTTATCCTAATTTGTCTTATCCTTAGAAGTAGGATAAATCCGGATATCCCCCAACCAAACCCACAGCACATCCAAACTAGTCCTAATATTTAGTTATTTGAAGGGGTTTTGTGCAGGTCAGGCGAAACAAAAGGATCATGTATCAATAAGAAAAATCTACGGGGTTATTTGTAACTACAAGTCCTTCCCCGTATTTAAAAGGCCCTGCCGATGAAGCATTTGCCACAGCGAACCCTATCGCCGTCCTCCTAGCCTGCACGCCGGCGTCCAGATCTCCGGCGATCATCGGCCTCGTAGCCAAAATCGATCTCCGTCTCAGAATTTCCAGTATCCTTCGAGCTCTTCAACGCGCAAGCTGCAGTTGGAGCTCTTCTACTCGCTGAGCCGTCGCTGTGGTCGAATGCAGCTCTGCCGTCTCCAACGGATTTGACGAAGCATCGGATTTTCTAGTCGGGATTTGGTAGGCCTTTTACCCCCAAATCTTTCTTGTTGATTTGGTTGGATCTGGTGATCCTGAGCCCTAGGGTTCTTGATTGGTATTGATCGGTCTAGGGCTTCGTTGGTTTCCACTTGTGCTCCTTAGTTTTCTGCTGAATTGATATTTAGGATTTTTTAATGGGAAAGGATATTATTACCGATGAGCAAAGATATCCGATGAGATGTGACGCAATATATTAAATCGAAGTTGCTGGTTATTGATTTGGCCTGTCTAATGTGGAAGTTCGTACGGGGCCCAATGTTTGTGAATGTGATTTTACTTATGCATGTATTTAAGGAATAACATAGGTCATAGGGGCATTGCAGATGCTGTTCTGACATGTTGATGTCTGAAAAATATGTTTTTTTTTCTCAAAATATCATGTAACGAATTACCGAATCAGAAAAAAAGTAGCAAATGCTGGGAAATTTTAGTTAGTTGCTATATAGCATAATAATAGTATTTCAATGCTTTCTAGATCCAATAAACCTCCATTTGAAGTGTTCATAATGTTGTGTACCTCAGCAAATGAAAAAAATACTAAACATCTATCTAGAACTATGAAAAAGATATAAAGTGCCTAATACTCAATAGTGAATATATAAAATAAAAATGGGATTTCTTGCTAGAAATGCCTCTCCAGCTTCTTACCTTACAGGCCTGTCTGGATTGAGAGTAGTCAGTTGATCATCATCTTTCTACTCATCCAAACATGTTTTAGGTTTCTATTACCAAACTTGCTCACATCCACAGTCACCACCATTAGGGAAAATATGTGATCAAAATCCCATCATGACTTAGTACTCAACCAACTAGCTAATCGTGGTTTTCTTGTGACCGTTCCAATCCAAATGGGCTCATGATTACAGGCCAAAATAATATATGAGATTAGTCTAAGCAGTATTGAAATTGATATTTTACCTATTAGAGACCTATTTCTAGGCTAGAAATTTTCATCTGTCTCTTTTTCTTTGCTTCTGGCTTCTTGCCACGCTCATGACTGAATTCCCGCAATTTTTCTCAATATCTCTTATCTATCTTACACTATCAACTCTCCTAATTCTCTTAAAAACCTTCACTTCTCTTTTCCATCCAGTAAAGGTTGGTTGTTTATCCTCTCTACAACCTGAATATTTGATTTGTTGTCAAATAGTTTGTCAGTACATTTGGAGACAGATGTGTTGCTGGCTTGCCTAGACCATGGCATTTGTTGTGATCAAGTGTCTGAAAAGGAATTGTTATGTGATTGAGGATGGTATTGAATCAATTATAATGTTTAAAATTAAAATGCTAACTTGCAATAGGATATCATTCTTAGAATACTGGTTGGAAACTGATGTAACCTTGGTGTGTGGATTTCTTTGTTATAAGTTTACTGATAGGGAGTTTTTTAATACATAAGTTAAATTTCAAGGTTTTATCTGCAGGAAGTTCATAATATATGGTGTTATATGCAAAAGCAGTATAAAAATTGGGCCTTGTTTATGGTCCTTAACCACATATGCAACCATCTAACTGCATTATGTTGCCAAAGTGTGACATGTAGGTCACCAACAGTATATTCAGTTTGTGTTCTCTGCTATATCCAAATACATGTGGATCTTGTATTGTGTACATTGCAGTCCATTGGAATGATTCTGGATATGTGATATAGTGAACTATGTTTTGGAACATTGATGGGTCCTTATATAACTGGCATTACAGTTTTGGTTTTCTTTACCTATTAATGGTACTGTGACCCTCAGAGATAGGTTTACTTGGTTAAAAATAAATATTTGCATAGATGGATGTTGATTAGCAATCATTCATAAAATATTGCTGAGCTGATTTAACTTGTTGGATATTTTTATTCATGTAGTTTTTGAGATTATGCCCCCTTTGACGAACGACATTCGTTTTAACACCTTTGGATGGAAGTTAATGCATATTTTTCTGTTAAGAATTAACCTTTTGGAGTTGAAGATTGTCATATCATTTTTTTGGAATATCACATGTATAATTCCTTTCTTAGCTGAGATGTGTGTGACCTTTCTTTTGGTATTTTGTCTCTGAGTTGATTCCAAGTGCTGATACTGTTTCAGGCTTAATATTTCCTGTCTGCTGATCTAAAGCTACTAAAATGGAGCTGAGTACTATCAAAGATGCATTTGAGAGAGCTGTCAAGAAGCAAAAGCTTTCGGCTTCAAGAGCCAAGGAAATTATTGACCGAATGCTGGCGGCTCTTGAGCACGCACTGAAGGAATTGGAGTCAACCAGCAAGGAAGCAGACATATCTAATCAGAAATCCATACTGGCAGAACTGAAGAGAAAACTAGATGAGATTGCCCCACTGAATCATCTTGAATCTTCGCAGAAGGATCTTGCTGCAGGCCTTGGCAAATATGCAAAGATGCTTGAGAAAAGTTTTAATCCAGATATATCCAAGGCATTTAGAAATGTTGACTGGGACATCCACATGGTAAATGAAATCATTGCATGTCACTTTTACAGACTGGGCATGTTTGAAGTTGGCAACTGCTTTACAAATGAAGCTCATGAGGAAACTGCCTCGTCTGAAATGAGATCTCAGTATGCAGAAATGTATCAAATACTTGGCCAGATGAAATCCAGGAATCTCGGACCTGCTCTTGCTTGGGCTGCTGCTCACCATGAACATCTTTTACAGAAAGGTTCAAACCTTGAGCTGAAGCTTCACAGTATGCAATTTGTGAAGATACTGCAATACGGGAATCGAAATGATGCTCTGGCTTATGCAAAGTCTCACTTGGCTCCATTTGCCACTACTTTCAAGGCTGAAATTCAGAAACTAATGGCATGCCTCCTGTGGGCAGGCCGGCTAGACAAATCTCCATATGCTGGGCTCATGTCCCAGAATTTATGGGATGAATTGGCTGATGAGCTGGCTCGGCAGTGTTGCAGCAGTTTAGGACAGCCGTATGCGAGCCCTCTGGACTTGGTGGTGAGGGCTGGAGTTCATGCACTTCCAACAATGCTGAAGATGGCAAGCGTGATGGCTGCCACAAACCAGGATTGGCAAGGAATGAAGCAACTGCCAATGCCAGTGGATCTTGGGAGGGAGTTCCAGTTCCATTCCATCTTTGTGTGCCCAGTGTTGTGGGAGCAGGCAAGTGAAGAGAACCCGCCCATGCTGATGCCGTGCGGGCATGTGCTATGCAAGCAGGCAGTTGTGAAGCTATCAAAGAGCAGCACACGGCCATTCAAGTGCCCCTACTGCCCTGCGGATGCTACCGTTGCCCAATGCAAGCAGCTTCACTTCTAAAGAACAAGCATCTCTGGCCAATGTGATAATCTTTTACTGTAGAACACAAAGGTTTGTACATATGAACTCGTGCTACATACTGGACTGTCACTATCAGAAGCTATAAATTCTTTCCTGTTCAATAATGAAATGACCTGCCCCTCTATTATTCAAAATCATAAGCTGCAAATTCTTTCACTGGCCATTCAGAGTTTGTGGCCTTCATCGTCCAAGCATGATTTAGATGGACTATTCAGCAAGCTGTAGGAAGCATCTGAAATGCTTGAAGTAGGAAACTCTGTAAGCTAGCATAGCAAGGGCCCATTTGAATGACCCAAATTTGGTAGGAGTTGGGGGTTTTTAAGTGATTTATTTCCCACGTAGGAACTTTTTCCAACACGGATGTTGGGTAAACTTACCTTCTTTTTTGGAATCAGCGGTTTAGGCAGGAGAAAGTTTTCTTACCCTTTAGCAATGACTGACTAAAATACCCTTTATTAAGTATATTTATTTGCATAAAATTTATGAGGTCTGAATTTCCATTATGAGAAAGATTTTCTTCTTTTTATGTGTACATGATTGTCCTTTGCTACATTTGTTATATACTCTTATCTTGGTGTAGAATCCAAAGGGAGAATTTCAATCTCAACATTTCTCTTCCCCCAAATTCTAATTTTGGCTTCCTTTTTCCCTTCTTTTCCAAATCTCCCCACTCTTTCTTACCCATCTACTTGTGTGCTCTCCCAACTTTTTGCCACCGCCTGTAACAATAAGCCTAGTTGACCAAGGATTCAAGTCAAAGATTTTGATATGCTAGATTGATTTGCATTGTGATTTATAAGAATAAAATTCATGAATGAACCGCTAGGATCATTCAATAATAATTCCTTCGACGTTCAAGTCAAAAACATATTGGTGGGTTGTATAATCAAAAGGGTTATAGTAGAAAAATGATATTTATTTCTTTTGTTGGCTCCTCTTTTTATACTTTACTTTAATCATTGGTTTCTAATATCTTAGGCAAAATTCTCACCTTGATTCTTGGCTCGGATCTCATGTTCCCAATGATCATGTCATAGATCCCTTCTTTCTTGAAATGCACATTGAACTATGGATATATTTTGAATATTCTCTCAAACTTTCTGCTTCGGTTTATGCCATTCTAAGATCTCCGATCTTGTTGGAACTCAAATAGTAGCTCATATGTCTAATAGGAAACTCGTCAATTCCATTGAGACTAAAGAGATTTGGTGATAAGGCTTGGATTTAGCACCAGATTTTGTTTTGATTTGACAATCCAATTCTCTTAAGTTGGGATCGATACAAGATTTGGTGTGTACCAACAGTGTTCTCTAACTCCATGTATATCTTTAATACTACAACATACTAGGCTATTGGTAGCGCTTAAATAAAAAATGCTAGTAAAAAATTTTTGGTGATTTTTTTACTGGCGTGTAATAAAGGCCAAACAAAGGTGTTAGATAAATTTAAGGACACTTTATAAACACCACTAAAAATTTTTTTCGTTCTGTTTTATAGTGGCTAAAAAGTATTTGACAATAAAGGTTTATTCTAGTGAACGCTAACAAATATTATTGTCGGCATTATGTGGAAATACCAACAATTACTTATTGCTAGTATTTTTCTTAGAATATTTAGGAATAATTTTTTTGGCATTAACTTAATGCACCAGTAATAAAATATTATTGCCAATGCTTTTTTATTGAACATTGGGAAAACTATTATCACCTTTTGGAAAGAAACATTGACAATAGGCTATTGTTGGCATTTTATGGAAACACCGATAATAATCTTTATTGGTGTTCCTATTATTTAGTATCACCAATAATTAGTTTTAGATTGGTGTAGAGCTAAAGTCTTGAAACTTGGAAAAACCTATTGTTATTTTGTATTAACTTTGATACATAACAATTATAATCTTAACACATTTTTGGAATGTCCAAATTCCAGTATCAACCAATAATTTCAAAATTAACAAATCATAATTCTAATAAATCAAATACAAAATTTTACAATCAATCGAACAAAATCACAATAAAAAATTAAGGAAAAAACACATTTACAATGTTTTAAAAATCAACTTTCATTCTTGGCGGGAGCTTCTAGAACATCCACTTGTCCTTTGGTGTTGCCTCCACATGCAGCTATGAAGTATCCTCATGAAGAAGATAAAAATACGAACAATAAAGACATGAGATTTATGAATACTATAATTTAAGTCTTCATGAAATATCTGAGGTGCTATAGAAGTGAAAGAAGTTTCTCCCAAACTTGCTTGTATACTGGATCCCTTAGTTCCACATTAATTTGCAATCTCCGAACAAGTTTTATTTGCATATAGTTGTGTTAGTCATAGGAACTAATGATATATGCAAACAAAATAATTCTTTAAAGCACAAGGAATATATATAATAGAGGCAACACGGGTCGACAGGTAATTTGAGCCTATATAGATTGGAAGTCATTCAAAAGCTTCGTTATTATCATCTCATGAAAATCAGCAACCTCAGCCCGTACAATTGCCTATAATTTATCCTCGATATAATGGTGTTCACTTTGCGAACCTCTAGAGGTACTCTCGAAGACTTGGGTGGGAGTGATTCCCATAGCAAATGTCTAGCCATGTTCTTCATGCCCAAAACCTTTGGTTTTTGAGTGACAATGTTTGATAGAGAATCTTCCGACATAGCTTTTGCAGATGTTTAATTTTGGCCTATAAAAAGACGGTGAACAATGTAAGTATATATTTATTAGTTGAACTAAAAAATAATGGTAAAATATACATTATTGTTACTATGGATGTCTAGTCAACTAGCTGTCTATCCTTCTTGCTATGGGAGGTCAAGAATGCCTCAAACTTTGATGTCTCAGTCTCCATTTTGCTCCTCCAGTTGTGATAGGGGTTGCATATCACATAAAAGACATGAAGCAATTGACAATGACTTTGCATTCATAAGAAGGGAAATCATTAATGTTCTACATCAATGTTGCATGCATTGGAAAAATCAAATTTTTGCTTACACATCTGAATCTCATAATTTCTTTAGCTCTTCTATTACAATTATGAATACACATCTATGTCATTTCTAGGGTCTCTTGGACCATCAATGAGTATTGAGAAGATAAACGATGGTTACTTCATGCATAATTATAGATGCAAATTATATGAAATCAATACCATGGCCCATATGTTGTATGATATGCTCATTATTTTGAAAGGGTTAAATCTATCTAAAGCTATTCCAAATCATCCATTGTAAACATCATCGACAAAGTCTGTGTACTTAATGATCTAAAGTTATTCCAAGTCATACTATCTATTGAATGTCTTAGTGATCCATCTAGTACATGGCCTTTTGCATGTCATCTCATATGTGGAGCTATTCTTACTAACATGAAAAGCCATTGTAGTTTCTGCCTCAGAGGGAATTATCTTACCACCTTAGCTAGCATATTTCACACTTCATTACCATCATCATTGCCACCATTCTTGAATTTCTTGTATCATGTTGATTTGTAGTTCTTGTAAGGTATATTTGATGCACTCTCATTTTTGCAGAGCATGTAATTATTGGAGCATTCATGCACCTTTTTGTGCCTAAGGCCCATGCATTTGACTATATTCTAAGGCTTATGATAAGAACATGAGAATGAACTCAGCTCATGGAATGCCTCTTTTGTATCCTTTCCAATCTCTAGGTTCTTTGTTCCCACAATTCTACTTTCCAATTTCATGGCTACCTAGAAATTCCTTTCATCCAGCCTCATTCTAATTTGGGAATACCAACACTACTCTTTGGCTAGAAGTGAAATCTATTGTCTCTACTAGGATTTGAGTGGAGGCTAAAAGATGCTAGAAGGCAACCAAATCCGCACAGGGGCTCTTAACTCCTAAATCAGCTAAGAAGGTGGCAAAAGAGACCCAAAAGTTTGTAGAGGAAGCTTATGACAGTTTGACAGCAATTGGAAAATATCAAAGCTCAATGCATTACTGAGCTTCAAAAAGCCCAAGAAAATGCCATCACTAAGTACCTTTGGAGTGATGACTTTTGTCCCCTTGTTAATTGGATCAAGACTTTGGTAGTCACCAACTATAGGACCAGCAAGGAGTATCTGATATCCCTGGGTTAGCTTTTCACTAACCTATACGAGGAAGGTTAACTTAGTTGTTGGGACGTGATCATCTTGTCCTTTCATCGCCTTAACTTTGACCTAATCAACCTTTGAGTGAAGCCTTATGATGAGGTGTAGATAGGGCTATAACCGAGTCGAGCTAAGCCAAGTTAACCCTAGCTAGGCTTAGCTCATCTCTCCCAAATATTGGCTCGAGCTTAACTTGAGCTGAATGAATCAAGTTTGATCTTAGCTCACTTTGAGCTCAACTCGACTAAGCTCATGAACTCAAATGAGCCAAGCTCGGCTTGGCTCCAATTTAATTTTAAAAAATTAATTTTAATAATTATTTTTAAATAATTTATGTTAAAATATTTTTAAAATTTAATATTAAAATTATGAATCAACATGATAACATCTAAATATAAAAAATTATATGAACTACAACATCATAATTAAATAATTAAATATTTTATATATATATTATATATTACAGGACATATTTTTTATATTATATTTTTATATATTAAAAAATAAATGAGCTCTCGAGCTATAATCGAGCAAGTAGGGTCTAGCTCAATCTCGGCATTTGGTAAATGAGCTGGGTTTTCAAGCTCGTGCTAGGCTCGTTAGAAAATGAGTTGAGTTGAGCTTGAGCAGCTAACAAGCTATGAACCAAATCGACACCCCTAGGAGTGGGTGGCTTGTTTAGGCAAGAGTACAAGGAGGTAATTGATGCCGACCCCACTCTTGGTGCGAGTGATGGGTCTGAAGTGGACTCAAACCCCCAAAATCTCCCATAATGATGATGAGAAGATGGAGGTGATTGACTACTTTAGCCAAATTTTGACATCTTAAACTAAGAGTTTAACTTCCTAGAGCATGTAATGAGTCATTACCGTCAATAAAAATAGTCTTCCAGTTGAGTTCTGATGAATTGACAACTTGGCTATCTCACATTTCCCATGTCTTAACTCATACCATTTGGACAGCAGTATGACCAAACTAAGTTTTCAACAATTGACTTAGTTTAGTTGGTCAAGATGACAATATATCCTTATTGTTCATAGTCGGACCCCTTTAGTTCATAGCATGGCTTGTGATCAAACCACTTCAACCTAGTGCATGGTTCACATTAAACTCTTTGACCAAACACATAACCTCTAGCGGAACTACTTCGGCCAAGCCCATAGCTTGCCACCGATTTGCCTCAGACAAGCAAGTAGCTTGAAGCCAAGCTCTTTCAACCAAGCACACATCTCATGACCGAATCGCTTTGGCCAATCACATAGCTTGTAGTCACACTTCTTTGACCAATCACACAACTTGTGGCCGAATCACTTCAGCCAAACATGTAACTTGTAGTCAAACTCTTAAGCACACTTTTTGTGTCTAAGTTACTTCAGCCAAGCATGTAGTTTGTAATAAAACTCCTTCAATCAAGTATATGACTTGTTGGCGAATTACTTCCAGATATGTCTTTCTCATTCTAGCTAGGTTCATTAGAACTGGGTTCGACGATTGGTGTCTTAGAAGTAGGTAATAAATGCCCCATGGGAAGTTAAGGGGACCTCCATAACTCTTATCTTGCCTTTTGGGATATTAGGCCATTTGGCTATCGCTACATGGCATCTCTCGAGGGAGTGCAATGAAGTCAAACATTAATAGGTTTTTGGTGGCATTTCTAAGGGCCACCAATGTAGGAAAGAGTGTTGTCAAACCTTTGGCGGCACTTTTTTGCTGCACTACAAGAGTACTAGTAAAAATTTAGTCATTATTTTTTTCGATACTAATAAAGCATCAGCAAAGGTTTCTCCTGACTCTTTTCATAGCATTAAGATTGTTCTAGCTTTAACAAAAGCATTTTGGAAATTTTTTTTCCACCGCTTTGCTCAAAACATCAGCAAAAACAATGTCTACATTGTTCTAAAAGCACCGCATTGCACGTTTTTTTGTGAACACTAAAAAAATGCCAGCTATTATTTACTATTACTAACACTTCAGTTTTTCCCAAGCCTATATTATTACTAGCGCCAACAATGACCATTCCTAACACTTTCTTATAAAGCTCCAACAATAGTATTTTTTGGGTTTAGCTTATCTTTTGCCGACTTGATGGAAAAAGTCATTGCATTTACTAATAACACTGAAAGAGGTGCAAAATTCATGTTGCAAAATAATGACAATCATGACTTATCAATTGAAATAGAAATTTGCATTAAAATTCAATCCAAACTTTTAATTAGACATAATCCAATCTATTCCAATGACAAACTCAATGTAAAAACATAAAAAAAATGAAGAAATCATGCATATCCAGAGCTTCTCGAAGGCTTGCCCTTCCCAACCTTCTTCTTTGCATAGGGTTGAACCCTAGATGAGTTCATAGCTGTCTACATCTGTGGAGCTGAAATCGATCCTAGTTTGAATATGTAATCAATAATTATGAAAATATGACTTGCAACATATACAAACTACTATTGTTAATTATCCTAATAATTATTAGGAACCTTATAAAGTAAAAAATTTAGATAATAAAATAGAGATATAAAAAAAGAAAAAACATGGTTTGAAGAAGGGATTATATGACTTAAGGGTATATCCTCACCTTACAATATAATAAATTTAAATTCATAATCATAAAGAGCATGAAATAATAAAGGAAGTGGGAAAAGGCTTGATACTCAGCAAATGCTCACAACTTTGCTAAATTTCAGGATGTAACCGACTATTTTGACTTATATCAATTGACTCCATTAAGATCTAAAGTATTACCGACGACTTTGTGCTTATTATTAGTTGACTTATTTTGATATTTGATTTAAGAGAATTACTAACAATATTTGTTTATATTAATTATTTCTAATTTGATAATTAATGGCCTCTTTGGTGTGTTGTTGATTGCGCTTGAAGTATAGCTGATGATATTATGCTTGTTATTGGTTGACTTCTTTTGAATAAGATATTTGGTTGGTTGAGTAAGCGAATTTAAGCCTACTTTAGTTTGGCTTGAAATAGTTAATGGTCTTGATTTATGCTGACCATTTTCAATTTGATAATCAAAGCCTCTTTGGCATTTGTCAATTAGATTTTGAAGCATCACCAATGACTTTTGAGCTTGTGTTGGTTAAGCTTAAAGTGTGACAGATGACTTTACACATGTTGTCAATTAACTTTTTTTGAATATGCCGTTTGATTGATTAACTAAGTAAGTTCAAACCTACCTTTATTTTGTTTGATTTAAAGGAATGTTTAGCAACCTAAGTTTATACTAATCATCATCGATTTGATAATTGATGACCCCTTTGACATATTGTTAATTAAGATTTGAGGTATTGTCGACGACTTTGACCTTGTTGTCGACTAACCCTAAATAATTTAAATTTGATTCAACCTAGAGTTGACTTTGGTTCCAATCTGATTTGGTTCGGTTTAAAGTTCAGAATTAGGTTTACTTTAAGTCTGATTTGATTTAGTTCAATATTCAAAACTTGATTTGATTTACTTCAATATTTAGAACTTGATTTTGACTTGAGCCTGATTTGATTTAATTTAATGTTAAAAACTTGATTTTAATCAAGTTTAATTTGATTTAGTTCGATGTTTAGAACTCGACTTTGATTCGAGTATGATTTGATTCAATTTGATATTCAAAACTTGATCTCAATTAAGTCTAATTTGATTCAGTTTAAGTTAGGTTTGACCTTATATTGGACCCTTATTAGGTTCTTGATAGATCTTTAATGGATATTGGATTTATCCCTGATCGGATTCTTGTTGGATCCTTAATAGATCCTGGATCTAACCCTTGAGAGTTCTTATTGGATCCTTAATGAATTTTGGATCCAATCTTAATTGGGTTCTTATTGGATGTTTAATGGATGTTGGATTCAACCCTTGTTAGGTTCTTATTGGATCCTTAGTAGACCTTGATCCAACTCTTATGGGGTTCTTATTCAATCGTTTGTGGATCTCGGATCTAATTTTGATCGAGTTTTTATTGGATCCTTAATAGATCTTGGATCCAACCCTTGTTGGGTTCTTATTGGATCTTTAGTGGATTTTGGATCTGACCCTTATTAGATTCTTATTAGATCCTTAGTAGATTTTAGATCCGACCTTGATCGGGTTCTTATTGGGTCTTTAGTGGACTTTTGATGGATCCTTAATGGATCTTGTATTCAACCCTAATTAGGTTCTTAATAGGCATTTAATGGATCTTGCATTCAACCTTTAATGGGTTCTTATTGGATTTTTAATTGAACTTGGATCCAACACTTAATGGGCTTTTGATGAATCCTTAATGAAACTTGGACCCTTATTGGGTTCGGGTTCAAACTTTAATGGACTCGGGTTCAAGTTCAAGTGGATTTAGGTTTAGGTTCAACTTGGCTTTAGTTTAGGTTTAACTTAGTTGGGGTTTGAATTTGAGTTTGGTTTGACCTGATTAGGGTTTGGTTTGAACTTAGTTTAACTTGATTAGGGTTTGATTCAAACTTGGTTTGACCCAATTATAGTTTGGTTCGAACTTGATTTGACCTAACTAGTGTTTCAAATTTGGTTTAACCCAATTAGGGTTGACTCAAATTTGGTTCGATCCAATTAGGGTTCAAGTCAAACTTGCTTTGAGCTTACTGGAGTTAGTTTGGACCTAACTTAACCCAATTAGAGTTTAATTTAAACTTGATTTAACCTAATTAGGATTTGGTTTGAATTTAGTTTGATTTCAAGTTGACCCAATTTTAAATTAGTTAGGGTTAGGTTTAAGCCAATTTTGATTTAGGTTGACCTGACTTGAACCCGATTGGGGTTTAGATATGAATCAATTTGATTTGGGTTGATCTAACATGAACTCGATTGAGGTTGGGTTTGAACCAATTTGATTTGAGTTGACCTAATTTAGATGCAATTTATGTCTGGACTAACATGATTTAGGTTGACCTAATTTGAACGTAACTGAGGTTGGATTTGAACCTAGTTTGATTTGGATCGAACTATCTGGACAAAATTAGTTTTGCATTTGATTTGGTTTGAGGAAGGTTGACCTGAGTTGAACTTGATTCGAGTTGAGTCTGAATTGATTTGACTTAGATTAACTCAATTTAGATTTTGGTCAAGTTCAATTTGAGTTTTAGTCCATTTATTTAATTAATTTAGATCTATTTAGTGGTTCATTCAAATCGAATTAGTTTAATTTAGTCGAATTAGCTTAATTTTAATCTGATCAGGTCAACTAATTTAATTAATGTATTAGAGAACTCTCAGATTGTCAATTAACTAGAATAACTTTATGTGAGCTCACAGGTTGATCTTAAATCGATTTGACTTTTAGGTTATCCTACAAGTTGGCTTTTACTCGATTAGACTCTCAAATGAGCCCGTAAGTTAGCCCTGAGTTGATTAGACTATTAGACAAACCCGCAATCTAGCATTGAGTTGATTAGACTTCAGGCGAGTCCATAGACTGGTTCTAAATCGATTAAACTTTTAGGTGAGTCCATAAGCTGATCTTGAGTTAGAAATTGATTTTCAGGAAAGCTTGTAAGTTGGTCCTAAACTGATTAACTTTAGGGTGAGTTTGCATACTAGCTTTAGTCAAAAATTGACTTTCAGATGAGTCTATAAACTAATTTTGATTCAAAAATTAGTTTTTGGATGAGTTAACAAGTTGGCCCAAGATCGATTGACTTTTGAGCTAACCCATGTGTTGGCCTTAAATAAGAAGTTATCTTTTAGGTGAATTTATAGATTAATCCTAAATCGATTAACCTTTAGGCAAATTCATAAGCTAGCCTTGAGTCAAACATTAATTTTTGGATAAGTTCATTAGTTATTTTTAAATTAATTAATTTTTAGATAAACTCAGATGCTAACATTGAGTTAAAAATTAGTTTTCGAGTGAGGATAGAGTAATCCTAAATTGATAGACTTAGACATGCAAATCGAGCACATCTTTTTAGCAATATATATATTTTTATTTTTTTAACAATGGCCTAATTTTCTTTTTTTTGTTTGGACAAAAATAAACTTCTATTATTTAAAAAAAATAAAAAATCTCTTCCTCCTTCTCGAGCCAGCCCCCTTCTTCTCTTGTTTAGTACTCCATTGAAGAAGGGCCAGGGCCTTCTCCCTCAAATTCGAGCCAAATCTGGCCACAAGTAGCGGTGGATGGCAGCTGGAGCTGACGTGGGGTATAGGGCGACGAGCAGGGGTGAAGTTGGTAGGCAAAGGCAAAGCTCGCAGGTCAAGCTTCGCTGGTGGGCAGGGGCAAAGCTAACAGGGTGCAAGCACGACAAAGGAGGTAGGAAGGATCTGGAGGTGTGCGGCCTCTTCGCGAGGTAGGGGAGCAGTGGCGACAATCTGAGCTCACCGCTCAGCCATGGGATCTAGCTTGTGGGCGTGGTGGCCGATGGATTTGGGACACAGGAGTGCTGGCTAGTAGGATGCGGTTGATGGAGCAAGGCAGTGAGTGATGGGGTAGTAACTGACACTGGCATTGAGGCAGTTAGTTGGGCACGATGGTTTGCACAAGGGAGATGGCCGTGGGGCTAAAACGCGGGCAGCGTGGACAAAGGCACGAGTCAAGCGGAGGCTTGTTGCAGGAGAGCCAATCGTGGGAGAAGATGGCCGGGTCCAGCCATATCTGGCTGGATTCGGCCCTTGGTGGGACAGGGGGGCAGCAGAGACTTTGGTGAACAACAAATCGAGCAGCAGCTTTGTAGAAATGAGAAGAAAAAGGAAAAACACAGAGGAAAAAGATTTGTGTCGAGGAACGCACCGTTTTTTTGTTTGATGCTTCACCTTGATCTTGTACTTCAAACTCCTCTGCTAATCAGTTCTCCTCTCCGATCCGTAGTTTCTCAATTTTCACTGTTTTTACTTTTTTTTTTTGCTAGAATTTGGGGTTTTATAGGGGTCGAGAAGATCGAATCCATATTGGTTTAAAAATTCAAGTTGCCAATATAGATAAGAATTTTTTTTATTTAAATTTGTGTGGATAGATATAATTTTTTGGATAGATTTGTTTTGAGCTTGGATAACATTGTAGATGAGAAAATCTAAAATTATACTCATTTTTGGATATTAAATTTTCAATGGAGTTATTTGCAAATTTTTTTGAAAAACTTGGAACAAATTATAAATTGGAGAAATTTAACGGTCTTTTTGTAAAAAAACCTTTCAAGCTTCTCTATCTAATATTTTATTCACAAAATAATGAAATTTAAACTATTTTATAAATAAAAATCTTCAAGGGACTTATTTATAAAAACTAAAAATCCTAAGAGTTTATTTGTGAAAATAATTTTTGAGGGATTTATTTATAACATCTAAATTTTACATAAACTAATTTATAAGTTTAGAATTTTTTTGGATCATTTTGTAAAACTTCCATTGTAAGACTTATTCGTAAGAAAAATTTAGTAAGGGGTCCTGGTTAAAAAATTTATTTGATACAGGAACTGATTTATAGAAATTTTATATTTTATTTTAGCCCATATTTTAATGAATTTAGGCTCAATTTTGATCCAAATATTTGGCTCACTTAATTCACTTGGGCTGAATCTATCTGAAACTTGAATTTTCTAACAATTCACACTCACAATTTAAGTTAAACTAAGACTCACATTTAAGTTATAATTCAGTAGCATTCAAGCCTCTATTCTGACTGGATTTTGATTAAATTTAGTTTTAGTCAAAATCACTCCAAATAACATCAAAAACCTTACCATGAATATTTGTATGTATTTTCCTGAAAATTTTTTTATAGAAGCAAACATGTTCTATTCAAGAGTAGAAGGATAATACATAGTAAAAGAATACAAACAAAGTAGTCCCAAAATAAAGCCACCAGTTATCATCAAACAACAATAGGATACCTATATTGTGATGTATATGTGTCCCGACTCTCGTACCCTTCCCTTGTTCTCCTCATGTTAGGGAACTTATGGTCAAATTCTTGGGATGGTGCCAACCTGGAATAATCACCCATTATCACCAGAGGTAATCCTATAGAGGAAACTCTTATGCCTAAGTTGTAGGTCTTCTCGTGAATTAGGATTTGGTGGTGCAAATTGTTCATCTTGGTCTTGTTCAATTTAGGGTCTGAATGCACTCACACTTGCTTTGATAGTTGCGTACCTGGCCTATAAGAAGTGTGATATCTCCAAGACGGTTTGTGAGGAACCTCTTCACCAAGCGTAAGATATACTTGCCTTATTAGCCTTTGGTTTATCTTCATGCGCATGTACAAAATAGTTGAGATCCCATGAGATTTTGAATGTATAATCATGCTCAAAAATAAAATTAAATATAAATAAATGATGCAAATTTACTTGCCATCTTAGCGGCCTAACTCTTTTTTGATTTCCTAAAAGTGGTGGAACTAGATGCAATGAGTTTTAGTTGATTTCTAAATTAGAATCTTTGAGAAGTAAAAGAGAATTGATGTTGATTATCATGCGAAAAAACCAAAAAATTGGAGAAAGATGGTTCTTTTCCTAACTAGATTTTTGGTTTCAAATGCATTTGAGAAGTTAATTGATAAAATTGGGGGTTATGGATTGACCAAAGGGTTTACAAGTTTTCCCTGCAACCTTCTGGAAGGTAAAAATTTATGGGAGTACATTAAAAATATTGTGCTCTCTTATGGTTTAATGATAGCTTTGAGAGCTTTTGATGGAGCATTTCTCACCGCTATTTCTTAGAGAAGGTAGTTTAGATGAATAAAGAGAGATTGATGGGAACATGTTGAGGATACTACTCTCTCTCATGGTCTATGGATTACTTTAGGGACCTTTGGTAGGGCCTTTTAAATTGGTATTCTCACAAAGAGGTAATTGATTTTGATGTTGGCAATCCAACCAGGATCAAGAGATCAACTAGTTGAGTATTTTATTGAAGTGTCTAAGGATGATGAAGGAGAATGCATACTTGCTAGGGTAATACAATGTGATGGTGGCTCCAAGAATGCAAAATATTTTTAAAAAAACATTGGTTGTCAATCGTTGGTTGGATAAGGAGTTCGTTCAAAGAAAGGGGACTATAGACCACCTTGACTTTCTCCAAGTGGAAGTTTGTAATCATGTCCTAAGTGGAATGAGATTGATGTCTCTTTTGTTATGGCAAGTGTCTTTTCTCCTTGGTGGGATGAGGTCAATACTATTGTTGCTCCTCTGTTAGTGTCATTCACTTCCGTGGTTGATGAGGGAGGGACTTGAGAGATGGTGATGCCATGATCAGCTTTTGAGGCTTCTTTACGGTGGGACGTTGATTTGTTTGTTAGTATGATCTATCCAATTCTTCTTCGCCACCTTTTTTGCTTCGTGTGGGCGCCCAAGAAATGGGGCTAGCATAGGTTATTAGTGATTTGAAGTTGATGAAGAACAAATGGCTATTGAGAAACATCAGAGATTGGATGTAGACATGTCTTATATACTTTTTCTTTATCCTGATTTTTTTATAATTTTCTACAATTTTCTAAATTTTTGGAAACTTCTATATTATTATATTTTTGTTCTTATTTTCTGTCCTTTTTTATGATACGGTGCCAATGGTTTGGCGCCCTTATTCATTTGGGTGCCAAAGGCATGACACCCACTTTTGGCTTTTTTTCCCCTCTTTTTGTTGGGGCATCAATCTCTTGGTGCCGAGGTCACAAGGGGCCCTAAGGACATTTTGCCAATTCTCTCTCATTTTTATGGGTGCCGAGGCCTTAGCGCCTTATCATTTTTGATGCCAAGGACATGGTGTCAGCTTTTTTTTTCCTGCAAAATTCCCTATCAATCAGTGGCCTGTTCTATGGTCCTCCTTCACCTTTGTCCTTTCTTTTAATTTAGCAATCAAATGTGCATGAATGTAATCTTGAAGTTTGCATATTTGTATGACTCATTCATTGCACCATATTTTTTCATGTCTTGCAAAAGCATATCTTTCCTTTAAAATATTCTGTTTAGTAGCACTATTCTTCTATGATTAAAATTTTGCACAAAATGAATGCTATCTGTGAAATGAATGAATAGTTGCAGAATGGGCATTACATGAGTTAACATTCCATCATTTTTTTTTTCTGATAAAATTTATTAGAGAACCTAGATAGATTTTCCTTTCCAACTAGTTAAGGTTTCTTACTTGATTAGACTTTTCATAATTTTCATAATATTTTGTCTCAAATTATGGATGGTTAACCAATTGGTTTATCTAATGACCCTCATTTCAGGGCAATATTTTCCTCAAAAACCCATTTCAAATAGCTTTTCCTTTTCACTATATTCTTGTGGTTTATTGGTCTCTTCAATTTGGTTGTGACTTTTAGATGCTCCTTGGCTTTAGTTCCCAAGATTTATAGACCTGTAGTTATCATTTGGTACTTACTCCTTGAGTATTATTTCTTGGTAGGTGAGGTAACAAAATGAGGTTGGATAATCCATCCTAATTATACTGAGTGATCCAAATTTCTCCCTCCTTCCAATTTTTTTTTCCTTTTGGTACTTTGGCATTTTTATTTTGCTATGTGATCTCATTTCATTTGAGTGACCCAAAGTTTGCAAGCTCATAGATGCTAACCAATTCTTTCTCTTTCAGCTCGCCTCTCTTGACTTAATTTTCTAGATGATATTTGTCTCGTTGGGACTTTGCTTTTTATAACTTTCTAAGAGGTGATTGCTTGAGGTAATTTTTGCCAAAAATCATATTCAATAAGAATTTGACCAAAATTAGAGATCAAATCCTACTAGATTATTATCCAAATAGAGTCTCAGTTGGACCTGAATTGTAGTTGAATTTAATCGAAAATTGAGTTTTATTTGGATCCTAATTGTTAAAAAATTCAGGCTCAAGCTAAATTCAACCCAAGTAGGTTAAACGGACCAAATATTTAGATTAAAATTGAGCCTAGAGTTTATCAAAATATTTAAACTAAAATAAAAATATAAGATTTTACAAAATAAGACTCTAGATCAAATAAATTCTTACAAAAAAAATCCCTGATTGAGTTTTGTTTTACAAATAGATCTCTAGATCGAATGAATTTTTATAAATAGATCCCTAACTAAGTTTTTCTTATGAATAAATACTTGGGATAAAAATTTTTGCAAAAAGTTCATTAAAATCTTGAAATTATAAATCAATTTGGCAAAATTTAAAATTTACAAATAATTTTTTTAAAGATTTTATTTATAAATAACTCCAAATTTTATTATTTTGTAAATAAGATCTTACAAAAAAACCTTGATAGTTTCAAAACTTTACAAATAGATAATTTTTTAAAAAGACCCTTGAAATTTAAAAATTACAATTTATTCCAAATTTTTGCAACCACGTCTACTATTTGCTGATTCCAAAAATAAGTACAAAATTTAGAATCTCATCCAAATTTTCATCCATAACATCCTATTCTAATCACAATAGAATTATAACCTTATCCACATTCAAAATTTAAATACATCATCCACATTCAAGAAAAAATGGATGGAGATTAACTCAAACCAATCTCTTGGACACCTATAAAAGATCATGAAACTCTTGCAAAAGAAAAGTAGATGATCAGAGAAGAGCTAACATTATTGAATTCTTAGCTCTCTCCCTTGTTCTTTCTATATTATCCTATTCTTTAGTTCCTTTCCTTGCTCATTGTGAGGTCTACAATGATCCTCCTGTGCTACTTGCTCAACCCCCACCTTGGTAGATGGTGCCATCACCATTGGCTATAGGTCTATCCCCATATCATGGGATCTAGTTCCAATCAAGAATCTTTCGAAGTCACTCACCATCATTGATTGTTTAAGGAGATTTTTGACACAATCAAAATTAATTAAAATATGATTAAAATTAATACTTATATGCCACTAAATTATATCTCAAATAGGGGTCTCGGTCAGACCTGGACTACATCCAAGTTTGATCGAAAAATAAGCTCAACTCATTGGAAAATTTAGGCTCCAGCTAGACTTAATCTAAATGAGTTGAGTGGGCTAGATTTTTGGGTCAAAATGATAAAATACAAAAATTTTATAAATAAGCTCCTGAATTGAACAAATCCCCATAAATGCGTCATTAGCTGAATTTTTCTTACAAATAGGTCCCTTAAATAAGGATTTTGCATAAAAGTTTGATAAAATCCTAAAATTATAAATTAGTCTAGTAAAATCTAGGATTTATAAATAAGCCCATCAAAAGATCCATAATTATGATTTGATTCTTACAAAATTTAGAATTTACAAATATATACCTTTAAAATTTTTATTTATAAATAAGCCCCTAGAATTTTAACTTTTAAAAATAAGTTTTTCAAAAATTTTTATTTATAAATAAGTCTAATTTTTATTATAAAATTTCTTTGGAAGTTTTAAAACTTTATATACAAGTTATTTTTTATAGAAAAGTCTCCTAAAATTTATAAAATTATAATTTAGTCTAAATATTTTTAAATTATAAATATCCCATCTGTAATTTCAATATTTGAGACGAGTACAACTTTCAAAATATCATCATCCAAACTCTAGATAAACTCTATCCATATCCATCTATATCTACATCCATCATCCAAAATTTTTTTAAAAAAAGGTTCATTTCTAGCCGAACTCTATTTCTTTAGCCCCTATAAAAATCTGTGGAAACCTACAAAAAAAACAAGATGAAGGAGATAAAAAATGGGCAGAGAATAAAATGAGAAGCATTGGAAAACCATTATTGAAGAAGATTAGAAAGGTGAAGTTTTAAACTTAGCTTCATTCTTTTCTTTTCTTCTGCCCATTCTCCTTCTCTCTTGTAGGACCACCAAGCTATCAAGCTGCCCTGCTCCTCTAGCCCTTCCCCAAGCCATCAATCATCACCACCGCCACCCATTCACCCACCTCTTTGACCCCCTTCGATAACACTAAATTGCTGCCTGGCCAACCTCGACGCAAACCCGACGACATTCCCATAGTCCTAGCCTACCTCGCCACGCTGACACTGTCTCCTCGCGCTCACCTTGCTAGCGAGAGCCACCGCCATAACCACCATCGAGCATTGCCCGGCCTCCTCAACATTTCTCCTAGTGTGCTCGACCTCCTCCACACTCTGCCATAGCCTCCTCGTGCCAAATTGAAGCCACCACAAGACAGGCCATATTCAGCCTCGAATTGCAAGACCTGTCTAGAGGAAGAATGGCACGGCATCCCCTTCCCCACCACAGTGAATGCCCAGTCAGATCTTGTTAGGAGGTGATCAGATCTGTTTACTAGAAGAAGGGGCGAGGTGCCTCCCCACCTCGCCGCAACAAACACTCGGCCAAATCTGACCAAGAGACAGCCAAATTTGACCATTGAAGGAAGGGGTGGGTCGCCTCCCTGCCCTGCCATAGTAAACGCTTAGCCAGATCCGACTAGGAGGTAGCTAGATCTGGTCATTGAAGAAAGGGGCAGGGCCCCTCCCTGCCTTGTCGTCCCAGGGCTGGCCAGATCTAGTCGTCACCAATCGAATTTGGCCAAGAAGGGAATCGGGCCCAATGAGGTCTCATGGAAGACAAGAAAACCCTTTGCTTCATGAAGAAGAATCCCTAAAGAAGTATATATAAAAAAAAGCTTGTACTTAAAAAAGAAAAAATCTGGCCAAAAAAAGAGAGAAGGGTTTTGAGCTTGAGATGGAAGAAGAAGGAAGAAAAAACATAAAAAAATTGTTATAAAAAAAGAAAAATTGGCAAAAAGATTAAAAAAAAAGTTTTTGACATGGTGGCTACTCGCGATTTTCGACCCGATGACAACAATACCACAACCATCTGCAACCCTTGGCAATAAAGGTGGCAAACCCATGACTCTATTATGGCCACCCACGGTCCCCCAAAAATGGTGATGAAGATGACGATAAAGACCGTGAACTTGTGACATTGCTTGAGATCATCTGTAGTCCCTCAAAGATGGCAGATCCTCATGACTTAGCCAGCTTTTGAGCTCATACTTAGCCAGCTTTCGGACTTGCACTTAACTAGCCTTCGTGCTTGCATCCAAGCCAGCCTTCAGGCTCATATTAAACCAGCCTTTAGGCTCACATTCAGTCGGCCTTCGTGCTTACATCTAAATTAGCCTTCAGGCTCGCACTCAGCCAACTTTCGAGCTCGTGTCTTACTTATGCTTTGGGCTTGCACTCAGCTAACTTTCAGGCTCACATTCAGACCAACCTTTGAGCTTGCACTAAGCCAACATTTAGTCTTGTACTTATCTAGCATTTGGACTTATATCTAAATCAGCCTTCGAACTTGCACACAACGAGCTTTTGAGCTCATATCTTAGTTAGCCTTTGGGCTCACTCATAACTAGCATTTGGACTCACATTTAAGTTAGCATTTGAGCTCGCACTTAATCAGCCTTTGGGCTCACATTTAGGTCAACCTTCGGACTTGCAGTAAGTCAGCCTTTAGGTTCATATCTAAATCAGCTTTGGGCTTGCATTCGACCAGCCTTCGGGCTCTTACTTAATCAGCTTTCAACCTCGTATTTAGCCAACTTTTGGGATAATTAATAGTAAGAACTTACGTCTGTTGGAAGTCATATTCCCATCATGGTTCGACGTTTCAGCCGAAACCGAAGCGAAACTATAAATATCGTTTTGGTTTAGGGTTTTTCTGTAGTGTTGAAGGTGGTGGCTCCTATAGGCGATTACAGGCGAGCTCGGGCGCGTGCGGTGAGGGTGGTGGGCTCGGGCCGGCAGCAAGCAGCGCGGGGTGGGCACAGGGCGCTTGGGGCAGCCACAGGGAGCACGAGGCGGCCGTAGGGAGCGCAGAGCAAGCACTGGGCTCTGGCAGTGAGCTCGGCGTGCGCAGGGCGAGCGTAGAGTGTGTGGCAGCACGCGCAAGGCGAGCTCAAGGTGTCAGCGGTGAGCTCTGTGCGCGCGGGACAAGCGCAGCATGCCGGTGGTGAGCTCAGCGCGCTTAGGACGACCGCAGCACGCCCACGGCGAACTCAGGGCACCGGCGGCATCTCTGACATCTCCAGCGAGCTCAGCAGCCACAGCATCTCCGGCATCTCCGCGCGGCATCTCTACGACTCAACTGGCGGTGAGCGCGCTCCTGCGGCGAGCGCAGCTCGGCCGGCTAGGGCAGCTCAACCGGCGAGCGCAGCTCCACCGGCGAGGGCAGCTCGGCCGGCGAGCGCAGGTCGACCAGTGACCGACACTTCCCCCCGCTCTCAGTTTAGGGTTTACTGTGCTGGTTTGTTTTATTTAGTTAATCACATTTTACTTAGTTAATTACGTTTTATTTAGTTAATCACGAATATAATCACTGTGAATTAATACTATTGATTTGTTTTTTTCCCAGGAATCAGGGGTGGATGGCTGTCGGTTGGTCGGTTGGTGTTGATTGATTGATTAATTACTTTGTTTTTACCTGTGAATCATGGGTGGATGGGCTATGGGTCTTGTGGCTTATATATACTTAGTGTAAATAGCTAGATGTTTACAGACGATTTCATTTGATTGTTCAGCTGTCTTAGTAAAAGAGTTTTGTGGATCGACAATCTATTTCTATTTTGGTTGCAGAGGTATGAAATTTTCAGTTTGATAATTGATGTATCATAAATTAATGTATCATAATTTTCAGTTTCTATTGGTGTTAATTGATGTATCATATATACTATGTATGTTGAGAATTGAATTGAAACAGAAAAGATCAAACTATTTACTTTTTGTTTATTATTACTTGTTTATATCTTATGGATCTACTAAATTTGCATTGTGCGTATATGTGTTATGATTATGCTAAATTGAAACAGTAATATAATCAATTACCAAAAATTAAGGAGCCAAAGTTAAGAAAAATAGTTTGCCGGGACTAATAACTAAAGATTTGCTGCGACGTATTAAATTATTAAATTATGTAAATTACGTATTAATTATTAAATTATTTAAATTACGTATTAAATTATTTAAATTATAAATTATTGAATTATTTTAATTACGTATTAAATTATGTATTTTGTATTAAAGTCTGTATTAAAATATTAATTTATGGATTAAATTATGTATTGAATTTATAAATTATGCATTAAACTATGTAAAAAAATATGTATTACGTAATAATTTATTTATTAAATTACGTATTTTGTATTAAAATATGTATTAAAATATGTATTATGTATTAAGTTATGTAGTAAATTATGTTTTAAATAATATATTATGTATTAAATTACGTATTGTGTATTAAATTATGTATTTCATATTAAATTATATAATAAAATATGTATTAAATTATGTAGTATGTATTATGTATTACGTATTAAATTATGTACTAAATTACGTATTATGTATTAATTTTGGTATAAAATTATGTAATAAATTATGTCGTACTATTACGTATTAAATTATGTATTATGTATTAAATTATGTATTGCGTATTAAATAGTTAATTATGTATTATAAATTAAATTATGTATTACGTAGTACATTATGTATTAAATATTAAATTATGTATTAAATTAACATAAAAATTAGCTAATAAATCAAGAAATAGGTTAGTAAATCCTAAAGAAAAGATGTATTAAATTTATTAGCTAATTTACCAGTAAAGAATATGATGTACATTATTTGAGGTTGAAACGTTCCGAGAAAATTATTTCTAAAAAATTCTACAATCAAGTCATAGACGAAAGTTTTTGGAAATCAATTGAAAAAGTAATAGGAATCTTCAGTCCATTAGTTAAACTGCTTCAAATTGTTGACTTAGATGATTATTCGCAGATGAGATTTTTTATATGAAGCAATAGAACGAGCAAAATTGCAAATAAGATGACATATAGGAACAATTGAATTTCGCAAATGGGAGAAGATTATTGATCATCGTTGGGACAAAACATTATCCAAAGATATTCATGTTATAGGTAATTGAGTAAAGAGTCATTTTATAGCACTTTACTAAGTTATAATGATACTATTATTGATTTATATTTTATCATCTTGTAAGGTACTTTCTGAATCCAATATTTTAATATGGCGATGAGGTCAACAATAGTAATACCATTCTCGAAAAGGTACAGAAGGTAATCGAGCGGATAGAGCCAGATATGAGAACAAGAATATTGGCATTGTGCGAGGTAAATTATGTATTAAATTTTTTTTACATAATTAAAAAAGTTCTTAACTTGAGTAAGTTTATTAAACAGGCCGATGATTTCAAAAATAAAGTCAAGGACTTCGGCACACAATAAGTAATTGTAGCTATTAGGGGTGATACTCTAGGTATAGTTGATATTCAATAATTATACATATTTGCTAATTAGATTTATATCAACTTATTAATAATTTTTTCTCATAAATTATAGCTAGATGGTGGAGTACTTACGGACAGTATGTAGCACCTAATCTTGCAAAGATGGCCATCAAAATTTTAAGTCAAACTGTTTCAAGTTCACAATGTGAAAGGAATTGGACGACTTTTGGATTGATACATACGAAGACGAGAAATAGACTTAAAATGGAAAAATTGGAGAAACTTGTTTTCTGTCATTATAACATGTGTTTAAGAACCCAAAACTTATAGAGGAGAAGATCACCAGAGGATGAGGTAATCAACTTGTCTGTCATATTCGAAGATGATGATCCTCTAATAGAGTGGATTCGAGAAAGAGAAGAACCTGTCTTAAATCATCCTGAAACACAAGAAGCTATTTGTCGTCTCTTAGACGAAGAAGCGGAAGAGGAAGCTGACAAAATACAGAATACTTCTGATCAAGTGATAGTAGCAATGGTGGTACAGCTGGTGACCCCAATTTTCAACAATCACAATATGACCACTCATCTTCATCTTTTCCACAGTATGGAGGAAATGAGTTTTTAGACTCTAATTTATATGGCGGTTATGTGCCATAATATCCATATGATTCACATGGCAGACAAGATGTCAATCAAGGTCCAATAGATAATGCGAGCTCTAGTTACTATGACGGTTATCAGCGCGAGATGTTTTCATATAATTCAGGATATCATCAGTCAATGCAGGACCATACGACTTCATACTATCCACATGCTGAACAATATTATCGATCACAACTCTATTGTACCGATGAGTATGGTGATGAAGAATACCAATCTCTTCAAGATCCACCTTGGAACAACATGTGGTTATAAGACGTGGATTTATATCATATATGAAATGATGTTTTCATCATTGTCTTAAATTTAATGTCTATATGGTTTATTTTATTGCATGATAATTTATCTATTTCATTAGCATAATTTATTATAATCTTTTCCTTCTAACGTATTTTTTATTATCTATTTTATGTTCATAAATACTGACAATTATAAGATAATTATTTTTGAAACAGATAATGGCAAATCCGGATGATTATATTGCAGTTCCAGACCAAGTGACACTGCAAGCAGGAAGAATAATTATGTCAATTCTTCGCAAAAAACTTATATTTTATCGTAGAATGATTCCACCTTCGGCCTATGATCTACTTAGACAAACCTTAATTGAGCAGACATTACAAGACCGTGGAAGAGTCAATGATCAAATTTATCGTGCCCCTCAACAAGGTTCACTTAATGCTATCAATCAGCGTCATGCCGTAATTTTTTCTGAACACTTCGCATAGTGTGATATTTATTTCTCATGGGTTATTGGACCACTTTTACTATGTGTTGTCAATCAATATGGTTATCATTTTGGTTTTGGACCTTCGATGTATGGTTATACTTCAAAACTGCTGCCATGAGATCGCGCAGAGCTAGTTGTTCTGCCTCATATGCCTACAAATGCTCATCCGGATCATCCAGGTACTGAATTTGTAATTTCACATCCAAATGTTCCAAACTCAACTGATGATGATTATGATGATTAGTTGTATTATCTTAGAATTTATAAATTATATATGTGTGAAATACATTTTAATGAAAAGTTAAATGTACTTATGTTAATTTTTAAATTTTAATCATATTCATATTATTTCTTCTATGTTTTTTTAATACACTAATATATATTAAAAGTAGACTGTATCAGTGACTAGGTATCAAAATTAATTTTAATTAACTTAAATAATATTTAATATTATGGTAAAATTAAGTATAAATTCATTCATAATTTTTTAAATTTTTTCAAATATTTTTCAAATATTTTATCTTATTTTTAATTTGAAGTCAAAGTACAGTTAAAATATAGTCAAACTCTGGTCAACACCCAATTAATAATTTTAAAAAATCTTTCAGTCGAAATCGAAACGGCCGAAACTGAAATCGAAACGGCTGGAACGGTCGAAACGTATTACTTTCGCTGAGTTCCGAAATCGAAACCGATACCATGCTATAAAACTTTGATTCCCATAATACTTAATAACATACTTAAAATTAAAATAAATTTTAATTTGTAATTTAAGGTCATTTTTGAGATCTTCACTATTTTAGATAGTCAACTTTGATTCCCACCTAACCTCTCCTTGGCTATGACGCATGAGAATTAGCTCGACGTCACCTATCACAATGTCCTTGATGTGTACAGTGAGGCAGTAGCTGGGAAGACATCCGAATTGGAACGTCATCCATTGCAATTAGTTCGAGGTCACCTTCTTGGATATCAAGATTTGGATTGTGAAATCGGGCTGTTTTCCTGGTGAACTCCCTCGAGGGGAGCATCCACTAGCACTGTAACCTCCTCTCTTATCAGCTTTGGCCACCATCCACCCTCATCTTGACTGCTATTTAGGTGGATGCATTCTGCTAAAAACCTGCATGCCTAGTTAACACCTCTCTACATCGAGCAACACCACTGCCATCCTAGCACCATGCTGGATCTTCTGTGGCCCTAATTGGAATAGAGTTGGGTCTGATTAAGACTTTGGTTGATTCTAGATGGGACCCAACTGTCCAAGCCCGCTGTGTGCGCTTCCCATCTACGAGCCACTGCTGCTTCAATTGTGACCGAAAGTCGGGATACAGGCTTCCCTGCACCTTGCAGCTGCACTGCTCTGGCCTCATTCCGGCCACGTCACACCAGCTTGAGTACCTACACGCTCTCTACTACTCCCTCAAGCTTGATCTCTCGATGGGGTGCTCCAGCCAAACCACCTCCCGGATTGAGGGTGTCGATGGAGGGGTCAACCTACTCTACGACAACCTTAGGGCTACAGGCTCTGAGGACTTTGCTGTCCCTGCCAGCCATCAATTCTCCTCTTTCATCAGCTGTCCACTACTATTCATGGCCAGATTTGCTAGATTCGGCCGAATCTGGCCATAGACCCAAAAAACAAAGAGAGGCTTTGACTATGGCTTGTGTAGAGAAGAAAGAAAGTTTACTGGAGGAGAAGAAAAAAAGCTTATCAGAAGAAAAAAGGTGTGAAAAGAATTAAAAAAAGGGAAAAGAAGAAGGGGCATGGAGAGAAGAGGAAATTTGTGGCCAAAAATTATTGCAGTAAAAAGAAAGAAAGTTTGCTAAGAAAAAAAAAATAATATAGAAGTTTTGCCTTACCTTCATATTATTGTCCATCAACTTAGGGTCAATTTATGGGCTTATTTGAAAATTAAGTTGGTTTAGGATAGTTTATGAGCTTGCCTAAAATTCAATTCGATTTAAGATTAACTTGTGAGTTCGTTTGAAAATCAATTTGGCTTAATATTAGCCTATTGGCTAGCTTGAAAGCCAATTTAGACTCAAGGATAGTGCACGAACTTGCTTAAAAGTGAATTTAGTTCAGAGCCAACTTGCGAACTCATTTAAAAGGCAATTTAGACTCTAGACTAGCCCGTGTGCTCGCTTGAAAGTCAAATTGACCAAATGCTACCTTGCAGGCTTATTTAAAAGTCAAATCGATTAAAGGCAGCCACAAGCTCACTTGAAAGTTAAATTAATTAAAAGTTAGTTTACAGGCTCATTTGAAAGTCAAATAAACTAAAGATTAACTTGCAAGTTTGCTTGAAAATCAAATCGATAAAAGATTAGTTTGTGAGCTTATCTAAAAATTAGATTACCTCAAGGTTAACTCACAGGCTCATTCAAAGTTTTTCTGATCAATGGACAACTTGAGATCTCTGTAATCAATTAATCAAATTGATTAACATAAATCGTTAAAATAATTGACCTAATCATATTAAAACTAAGTCGATTTGGCTAAATTAAGTGAATTGATTAAATTAAGTTAATTGGACTTGAACGTACCACGAAATAAACTTAAATTAATCAAATAAATAAACTAAAACTCAAATTGAACTGGATCTAAATTCAAATTGAGTTAATTTAAATCAAATTGATTTAGACACAACCCTAATTGAGTTGAAATGAGGTCAACTTGAATCAAATCAGTTTAGATCCAATCCTAATCCGGTTCAAATTGAGTCAACTTGAGTCAAATTAGATCAGGCCCAAACCCAATATGATCCTTGTTAGGTTAATCCAAACAAAATTGGTTTATACCCAACCCTAATTCGCTCCAAATCGAGTCAACCTAAATTAAATCAAGTTCAAAGTTACTGTGGTTGGATCTAATCAGGTTTGAAGCAAGCCTTAATTGGGTCAAGTCAGGCTTGAACCAAATTTTGATTAGGTCAATCCAAATCAAATTGGTCTAGACCAAACCCCAATCAGGTTCAAATATGGTCAACTCAAATCAAATGAAGTTCGAATCAAACCCTAATTGGGTTGATTTAGATTTAAATTGAACCATAATTAGGTTAAACCGAGTTTTAACCAAACCCTAATTGGATTGAATCAACTTTAAATCAAACCTTAATTGAGTCAAATCAAGTTCAAACTAAACCCTAATTGAGTCAAATCAAGTTCAAACCAACCTTAAGTGGATTAAATCAAGATCAAACTAACCTTAAGAAGGTTAAACTAAGTTCGAACTAACCCTAATTGGGTTAAACCGAGTTTGAACTGAACCTTAATTAGGTCAAATCAAGTTCAAACCAGACCCTAATTGGGTCAAACCAAACTTGAATTTAAACCAAAACTAGGTTGAACCTAAACCAGAACTAGGTCAAACCTAAATCAAAATCAGGTCAAATCTAAACCAGAATTGGATAGAACCTAAATCTAAACCAACTTGGATTTGAACCCAAGTCCATGAAGATTTGAACCCAACCCCAATAAGGGTCCAACATTGGGTTGAGTTTGAACTTATTAACACATTGAGCCCAGATACAACAAGAGTCCAAATAGTGTTGGATCCAAGATCCATTAAGAATCTAATAAGAACCTAATTGGGGTTAGATCTAAGATCCATTAAGGATCCAATAATAATCCAATCAAGGTTGGATCCAAGATCTATTAAGGATCCAATTAGAATCCAATCGGGGTTGGATCTAAGATTCATTAAGGATCCAATGAGAACCCAATTAGAGTTGGATTTAAGATCCATTACAGATCCAATAAGAACCAAATCAGAATTGGATCCAATATCCATTAAAGATCCAATAAGAACCCAATCAAGGTTGGATCCAAGATCTATTACGGATCTATCAGGAACCCAATAAGGGTTGAACCAAGATCCATTAAAGGTCTAGTAAGGATCCAACAAGGGTTGAACCAATATCCATTAAAGACCAAGTCTGAGGCTCAATGAGTATTAAACATAAGGTCCAACCTGAATTAAACCCAATCAGATTTTATCAAAATTAAGTTCTAAACATCAAATTGAATCAAATTAGACTTAATCAAAGTCATGTTTTAAACATTGAACTGAATTAAATCTGACTTGATTTGAAATCAAGTTTTGAACATTGAATTAGATTAAATTAGACGTGATCAAAATCAAATCTTGAACATTGAATGAAATCAACTCAAACTTAGACCAAAATCAAGTATGGATTTCAAAACAAACAGAATCGGTCTCAAACCAAAAGCATGTCTAGGTTGAATCAAGTTCAGATCACATAGGGTTAGTTGATAACAAGCTCAATGCTATTGATAATACCTCAAAACCTAATTGACACAAGCCAAGAGAAGCCAATCATTCCTTCAAATCAAATCAAACTAAAGGAGGCTTGAACTCACTTAATCAGCCAGCCAAATGCCATGTTCGAAGGAAGTTAATTGACAATAAGCATAAAGTTATCGGCCATACTTTAGGCTCAGTCAATACAAGCTCAACAACTCTTGGTGATGCTTTAAATTTAATCAACAACATACTAAAGAGGATGTTGATTATCAAACTAGAAATGGTCAACATAAACCAAGGCCGATAACCATTTCAAACAGAAGTAAGGTAGCCTTGAACTCGCTTAGTCAGTTAATGAAATGCCATGTTCAAAAAAAGTCAATTGACGATAAGCATAAAGCTGTTGGCTATACTTCAACCTCATTCAATGCAAGTTCGAAGCCCTCAATGATGCTTCAAATTTAATTAATAATAAGTTAAGAGGCCATTAATTCTCAAATTAGAAATGATTTGTATAAGCTAAGGCCGCTAATTATTCTCATAAAATAAAGATCAAAAGAAGTCAATTGATAACAAGCAGGAAGGTGTCAGGGATACTTCAAATCTTAAGGGGTCAATTAATACAAGCCAAGCCAATAAGCCACATCTTGAAGTGTAGTGAAGTTATTATCACTCACTTAGGATCAAACTAAGGCTTATTCGAGTCAAGTTTCACTTAGTCAAGTACACGAGAGTAGGGTGGTGGTGAGCATGAAGCCTTTTCTCACTTCCTTTCTTATTTCATACTCTTTAAGATTATGAATTTAAATTTCTTAAATTATAAAGTGAGGGTATGCTCTTACTTAAGCCATATAATTACTTTCTTAAATCAATCAAATCATACTTATCTTTCTTCATATCCCTATTTTATTAGCTATGTTTTTTACTTAAGAAGACTTTTGTTAATTGTTAGGGTAATTAAGGGATTTGCACTTATTGAAAGTCATATTCCCTCAATTCTTGATTGTGCATTCAAATCACTCTCAATTTTTATTTATTATTTTAAGATTGCTTCTTAGGGTCTTTAGATATCCCAAGTGGTCAATCATAGCTCTATAGTGATCTTTTATCTCTAGGATAGATTTACCAAGAGGTTATCATTCAATCTTTACATTTAGCATGAGAAGAAATTTTTCTATCAAAATTTTGGTTACTCTTGAATTAGATGTGTTGTGTTACTAACAACACAAAGAAGGGCTCGGTAAGTGAGCTGATATCATGCCTTAGCTAGATACTATAGCTCTCTGGTGAGGGATCATAGGCCGAGAAAATAATGCAAAACCCACCCATTAGGGGTTGTACTAATGGAAGATGCTTTGATACTTAAGTTAGCAATAGGATGGAGACCATATGAATGGAGCAAAAGAGAAAGGAAGAAAAGACATGGCTGGATGAAGGCTTTATATATGCTTGTGTCAGCCATAATTTTTGATGGAGTCTCGGGGATAGCATGGGCATTTTACTCTAAACTCTATACGAACATGCTCTCTCCCTTTGTCTTGTAGCAAGAGGTGAAACACAAAGAGGCATAGGGGATTAATTGCATCATGGGGATCACATTCTAGAGTGCCATGTAGGCATGTTAATGAGAGTGGGGTTGTGATAGCTCAGATGTACTGTTGTAGCCCAGTTTGGTCTTCTATAAATTACAAAAATGGTTGGATGAAGTTTGTAGTTCAGAATAGTCATTCGTGGGTTGTGAGATTTGGCTCAAGGTGCAGGTGGCCAGTGATAGCTTGGGCTATGGCACATCATTCCCCTTCCCACCCCCTCCCCTCCAAGTGTTCTAGCCAAGTAGCAACAACTTGGTCATGAAGGGTTAAATGAGCCTATAAAAGTTCTCTCTTGAACTATGAGTAGTGACACATTTTTCAAGAGTTTTCCCTTTTTTCGGTGAGATCTTCCTCAAGGGTTGTGAATTATCAGAGTCAAGGCGTGAAATCTCTTGCCGTGATTACCTCAAAATATGGTTCGAGGAGATTGTTATGATTGAGATATTAAGGTGCCTCTTTAACTTTTGAGTTGCTGGATATCGTTATGCCAACCCACCATCCTTGCCAGCCATGTTCCTCCATGTCTTGGATGTATTCCATAGTATCCTAGCCATGTTCCTTTGTATTCCACTATACGTTGGCCATATTCCTTTGTGTCCTAGTCATATTCCACTATATGTCAACCACATTTCACCATATTTTGGCTATGTTCCTCTGTATTTAGGTCATATTCCATTGTATCTAGGAACCATAGATACTCGACTAATCCATTTACATTGAACTAAATTGGACCAACCTAGCATAATCAAATTGAATAAAATGAATTGCTTTAATTAAACCGACTATGAACTAAAACCAAGCTATGTCTAAACTCAACCCAAAATTAATGCCAAACTAGTTGAAAATTGAATCTCAATTGGGTCTAATAAGGTTGAACCTGAGCCTGAATTAGAACTAGGTCAAACTTAAATTTGGATCAAGTCAAACTTGAGCTAAAACTCGATTAAATCTAAATTATAACTAGGTCAAACATAAACTAATACCAAATTAAACTTGAACCAAAATTAGGTTGAAGATGAACCAAAACTAGATTGAACCTAAACTAGGACCAACTTGCACCAAAGTTAGAACTAGGTTAAACCTTAACCTAAATCAAAACTAGGTCAAACCTGAACCAAAACCAAGTCGAGTCTGAACTAGAACTAAGTTGAACTTAAACTAGAACTTGGTCGAGCTTGAACCTAAATTGAACCAAAATTAGAAGGAACTTGAACCAAAACTAGGTTGAACCTAAACTAGAACTTGGTCGAACCTAAGCTAGAAGTATGTCAAACCTAAACCAAAATCAGGTTGAACGTAAACTAGAACCAAGTCGAATCTGAACTGGAACTAGGCCAAACTTAAACCAAAATTAGAACTGGGTTAGACTTGATCCAAAATCAAACCAAATCTAGGCCCAAACTGAATTGCTTCAAATCCAAACTCAATAAGGGTCTAACATGGGTAGGATCTAAACCTATTAGGGGTTGAACTCAAACTTGATAAGGGTCCAACATAAGTCCCAAACCCAATAATGGTCCAACGTAAACCTAGTAAGGATCCAACATAGATTAAGTCCTAAACCCAATAAGGGTCCAACATGGGTTAAAGTCAACCCTAATAGGGGTCCAACATAGATCAAATCCAAACCCAATAAGGTTCCCAAACTCAATATGGGTCCAACATATAATTGAACCCAAACCCAATAAGGGTTGAACTTGAACCGAATAGGGGTTGGACCTAAATCCTAATATGTTCAAATTTAAATTCAAACCCAATCACCAAAGTTGGTCTAAATTAGGTCCAAACCTAATTGGGCCTAACCTAGTTCAAACCCGAATGCCAATCAGATTGAATCGAGTTCAAACCTAATTTCTGAAGTGAGTCAAAATTAGATTCATACTCAAGTTAGGTCAAACCTAGTTCAGACCTGAATCCTAACTGATTTGAATCAAGTTTGAACCCAATCATCAAGTGGGTTCATATCATGTCTAAACTCAAATTAGGTCGAATCTAGTTCAAACCCAAATCCTAAGTGGGATAGTTCAAATCCAAGTCCCAAATCAAACCAAGTCTCAATTAGAACTAGACTTGAACCAAACCCAAGTTAAGTTTAGTCAAGTTTGAACCAAACCATACTTGGAACAAAATCAAGTTCGAATCAAATCAAAGCCTAAACCATAACCAAGCCTAAACCCATACCAAATGCTTAAACAATGTTCAAATTGAATCAATTCCAAATAAGGATAGTCAACACAAGCCAAAGCCACTAACCAACCCTTTCAACTAGAATCAAGCTAAGGTACTTGCATGCGGTCAGATAGTTAGCCAAACACCAAGCTTGAATCAAACTCAGAAAAGCTAATCAACAATAAGAAGAGTGACACTTTAAGACCAAGTGGGGTCAATTGATGTAAGCCAGAGCAGTCGGTAACACTTTAAGATCAAGCAAGGTTATCAACAACCTTTAAGAATCAAATCAAGCGTCTTGTTTAGTCAAGTCAGTTCTAGTGAGTTTACCTACCATGTCATACTTGGTTAAGTGCATGGGAGTAGAGTAGCAGTGAGCATTAAGTCTTCCTGATCCATGTAATTTTATTTATGTTATGAATTTAAATATCTTAAATTGTAAGGTGAGGGTATGTCCTTACTTAAGCCTTATAATTCAAAACTCATGTAATTTGTCTCTTGCTCTATCTCATACTAGCTAAATTTCTAACTTTAGGAGGTTCCTCATAATTGTTAGGATAATTAACAATAGGAGTTTACACTTATTGGAAGTCATAAACCCACAATAACCTAAAAATTGACCAGAACTAAACATTACTTGATGTATTAATTTGAGGTTACTTCGAGGAATTCTTTAGCCATCTCGAGTGGTCAATCATGACTCCATAAATGTTGGCAACTCGATGAGACTTGGCATCACCTTACCTAATATAATAGAGACACTAATGGGATACAAAAATAATTGAAAACTAATCAATTGTGATTTTCCATTGTAGAAAGCATCAATGGCACAAACGAAGAAGATCTCCATATTAACATACACCATTGTTTTAGGAGAAGGATCAATTGTTCACCTACCTCAGTTAATGATCACCACAGGAGTAGTTGGGGCCCAGATAAAGTTCAAAACCATTTTTGGATTCGTCCAATTCTAGAGGGCACTTGTTAACCCACCAACTAATGTTGTGGTCGCATGGGATGAATTTATTCCTTACCTTCCATCCAGAGCAAAGTGATCCAATATCATCATTTCCAAGATGAAGGATCAACTTAAGACACAATTGGAAGCTAAACCTCAACTAGCAATGGCATCTGTCTTCCAAAGTTTAGACACAAAATGAAGCTCAAAATTTGATCATTTTCACACCACTCCTAGGCAAGGGCAACCAAAAGAAAATATAGAAACTTGCATGGATAAAGAAGAGCCCATCTTGACCATCACCAACAAAAGAAGGGCTATTGGGATTTTTAGTCAGCTTGAGAGCTTGACCCTTAAATAAAATCAGTCATTGTCATCCCTATCTCTAATTCCTAAGCTCCGTTAAAGGGTTTAGAGAAGGATAAAAAATAAATCAAAATGTTAAATGAAAGAAGCATAGCCTCACCTTAAGGCCATCACCAAAGGGAGAATAACTAAGTAAAATAAGAAGAATCATCATGAGACAATGATCCAAATGCAACACCACGAAGGGAAAAAATCCACAATGTTATAATTATTTCCCATCATAACTCCAACAAATACTGTGAGCTCACTCTACAACTAGCCAAATACCAAAAGAAGGCTATGTAAATGAATCTTATAGATAAGGAGGTTCAACACGAGAGGAGAGGGGGGGGGGGGGGGGGGGTCCACATTAGCCAAGCCTTGTTGTCATGTGAACCATACTAGTGAGGAGTAAGCTTTTGAATGAGGCCCAACGACTAATAGAAGAAGCCAACTTGGACCCAAAACAAACAAAACAAAGACCTAATTCTTAGGACATGAAATGTCATGTTCTAACAGAAGCTTTAGTCATTATTGAAAGCATCAATGGGGAAAAAACCATAAAGGCACTATGGCAATGGTTGAGATAACAAGAAAAAGAGAAGTCCATGGAGTTGATGAAGATGATGTTGCAATTGAGATAGAAGCTCAACAAATTGGAATGACTACAACAATCAGCCCAGGATGCTATCGGAGTAATAAAAAGCACCTCCCTTGCATATGAAACCCATGAAGGTGTAGGCCCTTCACAAGCACCTCCCCCACCATCAAGGGATGCCCAATCACTAACCTTAGGGATCCTGAGTAATAGAGAGCTACTATCATACATACAATAAGTGCAATGAATGGTTGTTGCATAGCTAAGACAAGGAAATGACATGGGTAAGATGGATGAGGTAGACAAATTATATCCAAGTCATCATGATCATATGCCCTATCCTAAAGGGTATTTAGTATCCAAGTTCAAATAATTTAATAGCATTGGTAATCTCAAACAGCATATAGCTCACTTTGTGACCTTGTATGGGGATCCAACCAATAACTCCTTATTGTTATTCTGCCAATTCTCAGCAAGTTTAACAGGGGTAGTATTTGAGTGGTATGCTAGCTTGCAACCAAAATTAATGCAGACCTAATCACAAATGAAGGAAGCATTTCATGTGAGGTTTGGAGGAGCTAACAATAAGATGACTATTGTAGACCTTGTCTCAACACCAAAACATGACGGTGAAATGGTGTTGGATTATGTCACTAGGTGGAGATATCTCAACATCAAGTTTGAATAACCTATAAGTCAATTTGAGGCTGTATGTCTAGTTCTTAGCAATGTGAAGGACTGGTTGTCACCCTCTTTGAGTGCTTCCTCCATCTACACATTCCAAGATTTTATCACTCAAGTCAAAAAATTGGAAAGGATTGGCCCACCCACCTTGACTGGTTAGCAGAGTATAAGACTAGAAAAGGATAAAACCAAACATATAGAGCCCTCTAAAAATATCATAATGATCTTCATGTCAATTAAATAATAGAAAAGCCCACAAACTCCATTACAAATGGAGAAACACCTCAAAAGTTACCAATCCTTGAAGAAGATGAATAAGTAAAGCCATACAACACTCTCCAAGAGAGGCTCAAGAGAAAGTACTCTTTTAAAGGAGAAAGGATGGCTAAAATCTTCCAAGATGCCTTGAGAATGGGCCTTCAATACTAGAATGCAAAAGGCCAACTAAAGGAAACAAAAAAAATCATCCAAACTACTACTGATAAGAGTCTTAGGCCACACCACTAATGGTTGCTATGTGGTCAAGAATTTGATTAAAAAGTAATACCGAAAAGGAAAGTTAACCCTGTCTAAGGCTGCACTGTTTGAAATGCTCATTGAACACATCAATCAAATTACTATGTTTGAGGCTTATGAGCACTTTTTGGACTACTATTTAAATAGAAAAATAATGTACCCCCCATCAAGAGCATCTTTGAGAAGTTTATATTTCCAAAAAGCAAAGCAAGCTAATAAGGATGGTGACCAAAACTCTCAAAAATTCTAGGATAGTGTTAAGAAGGGCTAATTTATAGCAAGTTCTTTCATCTATCCAAGGCATTAAAAAGAAAAAAATAAAAGTATAAGAAGAAAGAACCCAATCCAACTAGAGGAATGCTCTGTCACAAAGTTAGTTATTCAAGAGTACATTGATGCTCTATAAGCGTATGTCCAAGCAGAGAGAAGCTAGGTAACCCTCAAGGAATTCCTTTCTGAGGAGCTTAAAGCCTTACTTAAGAACTCCGATAGTGAGAACGAAGAAGAAGAGCCTCTAGTGGCAACTTTTCTTGCTATCACTACCATTGGGAATCAACAACCTCACTACTCAAATAATGACAATGCTCAAAGCATAACATAGGAGAAGATAAATGAATTCCCTAACTTCATAACTAAGGAAATGGAAATTCCTCAAAGTCTTCTATTGAGTTCCCTCCTCAATAATTACACAGAAGAGTGGGTGGCCAACAGACATAATTATGGCATGGTCAAGTTACAGTTAGATATCGTAAAGGACTTAGCCATGACTAGCATGGAGTATGTTAAGAAGCACATGCAGACAATTAATGCCCACATGTAAGCCAATAAGCCAATACTTCCTATATGGAGGGCAAGTCAAAAGTAACCACCATGCTTTGCAAATAGATCAAAAAAATTTGGAAAATATGGTGGCGAAAGAGCAAAGTACAAAAGACCTCAAATGAATGGTGGAGGACCATCAGCTAATCCTCCAGAGAACCAGAATGGCCACTCATATCCTCAAAGATGATTGTCTAAGTTCATCATGAACTTTCTTCCATCTCTTGCTCTAGTATGATACTTCTTTTAGGAAATTATTTCAAATGGTTGATCTATTTTTGCCATTTTCTCATTGTCAATGTACCCTCCTTGACTTGACTTTGGCTTTTGGATGCTCCTTGATCTTAATCCCCAAGATTTATATTCCCACATACACCATCTAGTACTTATTCCTTGGATAGTCTTTCTTGATCAATAAATCACTAAGATGAGGCTATGCTAGACCTCCTATTTCTGGCATGCAATCCAATTTTGTCCCCTTTTTCCTTTTCTTTTCTTTCTTTCCTCTTTTTTGACTAGTAATCTCATTCCTCTTTTGAGGATCCAAGGTTTGTGAGTTTATCGATACCAACCAGTTCTTATACTTTGAAGTTGCTTATTTTGGCTTGGTCTTCCATATGAGATTTACCCTCCTAGGACTATGCTTTTCATTATTTATTTGAGGAGTGATCTACCTATAGGAGGAGATTTCCAAGAGATTATCCTTTGAGTTTTGCACTTAGGCTAAGAAGTGGCTTCTTTAATGAGCTCCCAATCACTTTGAGACTGACTATCTTACTCTCAAGCATGGATCCTTGAGGTCAAGTTAGAGTTTGAGCGTGAAAGATAAGTCCAGGGCCTCGAAAGCGACTTCACATCATCATTGACTCTCCTTTCACTCCTAACATCACCTCTCTTTCAAAGATCCCACCCCTAGGAGAGAAGATAATTTATCTCTTTTTTTAAAAGAAATATTTCTTTAGGTACATGACATAGAGTGCTTCACCTTTAGAGTTAGTCAATTGATAAATATTACTAAGATAGCCTCTCATAATCACATATGATCCCTCCTAGATGGGTTTCAGCTTTACTTTGTCCTTCAATGGGATGACAGACTTTAACACCAAGTTCCATATCTTGAATTTGCACTTGATCACCTTGTTCTAATAGTATTGGAATAGTCTTTGTTGGTAAGCTTGTACATAGTTGGCTACACTCAATTGTCTTTTATGTAATAGTTTAAACTAGCTAAGAAGAAACTCTTGCATCTGAGTTAGACTTAAGCCATTTTTTATTGCCATTCTAAGTGATGGGATTTGAATTTCATATGATGCTACCACCTCAATTGGGATACATATGGAAGTCTGGTAGGCCCATAGAGTGTTATCTATATTATCTATCCAATTAGATTTTTTTATTGGCTTTCATTGGCCTTTTAATAATCTTGATTAGATTCTTGTTAGTAGCTTCATCTTGACTATTACCTTAAGGGTAGTAAGGACATGAATGATGTAGTTTAATAGAAAAATGCTTACATAAGTCTCACATTTTTTGTGTGAGAAATTATGGCCTATTGCCCATCACGATCCATTTTGGTACCCAAACTAGGCTAGGATGTTGCACCTAATGAACTGAACCACACTAGTGGCTTTGAGCTCCTAAAAAGATTCAACTTTAACTAATTTAGTGAAATACTCGATTACATTAAGGATGAAACCTTTTTTTGCTACTGGTGGCATTCTCTAGAAATGGCCTAACCATATCCATGGTCCATATCATGAATGGCCATGGTGCTAATATGACATTCTTAGCATCTCCTTATGAAGTCCCTACATTCTTTCTCCATCATAGGCCAATAGTATACCATATGATGACCTTCTTGGCTAGCATTTGTGTATTAACATGGCATCCATATATTCTCGCATGAGCTTCCACAAGGATCTAAGTAGACCCCTTCTCATCTAGCCATCTTAGTAGGATCCCATTAAATAAAATTTTGTAAAAGATATTGTGGAATCAAAATTGACCACCTGGAATAGTGAAGACGCTGAGGAGTAATATCAAAATAACAAATCAAAAGTATAGTAGTTTGAATGCATAATCAGATGCTGTGGGAATATGATTTCCAACAGGCAAAAGCTGCTATTATTAATTACTCTGATAATTGTCAAGAATATTCTAAAGTGAGAAACCTAATTAATAAAATAGAGACACAAAAGAAAAAATATATAATTTAATTAATTTAAGAAAAGAATTACATGACTTAAGGACATACCCTCACTTTATATTTTTAATGAATTTAAATACAAAATAAGAAAGGAATAGGAAGATCTTGATATTTGCTATTGCCTCGCTCTCACATACTAGACTAAGTAGAATTTGACTTAAATCAATTTTGACTTGATCATTGGCAGATGTTGATGATTTGGTTTAATGGTGTATTTGATGAGACATGAAAGGTGATGAGAGGGGTCTGAAGTGTTTCCAATAATTTTAAACTTTAGCGATAACTTCATTGGATAGCATTGCCGATGACTTATCGAGACTAGCTTGAATTATTTCTGATAGCTTTGAACTTTGACATTAACTACATAATTTGAAGTGTTTCTATTAGCCAATAAGACATCGGTGATAACTTTATGATTTGAAATATTTTCATAGCCAATAAGACATAGGTGATAACCTTTTTTGATTTTAAAATGTTTCAATTATCTGGCAAGATATAGCTGATAACTTCTTAGTTTGAAGCATTTTCATAGCCAATAAGATATAGACAATAACTTTATAATCTGAAGTATTTCCATAGCCAATAAGGAGTAGGTGATAACTTCATTATTTGAAGTATTTCCATGACCAATAAGGAGTAGGAGATAACTTCGTGATTTAAAGTATTTCCATAGCTAATAATACATAGGTAATAACTTTGCGGTTTAAAGTGTTTCCAAAGTCGACAAGGCATAAATGATAACTTGGTTTTAACAAGACACTATAACTAACTAACTAAGTGAGGTCTACCTTAGTTCGATTTGATAGTTTGAAATGTTTCCATAGCTAATAAGACATTGGCAATAATTTCATAGTTTGAAGTATTTCCATACCCAATAAGCATAGGCGATAACTTTGTTTGAAGTGTTTCCATAGTCAATAAGGCATAAGCAATAAATTTATAGCTTGAAGTGTTTTCATAGCTAATAAGACATAGATGATAAATTTGTTTGAATAAGATATTATAGCTTATTGACTAAGTGAGTTCAAGCCTAGCTTAATTTGATTTGATTGTTTGAAGTATTTTCATAGTCAATAAGGTGTAGGCAATGACTTCGTATTTTGAAATATTTTCATTGCCAATAAGGTATAGGCGATAACTTTGTGGTTGAAGTATTTCTGTATCTAATAATGTATAGGTGATAACTTCATAGTTTGAAGTATTTCTATAGCTAATAAGGCATAGATGATAACTTTATTTAAATAAGGCATTGTGGCTGACTTACAAAGTGAGTTCAAGTCTACCTTAGTTCATTTTGATTAGAAATCTAGCCTCAATTTTGTTTTAAACTTAATTTTATTCAGTTTAATATTTTGAACTTGATTTTGATTTCAATTTAGGGTGGGTTCAACCTTGTGTTGGGCCCTCATTTGGTTCTTATTGGATTCTTAATAGATATCATATGTGAACCTTGATAAGTTCTCGTCAGGTCCTTAATAGACCTTGGGTCTAACCCTTGATGAGATCTTAATAAATCTTTAATGGATTTTGGATCTAATCAGTTCATGATGGAGCTTTAATGGATCTTGAATCTAACCCTTAATGGATTCGTAATGGATCCTTAATTGATTTAGGTTCAAACCATAGTGGACTTAGGTTTAAGTTCAAATTAATTAGGGTTCAACTTGATTTTGGTTTAGCCTGGACCTATTTCTAATTTAGGTTTGACCTAGTTCTAGTTCAGGTTCAACTTGATTTTGGTTTGAATTTGGTTCGACTTAACCTGATTAGGGTTTAGTTTTAACTTGATTTAACCTAATTGAGATTTGGCTTAGACTTAATTAAACTCAACTAGAGTTTGGTTTTGAATTTGATTTAACCCACTCAAGGTCTAATTCTGGCTAGTTTAACCCAACTAGGGTTTAGTTCAAATTTGGTTCAACCTAACTAGGGTTTAGTCCAAATTTGGTTCAACCCAATTAGGGTTTAGTTTAAATTTGATTTAAACCAACTAGGGTTTAATTTGAATTGGATTTGACTCAATTAATATTTAATTAAAATTTAATTTAATCTCAGATTTAACCCAATTTGGACCTTATTGGGGTTTGGTTTGAACCAATTTGGTTTGGATTAACTTAATTTTGATTTAAGTGCAGTTCAATATGAGTTTTGGTCTATGTATTCGATTTACTTAAGTCCATTTAGTGATTCATTTGATTCAATATGATTTTATTTGTTCGATGTGATTGAATCACTTTAATTTAACTGATTTAGCTTAATCAATTTAGTTCAAGAGCGCACAAATTGCCATGATGAATTTGGGTGAGCCTGCTAGCTAACTTTGAGTCAATATGGATTCTTAGTAAGCTCGCATACTAACCTTGATTTAGACATTCAGCGAGCTCACAGATTGGCCTTTGTCTAAGTAGACATTTAGCGAGCTCACAGATTGGCCTTTGTCTAAGTAGAGATTCAGCGAGCTCGTAAGCTCACCTTAATCCAAATAGACATTCAGTGAACTCATAGGTTGGCCTTAGTCTGAATAGACGTTCAACGAGCCTGCGGGCTGACTTTAGTCTGAATAGACATTCAACGAGCTCATAATCTAGTCTTAGTCTGAATAGATATTCAACAAATCAATAGGTTGGCGTTAATCTAAATAGACGTTTAGCGATCTTGTAAGCTGGCCTTAATTTGAAATTGGTTTTGAGCGAGACTGCATACTGGCCCTAGACCGAAGTTGACTTTCAAGCAAGTCTGCAGGCTAGCTCTAGGTGGTGGTGGAGATCCATCATTGTGTCCTTGCTGGGGCTGTGGGTGACCGAGAGCATGAAGTTGATGATCGTGTAGGTGTAGACATGGTAGAGATGAGCAAGGTTGTGGGTGGCCACGAACATGAAGCATATTAGTTCCTCTTTTCTCTAAATCTTCTTGTCTCATGCACCTTTGATGTCTTCCTTTTGCCTTTGTTTGAATTTTTTATTTTATTATTTCTCTTTTGCAAATCAACTTCTCTCCTTTTTATGGCCAAATTTCTTTTTTCCTTTTTAACTAATGGCTTTTTTGGGCCAAAACAAAAAGCTTTTCATTTTTCATTTTCTTTCAAAGCCTTCTCCTTCTTTAAGAAATCTTCTCCTGAAACCCTTCTTCCTCTTCTTTTTCTTCCTTCCTTCTTCTTCATGGAGCTATTCCCCTTCTCCCTTCTTTTGTTTGTGTTTATCCTCTGCAAGAATCAAGTATGAGCCCCCTCCTTTGGGCCAAATCTGGCTGGATCTAGCTAGATCTGGCCGGATCCAGTGGAGGTGGAGACTAAAATAGGTTGGGCCATCAGCGTGTCGAGCATGGCTAGGTGGGCGCAGAATTTTGAGGCATGTCGAAGCAAGGCTGGGCAAATCGATGTGCAGAGAAGGAGAGGTGGCTGGTCAAATACTAGAAGTGGGGGAGCAGAAAAAGGGCTGTTGGGCATTGGTTCAATGGAGAAAGGTGTTGGCATGTCCGTCTTGTCCATGGGGAATCGTTGGTAGGGAGAAAGTGGTGAGGTCCTAAGGCAATAGATTTAGCGATGATGGATGGGTGCTAGTGGCAGTGGTGGTGCGCAAGGAACAGGAAGTGGAGATAGTCTTGTAAGGAAAAGAGAAGCGAAGAGGGAGCAACAAAAAAAAAAGAGAGAGAACAAACACCTAAGATAAGTTTAGATAATCTCCCTTCCTTGCCTTCAATCCTCTTCTCGTTTCTTTTTCGTGATCTTCAAGCCTTCCTCTTTGGCTTCTTTTAGCTTCTAAACAATTCTCCTTTTTTTTTGTAGGTCATAGTGGACTTTCTATCCCTCAAGAAGCTTGAATTGATCTCCATTTAAAAATTAAGCTATTGATGTAGATAAGGATTTCTTTTATTCAAATTTGTGTGGATGGATATAATTTGTTGGATACGAATATGTTAAATTTTTGTTTGGAAATCTTTAGCTGGAGATGAGGATAATTAGATTATTTAAATTTTGAATTATGTTTATCATATATGGATGAAATTAAGGATAAGATCCTTAGTCCAAATATTTGAATCGTAGATAAAAATCTTGTCCAAATTTCATGGATGAAATGATATTTTTTACAAACTCATGAATTTTAGGGGGATTATTTATGAATTTTTCCAGAGAATTTGGACTAAATGATAATTTCATAGATTTCAGGGATCTTTTTGTAAAAGAACTTATTTATAAAGTTTTAAAATTTCTAGGGTCTTCTTTGAATAAACTTTAAACTTATTTCTGAATAAAAATTTTAAGGGACTTATTTGCGATATATTGGGATTTAGGGATTTATTTGCAAAAATAAAATTTTCAAGGGGTTTATTCGCAAACTCTAGATTTTGTGGGGACTTATTTATAATTCTAATTTTTATTGGACTTTCCTATAAAATTTTCATCTCAGGGATCTATTTGTAGGAAAAATCCGATCAGGCACCTTTTTTAAGAATTTATTGGACTTAGGGACTTATTGATAAAATTTTTATTTTTTTAATCCACATGTTGGATGAATTTGGGATCCAATTTTTTGAAATTTCAAGTCTAAATTAAGCTCAATTTTGGATCAAATTTGACCACAATTTAAATTCAATTGAGACCCATACTTGAGCTGTAATTTAGTGGCATATAAGTTTCAATTTTGACTATATTTCTGTTAAATTTGATTGTGGTAAAAAAAATCTCCTAAAATAGATGTCACCTAGGATCACATATCGAGCTGTCATCCTTCAAACCGCTTCGCGATCATCTTTGGTAGTATACTCAAGGAAAAATCCTTTCTCTAAAATATTTTTGTTGTCATAAAACCATGGGTTTCCATCAATATAGATATTTAGGAGCTCCATTAGGAGGATGTGAGTTGCAACTCTAGGGTTTTGTGTCTCTTTCCATTTCAAACATGAACTTGATCAAATTTATCCAAGCTAGGATGAGTACCTTGTGGGACATGAAATTATGCCTTAGTGTTTTTGATCTTTGAATACTTCTTCCCATATTTTAACATGGTTTGACTGAGGTAGTATATCACTCTTTCTTTCTTGTCTTCATCTTCCTATGACAACATGATGCTAATTGATGCTTCGATGATAATAACATGTAGGATTAGCAGCTACCTTGAGATTGGTGCCGTGAGGATTGGTAGCTTGAGAAGGTGCTTCTTGAGTCGATTCAAGGCTTTCTGACACTCAGGAACCCATTCGATTTGAGCTCCTCCGTTAAGCATCTTGTAAAATAAGAGACATTTTTTAGAGTGTTGAGATATAAACATTTGAATGAATTGCAATCTCCCAATTAGTTCATGAAGCTACTTTATATTCTTTGGGGATGACATTTCTACAATGGCTAATGCTTTAGCTGGATCAAATTCAATTCCTTTGCTAGTTACCAAGAAACGAAGCAACCTGCCCTATAAGACCCCAAGCACACACTTCTTCGAGTTCATTCTCAATTGGTGCTCCCTTGATTGATGGAGAACTCGCTTTAATATCGAGATATGTCCCTCCCTAGTTTCTAGATTTGACTAGAATATCATCAACATATACCTCCATGTAGTCACAGATCATGTCATGGAAGATAGTCATCATGGCCCACTGGTATGTTACTCCGGCATTTTTTAGTCCAAATAACATGGCCACATAATAGTAGGTCCCCCAAGGAGTAATAAAGAAGGTCTTCTCTTCGTCTTTTGGTTCAAGTCATATCTAGTTGTATTCCAAATATCGGTCCATGAAAGACATCATTTCATTCCCATAAGTATTTTCTACTAGAGTGTTGATATTAGGTAGGGAAAAATCATCTTTTGAACAAATCTTATTCAAGTCTCTGAAATCAATGCACACTGACATGCTATTATCCTTTTTCTTGGCTAGAACAATATTTATCATCCACGTTGAATAGAAGACTACACATGTGAACTTATCTTGATGGAGTTTGTTGATTTCCTCTTTCACCTTGAGTGTAATGTCCAAATATAGCCATCTCAGCTTTTGCTTTCTTGGCCTTGTGTCATCCTCCAAAGTGATCTTGTGCTCCCTCTATCTAGTTCTGACATCTCCTCATATGTCATTGTTAAGACATTTGTATTCGATGAGAGTTGAGATCAACTGATCTTTAAGTTCACTTAAAGGTTTGCATTAGTTAGGATTGGCCTAGGGTTCTCAGGTGACTCTAGAATGATTTCCTTGGTTGGCTCAATGTTTGTGGCCATCTCATTATAGAATCTCCTAAGTGCCTCCATGAAGTCATTGAATTCATCATTTTCATCATCATCTTCTTCAACCTCATAGATCCCAAATGAGTCTTCATGTGGCTCCTTGAACAAATAAAGGAGGGGATTATCAAAGTAGATTACAACCTTCTTTTGCCTTAGGTCCTAAAAATTTAGCTAACCTATTTTAAATATATTAAGCACATATTATAGAATGCAAATATGAAAATTTCCTAAATCTAACCTACTATAATATTCTAATAATAAGAAAAAAAAATCTAAACTGAGAATGTGTCCACCTTTGAGGGCAGATAGTGCTCTCAGTGTCATCATGAGATTGTGCATTGCTTTGGGAGAGTGGGTGGATTGCCTTCTTTAGTTAGGAATAGCCAATCAATCCTACTCATTACATTTTGGAGGTTATCATCTTCACCATCTTGGTCAATAGCAGGGATTGCAGTGGCATGCTCAACTTGTCCAATTCTGAAGTATGATTTGAGCATTCAAGTTGAAGGTGGATATTGATCCAAGCCTTTGAGAGAGTAAATGAGGCAATCCTTCTTCTTGCACTCCCTCTATTAGAAGCCGAGACCCTCTCTTCCTTCTGGAACTCTTTCAAGATGAGGTTTAGGATCTCCTTAATTTTTCTTGCAAAGCCCTTAACTACGTTGATAGCTAATCTCCAATATTATTTCCCATGGTTTACTACTGTAAGGTGGGTTGGGAATTAGGAAATACATGTTTTGATTTAAGGGATATGGAGGAGAGGTTGTTTCTTGTGGAGCTTTAGATGGCAAGAGCACATGGATCATTTTATGCAATTGTGGTAAGAATTTTAGGAAGATTAGATGAAACTTAGGTTTAGTTTGAGCAGGAGGAGGTTTGTTCGGAGTTGGCAAAAGGACTTAAGAGTGAAGAATGGAGGGATGGCTCTGTTGTCTAAGCCATGATGACAGGTACCTTACAAATCACCTAGTAGTCCTTGTCTCAAGATGTTGGGTCATCATAGATCTTGATGATGGTGCTCTTGTGAGGAAATTTTGGACACTATTGATGGGTTGATGAAATTGCTCCCATGTCTTGGAGCCTAACACCTTCCCAAAATAAGATTGTAATATGAGGGAATATCAATCACATGGAACTTTATCTCAATTATCTTAGGATCAAAGGTGACTGACTGGTAGAGGAATCCTCCCTTGGCACTTTCTTTTTGAGTTATGGTATGTCATTATGTTGATGTTAGACACCACTAGTTGGTCCTCTAGAATGTTCATTGCTTTTAGGATAGATAGTATATAAATGTTCAGCAATGTCTTTATATCCATGAGTAGTATGTTGAATATTGCACCACCAATCTGAATGGTTATATGAAGTATCTCATCCCTCAGATCCTCCTCGGGTAGGTCCCAATTAGAAAAGGTTAAAGTTTTGGAAAATGCCTTTTCAAATGGTTATTAATCTTTTTGAGTGTATGTCACCCTTAATCTTTGTCTCACTTAAAATTTTAAATAAAACCTCTCCATGATTAAAAGAATCAATTATATGTTTTAATATGAAAATTTTAGTTGGTGTCTTAACAAATTATTCTAGAATATTTTATTCTTTTCCAATCTCAATCCCCCTTCAGTGGGTTAAAGTTCTTGGTTAGCAACAATGATTATCCCATTAGTTAATTGTTCTTGATTCTCATTAGGCACAACCTAATTGCTATTATTACCTTGTTTCTTTTTTATATAGTTTTTATACAATAGTGAATCTTTGTTCATGTGTTTTAAAGGGCATAATCATCATCTTCTGAACCATACCCATCATATATATCATTGTAGGTGTAGAAAACTCTTATATAACCATTAATCTTGGGTTTGGATTTGAAAGCTTGGGTCTATTCAAGAAATTCCTTGTGAAGGAGGAATCCTTACCCAAGGATCCTCTACTTCCCAAGTGAGTTGTTTGGGAGGTAACTTAGTTTGATAATAGTTTACTCATAAGTCAACTCTTTATTTAACTTGAGAGAGTCCTTGCAAAGGAGAAAGTCTTCCCAAGGATCTGTACTTCCAGATATAGTACGTTTGTTTAGGTTTAGAAATATCTTGCACACAATTTATGTTATTATTAGGGTAAGTTGGAAGTGCACACAATTCATATTATTATTAGGGTAAGCTAGAGGTGGATTGATTATAATAGTCATATTTCTTGCTCTTTTCCTATTTATATAATTTCAAATCAGCTCCCAATCTATTGCATTTTAATCAATCAGGTCATATATTACATATTTTATGATATGACATTACTCAATAGTGTACTCGATGTCTTATGAAAGGGATAATACTATGAATAATCTACCCTTGGGAGTATGGATCATGGCTTAGGGAGTTGGATGAGATTATTACTTAAGAGGGTTGTGAATGTATTAGGGATGGATTCAAGTAGTAGACGATAGCTCTACCATTGTGGCTCATGGTAGAATTGAGTGTTCGGAGGTGGACCACTCAGTGGCATAATTATGTGATAAAGGTACATTAGAGTAGTGCATGAAGGGTCAGGGTTTTGAGCTGGTGGAAGTTAAGATTTTGGAGGATGGTGGGGGATTGGATTTCTTGGTGGTTGAGATTGGGTTAGAGGTTGATAAGGAGGGATAGTGGAGGTTGATATGAAGGTGGATGAGGTAGAGGTTGATATGGAATTAGGGGTTGGTAAGAAGCTAGAGGTTGCATCCTTGTATACCTGAGACTAGGCTTCGGGATTGATACTTGATTAACTTGGGCCTTACCTTCTTGATTAATGGTTCCCTCAACTGTACCTTGTGTTACCTTCTTGAGAAACCTCTTGTTAGCTTATGTACCATACTCTTAGAGAAACTTTTCCATAAATACAATTTTTAGTATAAGGCATCAAAAGAATAAATTTCAAAAGATAATTAACAGTTTTAAGAGTAGGTAATGTATTTTCAATTAAAACACTAATTTGTTGCTTCTCTATAAGAGGAATTTGAGCCCTCATATTTTTTCCCTCCACTGGTTGGTATAGTCAATGAAGCTTTCACCAACTCATTTCTTTTCAGATGTTAGCTCAATGATGTTCAGAATATGGGCCATATGGTGCTATTAGTATTGCTAGAATATATTGAAAATCATCTCATGAGACTATAGCTTATCCTAAGGAAGACTAATGATTTAGCTAAGGACAGTTGGGCTTAGTAACTTTTGGAATATGTGGATCATTAGTGGTTTGTTGGCTCGATGTACCTACATATAACAAAAATCGGTGATGTAATGGCTTGGGTCTCTCATCCCATCATAGTAACAAAATTTGGGTGGCTTAAAGCCAACAAGAAAATTGATGGTGGTGTTATAAAATCTTTGTGAGAAGTTAAGATACCTACTCCTTGGTCAATTGGATAGCATATGCTACCTATTGGATGGTTTATTTATTGGCAGGGCCGCCACTTGATGGAGATGCATAACGTTCTCCCCATACAATCTGCTGATTCTCAACCATAAAATTAACTATTCTGCTAAGCCTCCATTTCTAACTAACACAATCCATAAGTTCAAAAAAGTCAAGATTATGCATTTCAGAAATCTCATAAGACATGGTTGGCAAATAATTTATAATGATTTTAAGGTTTAAGTTTGGATTATTAGCCTCTTTCAATCTATGTGATACTCTTCTATTCCTAAGATGGTATTCCAAGGTGTCCTCGATCTTCAGTTTCACACATCAGCTCTCTCCAGGAAGATGGTACAATCAACCCTATGGTTGCATTCCCCATAACCATAATACTCTCCCATGGTGAGCTCCTATTCGTATAACTATGTCGTGAGTGTTCATAAGCCTCTGTACTAACACAAGATCATGGTGATTTTCATTTGCCCTACTAGTTCCTTGACCTACTAGTTATGCCCAATTGGGTAAAATCCCTCCTCTTTAAGAGGAAATGAGTATAGCTCACCTCCTTTTAAGGTAGGAGTTATGGAGGTCTAGACAAGTAGCTTGTAACCTTAGTTCTCAACTCTATGTCTAAAGCATCACTTCTAGTCAGACTCGATATTCATACATAGGCAACCCACGAGGCCTCTATTTGACTAGGGTTGGCATGAAACCTAGGTTCTTTTGACAATTGAGCACTCATGAATACTAAGAAACTGAGAAACAAATTTTTTTTTTCAAATGAGGTAAACATGAAAAGCAAACTTAGCATTAGGAGGTCCCATTGTGATCATCATCCTATAGGTTTTCTATGTCGATTATAGTTTAATTTTGATTTTCAGCTATGTAATGAGTCAGTTCTTGAGCTTGATTTGACTCGACTCCTTTTTGGCGCATGCATGCACATCAATGGTTTGTATGCATGTTCCACAAATCATGTGAGGTCCTCAGGAAGGTTCCTAGTGCCACTCATAAACCAAGGAGAAATGCTTTGTACTCTATGATAGTGTTTGATGCCAAAACACTAGTCAAACTGAGTATTTTGCCACTCTTCTATTTATGCTAATGAGCATGATGCCAACTCTATTCCCTGGTTCTCATGATGAGCCACCCACCTGATCTTCCCATGGCTTGGGTTTTGGTCCAATGATGTATGAGATGGTTTCCACTATAAAGTCTGTCAGGGTTTGTGCTTTGATAGTCCTTCAAGGTTCAAAAGCGACATCAAACTAGCTCAAATCAATAGATCACTTAAGTAATCTTCTTGAGGTCTATAGCTTTTGTCTCTGGCTTTTGTAATGCCTATCAAAGTTAGAGATTGGTGAGCATAGTGACCAAATATGCCTGGAAATATGGTTGAAACTTTTGAGCTACCAAGACCACTACATAGGCCAACTGCTCTAAAGGTGGATACCAAATATCCACTCCTATGAGCACATGACCCACATAATATATGAGATTTTTATTTTTCATTTCTGTCACTTACTAGTACCAAACTAATTGCTTGTTCAAAAATTGCTATGTAAAGGAAGAGTGGCCTATTTGATTTATGTCTAACCAATAGGAGAAGTTCAGAGAGGTACTATTTGAGGTCCTTGAAGGCTTGATGGCATTCTTTTGTCCACTCAAACCTAGAGCTCTATTTAAGCACTTTGAAGAAGTGTAAGCACTTCTCACCCAATCTAGATAGAAAGTTGTTTAAAGCTGCTAGATGACCTGTGAGCCTCTTTGTGCCTTTGATATAGCTCGATGGCTTTATTTGTAGAATTGCTTTAATCTTTTTAGTGTTTGGTTTAATTCCCTATTCCAAGACCATATAACTAAGAAATTTTCTTGAGCCTACTCAAAAGGCACACTTCTCCGAGTTCAACTTCATCTTGAATTTTTGAAGTGTTTTGGAATTTTTTTTTTCAAATCTCCAAGGTTTTCATTAGCTTAGAGGCTTTTTACTAGCATATTGTCTGCATATGCCTCTACATTCCTATCGAGTTGGGACTTGAAAACTTAGGTTACCATTCTTTGGTATATTATCCCTATATTTTCTAATATAAATAGCATGGCTACATAGTAAAGGGTACCTTGGTCAATCACTGTCTTTTCTCATCTTTGGGGTGCATCAGAATCTATTGATAGTCTGAGAAGGCATCTAGGAAACTAAGAAGTTGGTGCCCCAGGTGGAATCAACCAACTGATTTGTCTTCAGTAGTGGGTAGCATCCTTTGGAAATGCCTTATTTAGGTCAGTGAAGTTGATGCACATCTCTCACTTGTTATTGGCTTTCTGTACAATTACAATATTGGCTAGCCAATCGAGGTATTAAACTTCCCTAATAAAAATACACTGCGAAGGTTATTTACCTCCTCTACAATGGCTTTCAAATGCCTGGGGGTAAAGTGTCTCTTTTTTTATTTGACCGGCTTGTGCTTCTCGGCTACTATGAGCTTGTATTGCACCACCAAGGGATCTATGCTAGGTAGGTCTTCTAGGGTCCAAATGAAGACATCTTGGCTTCCTCATAAAAACTCTCCTAGTTTGATGCATAGTGGCTCTAAGAGATTTTCCCCAAGCTTAAGTGTTCTCTTTTAACCTTTATCAATGATGAAGTTGATGAGTTGCTCCATTAGCTTGGCAATACCATTTTTGGTTCATAATGAATTTGGTGATTGGACCTTCTTAGCTCAAATAATCTTCCAAGTGGGCTTCTTTGTATCTTTTCATGAGGCTTTGGTCGCTCTACACTTCACCTATGCTATCCTTTGTCAGAAATTTCATAACTAAGTGAAGAGTCAAAATTATCGTTTAGAGTTGATTAAGGACTAGGTGACCTAGGATAACATTGTAAGCTAAGCAAAATTGGACTACCACAAACTAAGATTTGATGTCTTGGGGCTTTCTTCAATTATTTAAAGTAAGCTAATCACATTAAGCAGAACTCACTAACATGGCAAAAACCTACTCTGAAGGCACCTATGAATATGGTGAGTGTCCTAATGTATGGCCCCAACTTTTGTTACATCCTTATTTGATCATAAGCCTAGGTAAATAAGATGTTCACCGAAGTCCCCATGTTTATTATGATATATTGGGTGGTGTAGCCATTGAGAATTGTCAAGATCACCAGTGCATTGTTATGGGATGTCGAGACTTTGTCTAAGTCTTTTGCAGAGAACATAAGGTCTCCTATATTTGGTTCACATTGTTAGCTCTTCATCTTTTCCTGCTTGTAATAGCTACTCAGCAATTGATGTCAAAGCATCACTTCAATTTGGAGGTTATGTAAGGATCATCTCGAGATGTTCTTCAACCAAAGGGTAAGGCTATTCTACCTAGGGTGAAGTTGCATTCCCCCAATCTGATCCCTGGGTGTCAATACCCTTTTTTCTTGAGAAACAATTGCCAAATAATTGCCAGAAACCTCCTCGCTTAACAAAATGGAGGTAAAATAGATATTAATGAAAACACCAATTGTTATGGGAGCTTAGTTCACCATTGAATTTGGTTTAAGAGACTCCTTGAGATCATAATCTACTAGGTTATATTTCTATTGACTCTGCAAGCAAAAACACCATGAAGAAGATCACTGAGAACTCTTCACCGGCGATCACCTCGACACCCAAACTAGCTACCAAAGAAAACTAAAGATTAGATCTAATAAATTGACATTAGTTCCTTATTATAGTGAATACTATGATATTTTTAGTTAATAGAGGTGATTCATCATACATGAGATCCCTCGATCTTAGCCATGATATCTACTGGATACCTTGTAATTGACTACTATCAATCTCAGATATATTATGATTGCATTTTGGAGGATAAAATATCCATAGGCACTCAAATTATCAATCGAGATATTAATATACCATGGTTACCAAGCTTCATGGCTCACCTTAGAGCGATTCTTAACTGGATTTACCGAGTTGCAAATCCCTAGAGATGAGCTCATTTTGGGACCTCGGTCATTCCCATAAATGGCTTGATTTCTGGACACCGATTTTGGCTTTTTGACCCAGTTGATATGGTTTAGTGCAACATTACTTTTCATTCAATCATTGTTGCCTTTCTACATAGGAGTCAATTCTAACACCAATACTATTAAAATCAGAATTATATCATAAATTGAAGAGGGTTGAATTGAATCATATCATGAATCATAAGTTTTTTTGGAATTTAGAAAAGACAAAGAAAACACAAACGTACTAAGATTTTATGTCAAAGTTAATACCTAGAACTATTTACTCAAGTTGATGGCAAATAAGCTTCCTTTTCTATGTTCCAAATATTCTCAAGTCATATCAATGATTTCTTAGAAGCTAAATAAGTAAAACAAATAATAGTGATGGTCCAAAGTATAAGTTGACCAATCAATTTTACTCAATAATCCTTGTCTCAATCTTGAGGATTTGAACTCTTTATTAAAGTTGTCATTTCATTCAAGTGAAACCACCCCTTTACAAATGCTAAACTACAAGTGTCACTCTACAAATCAGAGCTAATCTCTCACTCTTAACAGACCTATGAGTATGCATTCTCAACACTTTTTTAAATTTAGAGGAACATTCAAATCTCTCCTAACAATAGAGGAAAGTTAAAATGCTGAAAACAAAAGAAGATAAAATAAAAAATTTTAAAACAAGAGTATCTCAAACTCGAGCACAAGGGCAAGATAATGATTTAAGACTTAAAACTAATTAGAGCTCTTGTTTGAGGTTAAAAGATTTTGGGAGCTTAGATTTTACTCTAAAAATATTGAAGTTCACTCATCACCTTTAGCAAAGAAGTTCCAAACATTTTTGTAGTTGTTGGAACAAAAATCTAGACTTTGGGAACCACCCTTGGTGTTTTTCCATAAGTTTAGACAAGAAAGCGCATATGTGAATTTGTTCCAATAATCAGAAAAACTATTTGTTGTATATGTATTCACATGTTCAAACCACCAAATGTTATGGTTCGAATGACTAAACCTTAGTGTTGGAATAACAAAACTTAAAGCTTGAACAGTAAATTTTTGTAGAAAGATTTCATGGTTCCTATTTGCTAAATTTGGACCACTAAATTTTCTTACTCGGACAACCAAACTATATAAAGGAACTCAATTTAAGCTAATTTACAAATTCTAATTAAATTATTATTTGGAACTTTATTAAATTAACCTAGAAAAATATAAAATAGATGAATGAAGATATTTTTAGGTTAACTATGGTGCCAAATAGAGAGCTCGAAGACTATCAAATACTTGACTGGACACCAAAAAGAAAACTAAACCTAGTTGATTGGAGTTGATCCTATAATTTAAGCATCATTGAACTCTAAATTTTATGTTCAAGATTCATCTTCAAATTACCATCAACTTTGCTATGTAGAAGATAGATATCTACTACAATTCATGATATAGAAGAAGAAAATGAAAAAAAAAATAGCCCATAAGCAATTTAGTTGTTTGATCTACAACCTACTTCATAGACAAAGGTGATCCAAAAGAGATTTTACTAATAAGAAATAAGAAGAGATGATAATGATGGATATGACACTCCAATATCATAAATTTTCACAAGAGACTAGGTAGTCTAGTTGTTACAAGATATTTTGAGAGTTTGCTCTATGTCTCTCTATCTCACTATATTGAAAACCATTAGATGAATAGGGTATCTATAAGAGTGGTCTGACTAAATTTGAGTTAGAGTAGAAGACTAATTCAAATAGGAATCTGCCCCACTAATCCATGCCTTCAAGTAGGAGATACATTTAGAGAAGGATTATGGCCACTAATTCACTTCCTAATATGAATTCTAATTTGATTAGAATTTTTTGAAAAGTCTGAATTTAAGATATGACTAAGTCAACAATCTCCATCTTGACTCGAATCCTCTTCTTCTTTGAAGTTAAATGTTTAATAGATGCCTTCGTTATTACCCTGTAGGGTAAGATCAATGACCTTGAACATTGATCAAGTTCAAGTAGAGCTTGAACTTGTCAATCAGGATCACCTTCATCAACATGTCTATTGAATTTCTTGAGGTATCAATCTTTTGTGAAGAAATCTTATCAATTTTAATATCAGCTTGAATAAGGTAAAATCAGATATCTATGTATTTTGATCTGGCATGGGCCTGTTTCAAAAAAAAGGAAGAACATATTTTAGAGAAATCAACTTTACTTGCCAAAGCTTTTAACCATTAAGCTTCTTTCACTAATATAGTCACCATGTACTCGAACTCCATTGTAGATAATGCTATAATTGACTGCAAGGTTCACCTCTAGCTAATAGGAATACCACAGTGAAAAGATAGCTAGTGATGAATCATTATTAATCAAAGTATCCCACATAGTTTGAATCGACATCACCAATAATTTCAACATCTTGAAACATGTTCTTGTAAAAAATATAAACTAACATTAAGATTACTTTTGATGTATCTCAATCACCACTTCACATCTTACAAATGTTTTTTTTAGATTTGTCATGTAACAGCTAACAACACTGACTATTTTTGCAATACCAAGTCTTATACACAACATAGCATACATCATGCTTTCAATAGCACTCAAGAATGGGATGTTCTCTAATGCATGCTCCTCATTTGTAGAAGGACACAACCAAGGTAAAAGCTTGAAGTAGGCTACCAAATGAGTACTAACGGATCTTGAATTCTGCATGACAAAATAAGAAATAATCTTCTCTATATATTTGCTCTGTTTGAACCATTGCTTGCCATGCTTTCACTTAGATCTTTCTTGCAGCACTTAGATCTTTCATCTCAAATTTCTTTTTCATTCTATGATTCAAACCATTAATTAGAGATATGACTTAAGTAACAATAAGTATATTATCAATATAAAGAAGTAATATAATGAATGAATTATTGGCATGCATCTTAAAATAGACACAACAATCATACCTACAATAGATAAAACCTTATCCTAACATGTAACTATCAAACCTTTTATACTATGTTTCCTCGAGTGATTTTGATGATAACTAAACCATATTTGATGGTTTATTGAGTTATATTTCTTATAGCTTAGCCAAGGTTAAAATGAAGCTCAAAACCATTCAGAAGCATCAAATTAAAGATGGGTATGAAGATAAACATATAAATTAAGGTGTGAAGGTGAATCAACAAATTTGGCTTGAAGACTTATTGAAGGCTTGAAGATGGCTCAAAAAATTGAATCAATTTTATAGCTTTAGACTTTCATTCTTTTTTATTTGAGTCGAAGATTTGATTCATTAAATTTATATTTTAGAGATCTTGTTTGACACCCTAATTTAACTTGGAATGCTCTCACTGGCTTAGTTCTTAACCAAGTTAAGTTTTGATTTTGTGTCAAAAGGGTTGAAGCTATAGATAAATCTATTGAAGATTTTTTGTGAACTTTGGTTGCCTGAATCCTATGGTTCGGAAGTCCAAACCTTGCAATAAACCTCACTAGTTTTACTAACATCTTTGGTCACCTAAAGCATATGATTTGGATGCCCGAATATCACAGTAAATCCAATAGATTTACTAACAACTTTGGTCACTGAAACCTTAAGGTTCAGATGCTCAAAGTTATTAGACATAAGGTTTTACATTCTGTTATTTGAAGCCTTCAATTGTCTATCCTTGATTTCAGATGCCTAAAGTTGAGGGTTTAGACACCCGAACATATGGCCCGAGTGTTTGAACTTTGTCTCATCATCTTTTAATAGCTATATCTTTTTGACCATTGAAGTGTTTAAGATAATCAAACATTAGTTTCGGATGGCCAAACTCCACAAAAAATGGCTTGGATGATTCCATAACTTCTAGTTTTCACCTCAACAAGAATTTAAGGCCTTGATGTTTGTTTTGATATAACTTTTATAATCATTGATCATCTTTGAGAGAAATAACAAGCTTCCTCAAGCCTTCTAACCTTACAAGAGCTCTAGATCCATATTTCACTTTTCAACCTTTATGCCCTTGTACGCAAACTTGAGAGATTTTTGTAGAGAGATGAACTTGTAAACTTATTCTCTATTTTGATTTGTAAATACTCCTAGTGTGTTAGGAGTGTACGGGGAAATACTCTAGTGTTAGAGTATCACTTGCTCGATTGAAGCAAGCTTGTTTGTGATTGGCATCACCAAAAAAGTAATATTACTAGTGAAGTGATTAAAATCCTCAAAAGTGAGACAAAGACTATAGAGTAGGTACAATTGGTCACCAAATCATGTAAAATCATGGTGCACTAATCTCCTTGCTTACTTTCTATTTTAGCACTTGTTGTAAATGTTGCTTGTGGGCTTGTAAGATTTTTATTTGTGGATCAAGTTGGGTTTCAAATTCAAAATTGTCTATCTTGATTGAAAAACTTAATTCACCCAATCTCCCCTCTTAGGTTATTTTTTCGATTTCATACTATTACCTAGGAGACTATTTTAAACCATAAAGTGGTTCAACTTGCAAACATAGGTTTTCTTATTTTTTTAGATAAACCCTTGAAGTTGCTATATAAAAATCTTCTCTTTTAATTCTCCATATAGAAAAATAATTTTGACATAAAAATATTCTAATTCAATATTATGAAAAATAACTAAAATAAGTAGAAAATAAATAGAAGTGTGTTTAACTACAGGAAATTTTTTTTATTGAAGTTAAACCCTTCTTTTATGAATAAACTTTTGCAAATAGACGAGTCTTGAATATCGCACCATCTATCTTAGAAGAATCATCTTTCTTTTATGATACCTACTTGCAATCCATTACTCTTTTATTTTCAGGTAATTTTATCAAGTCCTAAGTATGATTTTTTTTAAGAGGGTCCATCTCCTCACTCATAACAATTTGCTATATATAAGAATTTTTATCCTACACTATTTTTTTATAGGAAGAAGGATCATCATTGTTAGCAAATAAACCAAAAGCTATCATATCTTCAAAATCATATCTTTTATGTGGTCTTATATTTCTTTGAGCTTTTCAAAGTGGAATCTTCTTATAAATTTTAACTTAGTTCTCATATTGAAACTAATAATTCTCTTGAGAATTTGATATAATTTAAATATCTTCTTGTGGATGAACCACAGGCTCCATCTCCCCCTAAATTGCATTACAAGGACATTTCTTGGGAGATATTAATATAATACTTTTATCAAGCACTACATCTCTCTTAATTATAATAGAAGTATTAGGATCTCACAAATGATAACTCTTACCTCTTTTAGCATAACTAAGGAAAATGCACTTTTTGCAATGTGCATCTAATTTATCCTTAACAATATGCACATAAGTAAGACAACCAAAAATATTTAGAGAAGAATAGTTTACAGACTCACCAGTTCATACCTTTTTGAGTGTTTTGCAACCAATGGCTATCTGATAAGAGTGATTCATAATAAAATACATTGTGTTGACTACTTTTGCCTCAAAATTATTGTCAAAGTCGGCTACACTAAGCATACTATGTGCCTTCTTCAACAAAATTTTGTTCATCCTTTTAGTCACACAATCCGTTAAGGATTTTCTAGGATACTAACATAGTGTTTGATGCCTTCATCATTGTGAAACTTGAGAAACTCTATTGATTTGTACTCCTTGTTATTGTTGCTTCTAAGCTATTTGATTTTTTTACCACACTTTCAACTAAAATTTTTCATCGTTTGAAAATAGAAAATGCTTCAGCTTTGTAATATAAAAAATAAATCCACACCTTTCTAAAATAGTCATCAATAAAAGTAATAGAATAATGAGCAACAAATTTTGATGGAATAAAAAAGTACCACACATCAAAATACATATAATCAATTAAGCCTTTAGTGCAATGAATACTAGTATTAAACTTTTCTTTGGACTATTTACCATAGAGATAGTGTTCATAGAAATCTAATTTGCATGAGTTGAGACTTTTCAATAATTTTCTTTTGTTGAGTTCAATAAAACCTAGCTCACTCATATATCCGAATTGCATATGCCAGAAGTGGGTCATATCAAAAGAACTCTGAGAAATTGCTACTCCATCTTCAAAAATTTTTCCTACCAATTTATGCAAATTTCTATACTTTAAGCCCTTCATCATGATCACTGAGCTTTTAGCAACTTTTAAAACTCCATCTTTAGCAAAACACTTGCAACCAACATAATCCAAAGCACCTAAAGAAATCAAATTCTTTTTTAGATCAGGAATATGTATAACATCGATGAGAGTCCTACAATATTATCAAACATCTTAATTTTGATTGTTCTAATTCTGACCATTTTGCATGAATTATTATTACCTAAATTACCAATAAAAGACATTTAAGTCTTTAAACTAATCCTTGTTAAGAAACATGTGGTGAGAACAATCAGAATCAACAATTCAAATTTCATAGTAATGATCAAAATCATAACCAATAAAGAGAATCTTACTCTAATTATTATCAAAACTCCCTTTAGCAACTGACATTTGTTCTTTACCTTGCTTTTGCAAACTGAGATTCTTTCTCTTTCTTTACTTTGAGCTTCCAACACTCTTCAATTGAATGTCCCATCTTCTTGTGATACATGCAACTTTGTCCTTTGGATTTGGATTTGGAACAATCTGATTTTAATCTTTCTTTGATATAACCTCTGGCAATCAATACTTATAAGTGTGACCCATCTCCTTCAATCTTTGTTAGATATTTATTAGACAAGAAGGCAACATAAATATCATCAAATTTTAAATTCTTACCATACATGAGAGTAGTTTTTAAATTCTAATGAGAAGGAGGTAGAGACAATAATAAAATAATTGTCTTGTAGTCATCTTCAATTTTAAAATCAATACTTAACAATTGGAAGACTAATTTAAACATTGAGATGATCAACTATATTAATACTTTCTTTCATTTAAAAATTGAAAAATTCTACTTTAGCTAGACAAATGTAATAGACCTATTCATATATTATTTCTCTAACTTTTTTTCCATAACTCTAACTTTTAGAAATTTTTTTTTTGTCAATTCATATCAGAGACTTGTGCTCATATTTTAGGACTAACACCCTCAAGTATTTGATTCATTTTATTATTGGCAACCTTTGGTATTGCTTATTCTTTTGAAGAGAGTCAATCCATTTTTTATCCATTGTATTTTGATGAAAAAAATTTCAAACAATGAAAAACTTATACTAAAGTTTTTATGAAAGGTATTAATTTTGAGATTTGAAATTTAGTGAAAAATGGGTACTCTCCATCCACCAAGTGAATTAATGGTGTGAAGATCATCAAACCATGTCAAGAATGGAATAAAAATAAAAGGAAGTTGGAGTCCACTAATTCTATAGCCATGAATATTTTCCATTTTCATCTTTTGCAACTGTTCGTAAAATTTGGATTTATGTATTATTTATTCATGAAAGGGTTGTAGCATGTTATAGAAAATAAGGAGAAGGAAAAAAGGACTCAAGAAAAAAGTAGAAGCTAAGGAGTCATCCCCTAAAGCTCAAGAGAATAAGAGAAGGGGAAGCCTACATGGGATGATACAAATAATGACTCCAAGCAATAAGATATGTACCTTTATCTCATGACAAAGGATTATAACAATGAGGATAAGGTACAAAATCATAATTTTGATGAATTACTTGAAGCATTTCATAAATTTCCTGCCAAGTTTGAAAAACAATTTTTGAAGCATGCATCTTTGAAAAAAGAGTCTTCATGAATTTTGTGCAATTATGATTCTTTAAAAATAGCAAATGATAAGTTGCTTTTGAAGAACTCATCTCCTAAAAATAAATCTTATATTTACAAAAAAGGAATGAGTTTTGGAGAAAGAGCATATCTAGCTTTTTTTGTAATATGAAGAAGTAATTTTCAAATATTCTTGGTGCATATTCTTCTTCAAAAAATTTGACTTGTCATTATTACTCTTACAAGGATCATATTTCTATTTGTTGTCCAACTAAAAGAAATATCAATGTTAAATAAGTTTGGGTATCAAAGAGAATTATTCTAAAATTTGCAAAATTCAAACAAGTTTGGGTTCCAAAATCCTCCCTAACTTATGCTAATCTAGTTAGCTGCAAACAACACTCACTTTTAAATAGTTATTTTTTAGTCATCCTCTAGTTAGGTTAGTTTAAGTAGGGTATTTGTACTTGAAATTACTTTCATATTTTTTTTTGTTGATTTCACTTGCAATTTCTCATGATGCTCATACTTGATCATACATTACTAATCTCTTGTGGAAAAATATTCATATTATATCTTATAGATGATTAAGAGGAGATTTAAATAGACTACATACTAACAAATTTTAGTAGTGATTCTACAATTGGTAATCTTAAACTCTTCTGCTCTTATCAACTTTCTATCAATACAATGCTCTTATTTATAAATTTTAATATCTTTATTGAGAATATCCATTATGTTTTAGTATAGCTAATAACTCTTAGAACCATTTTAGTCGAGGCTATGTAGATTACAGATAGGGGGATCATATATACAATGTGTATAATCTGTTAAACCCCTTTTATTATGATAGGTTATTCAACATGTATACTTTTCATATTAGATATTCATGTTGAATTAAAATTGTTAATCAATCTATGCCTATATTTACAAGGAGCCTTGATTGTCTATTCTTTTTGTTGATTTTTTTGGATATGATAATCCGATATTATGGAGTTATTTGCTAGTAATTATTTGTATATCTTACTCATTTTTTTAAAAAAATTTTGCACTTGATGATGCATGATATTAGCAGAGTTAAACTTGAATTTTTACTATTGTTTCTCTTTATTCTATGTTTTTTATAATGCATTTATCTAGGAGAAGTTATCCTTTTGTTGAAACTAAAATGGAGAGAACAATATGTGTAATTGTATGACTTACTAAACTCAATTACACTTAAGTTAATTTTGTTAAAAACATGTCTTGTTGCTTTTATCATATATGTTAGCATAGTTACTATTCATAATTTGGTATTATCAAAAAGGTAAAGATAGTTGATTTTTAAATTTTGTTGATTATCAAATTAGAGTTTAGCAAGTTTGCCTAGTTATAATAAGTTTCAAGATTAACAATGATCATCCAAGTTCAAAAAGCTTCAAGTTTCAAGATAAGACTTGTTTGATCATGAGGATAATGATGTCGCCCTTTATAGTTTTGATGATGAATAAACCTTATATTTAATATATTTCTTGAGCATTATATAGCTAACAATTAAGTTGAAACTGCAATGAAGTTCAAGCCCATTCGGAAGTCTCGAGTATGAATGAACACGAAAATATAATTGAAGATAAGCTATGATGGTAGATCAATGGACGAATATTGAAGGAATGATGGCTCAAGTGAAAACTCAATAGGTTTAGTTTTTATGTTCTTCTTTGAGTCAAAGATTTGTCATTTGAATTCATAACTTAGAGCTTTGGCTAACACTCAACCTATCTTGGAATGCCTTCACTAGTTCATTATTAATTTAAGATAAGCTTAAGATGGTGTCAAACATGAATTTTAAAGTTGTAGCAAAACAAAAGCTATTCTGTTTGTAAAATTCAGATGTTCGAACAGGACTATTCGAACACTCTAATATAGCAGAAATAACTTTGTGAATTACTAATAGCTTTGAACATTCAAACCTCAAGATCAAATCCCAAAGATTTAGAAGCTGTAATATCTGAAATTTCATGTGCAAGGTTCAAATGTCTGAAGCTTTGGTTGGATGTCCAAAACTGTATAGTTTGAATGTTCAAAACTATATTGTTCAAATGCTTGAATGTTGTACTGGACATTCAAACTCGTGAAATTAGCTTTAATGGCTAGTAAAATTTGAACATTAGGAGGCTTTGAACATTCGAACAGGTATGATTTGGATGCTCGAACGTGGTAGAGTACAACTTAACGGCTAGTGTTCTCACAAACTAGTATTTAAGGGATTAAAACTTATTATGTTATGAATTTTGTACATTTTTTGAGCAATCTTATCTTAACGTACAATTTCTCAATAGCACACTAGCCTCTAAGAACTGTAGGCTTTGTTATTTAACTTTTAAATCTTCAAAGTCTTTATTCTCCTTTAAGTGATCTTGTAGTGAGAAAAAAATGGTTCATTTTTATTTTTCTTCATCATTGTAAAATACTCTAAAGTTGTTTGAAGTGTGAGAGAGATAAGATTCCGAATTGGAGCAATTATTTCACTTAGTTGGAAGCGAAGGTGTACGGGCATGGCTTCACCTGAAAGAAGTGACACTCACTGTTGTGAGTTGATGTAAAGGCTTGGGTTCACCTCAAGAAGTAATTACTTTAATGGAGAGTCTAAGTCCTCAAGACAGAGGTAAAGACTATGGAGTAGATGTGATTGGTTGCCAAACCATGTTAAAAATCACGATGCAATCTTTACTTTTCTCTATTTATATTATAGTATTTGTAATTATTTTTATTGATTGAGGACTTGTGCCTTTTCCATTGAGTTATGAATTAGTTTTGATTCAAAATTTTATCATTATTCTTATTAAAAATGTGGTTCGGGTACTCAAACACATGAGCCCAAAACTTAAAGGCTAGTTTTGTTTTTACCGTTTGAACTAGTTTAGTTGTATGTTTGGGCACCCCAACAACTAGATTTTACTTTCAATAGTTATATATTAGTTTGAAACTTTTTTACTCAATAAGAGAATAAACTTTTAATATCTTTTAAAAAAATTCAAGTTCACCGAGCTATCTAGTCTCAATAAGAGTTTAAATAGGCACTTTTATATCTTCATTGCCCTTATATTTTAATTTTTGAGAGAATCTTGTTTGTGAGATTTTTTTTATTTGTATCCTTATAACTCTAACTCTCCATGGTCTTTATAGAGGGTTGAGTTCTCTTCTAGGTATTAGAAGAGTATAAAAAAGTTAGTTCTGATATGGGGTGGCACTTGCTTAGTTGGAGTAAGACTTTATAAAGGCTTAGTTTTATCTCAAGAAACAATATTACTAGTAAAGTGATTAAGGTCCTCAAAATTGAGGAAAGGTCATGGAATAGGCATGGTTAGTTATTGAACCATATATATCGATTTGCACTCTCTTTATCGATCTACTTTATATGTATTCTATTATATTTTATTAATTATTCTACTTGTGAATTGAATTGGGTTTGAATTTTTTTAAAAGTTATTAATCAATCTTATAAAACCTAATTCATCCCCCCTCTTAGGTTGTCATTTGGGTCTTTGTTATCAAAAAATAGAAATAGTACCTTATCAGTGAGACCAAAAAAAATAGTGCTATATGTACTAGATTTCTGATTCTCCCAAACACTTTCAATAATATTTTCAAACTTTACATCCTCAATGTTCTTTTCAATGCTTAATTGAGTAAGAATTATATGAACTCTTACTTGCCATATAAGAAAATCTTGCTTTTCATTATATTTCTCCACATGAAAAATCATAGTAAATATCTTGAACCAGGGCTCTGATATCAAATTTATTGCACAGAAGATGAATATCTATCACAATTTATAATGTAGAAGAAAAGAAAGAGAGAGAGAGAGAGAGAGAGAGAGAGAATAGCATATAAGAAATCTATGTGGTTTGTTTGACAACTTATTCCACAGGAAAAGTAATTTGAAAGAGATTTTAATAATAAGAAAGTAAAAAATTATAATGATAAAAATAAAACTCTAATATCATAAACTCTCATAGGAGATTAGGTAATATAGCCATCACAAGATGCTTTGAGAGATTCTTTTATACCTCTCTATCTCGCTATATTAAAACTCTTAGATGAATAGGGTATCTATAAGAGTAGTTTGACTAGAAGTAAGTCAGAGCAAAAGAATAATTCATATAGAAATCTGGCTCACTAATCCATATCTTCTAATAAGAGAAAATTTTGGAGAAGAATCCAGGCCACTAATTCATGTTCTAATATGAATCCTAATTTGATTAGGAGTTTTCAAAAATTTTAGGTTCAAGACACGACTAAGTCAACACATCCTCTTATTTTTGAACCATCACTTAATAAAAATTGATTCAACAAAACTTATCTTAAGACTCCATTCTTTATGACTTTTAGATGAACATCTACTAATTTTAAAACTATCATAATTAAGCAAACTTATTAAACTTTACTTTCATCATCATCAAAATTCAAAAAACCAAAATAAAATGATTCTAATTCTTTATCACAAATTTTCAAAAGCAAAAACCAGCATAGATTTTTAAAATTTTCACTGATCGCTATCGCTAAAACTCATATAATCATTGGAAATCTCCATGTTAGGTTTGGCTTATATCCCTCTTCTTCTTTGCTATTTAATAAGGAGATAAATTCTTTTTAATCAAATTGCTGGATCTTTTTCTTCTTCATAGCTAAATCTCTAGGTCCTAACAAGTAAATATACATACAAAAATATTAAGCAATTTAAATAACTCTACTACTCTACTAATAAAAAAAGAATACTTAGATTTATCATATTAAAACTAGAAAATATAAACTATCTTCTCTTTCCTTTGAATTAGTTACATTCTTGGTAGCTTGATCTCTTTCAAAACACTCGGCAACATTCAACCAAGATGTATTTTGAGGAATAGTAGGATCTTCTTTTTCAATAATTTGCACATCATCAGATTATATATTTCATAGACATATTAGATCAGACCTTTGTTTACTCCTCATCTCATTACCAACTCCAAGGTTGAGGTTGTACTTCAAGAAAATAAGTGCATTCAATAGAAAATGATGATCACGAGTTATGTGACTAGCATAGTATGTGTTAGGCTATCTAATTATTTATTGTCTCTTTTTCAAGCCCAATCTAAACAGTTTACATTTATTATACATTTAAATGAAAAAAATTAAATCATCTTTAAGATAATATTTTATAGGCAAATCAATATACTTAGTGTTTGTCAATAAAGATCAATATTTTATTAGTATGAGTTCTTTTCTACAAAAGAATAATTATAAATAAGTTTTTTTTACCTTGCATTGTTATTATATATCAATTTTTAAGTTATTTTTGGCAATTAGGTCAATTTTCAATTTCTCAATTGGTTGGCCTTTGTGTGTGTGCATGTGTATATATATATAAAGCGATAACCTAAAGGACATAATTGTAAAACCCATTAGTTCAAGGAGTTTTTATAATTTTTTTCTTAAATATCTAATTACCAACCGCCTAAGCCAAGAGCATGAACATGAGCAGGTTGTATGCTTTTTTCTTCTTCTTCTCTTTCTTTGAAGTCCTCTCCTTTCTGAATTCTATTATCCCAAACTTGAAGTCTTCTCTTTTATTTTCCTTTTCTTTTTGGTGATTAGAAGTAGAAATAGGAGCAAGATTAGGAGTAAAAAGAGGAGAAAAAGCAAGATAAGATTAATAATTGCTACTCTCTATTGTTGGGTTTGGTTGCCAAAATTACAAGATTAAGGTGATCCCTTCTCTACATACTTTTCTCCATCTTCCTTAAGGTTTTATTAAATGAAGCTTTTGAATCTTTTTAGAGGCATAGAGAATATTCATTTTTTTTTGTGAAGTTTAGAAATGTTAATATTATAATTTTAGTCTTATAATTTATTTTGAAAGCTTAGGAAATGTTCAGTTTTAATCATGTTTAGCTTTAATCAGTTTGGAAGCTTAGAAACATTCAAATTCAGTTCATTTTTGAACCTATTTTGGAAGCTCAGAAATGTTTAGGCTTTAATTTTAGTTTTATAATTCATTTTGGAGGCTTAGAGAATGTTCAAGTTTTAGTTTTGAAGTTTAAAAATATTCAGCTTTGTGATATTTTCTTTTTATCAATTTTGAAGTTTAGAAAAATTCAAAAATTCTATTTTGTGTTGTGTTCCATTTATTTTCATATTTCTAAACAGGTTTAAACTTATTACTTGGAATTTATTTTGGGCTCTTAACTAGTTTTAGCTTTGCTACTTAGAATGTATTTTGGTTCTTTATAAAGTTTTAAGTTTGCTATTTAGAATCTATTTTGATCTAAATACTTTGTCATGTGCTATTTCTCATTTATTTTAGTTTCATATTTATCCTATTTTTATGCCATTTTCAATCATTCTGGATCATGATTAGATTTTTCTTTGCAAATCGTTACAAGCAAAATTGAGGGATTGTACTGGATCAAGAAAAATATTGATACTAGAGTTTCAAAATGTCATTTTCTCAACTCTTATTTTATATTAAAAAATAAATTGAATTTAATGCAAGATTTCTTTGTGAATGCTAGTAGATTAGCATGCGTGAGTCTAGGATGTTCTAGCACCTTGGATTTCATTTAATTTAGTCTCCTTTGGTGAATCGTGATGCTACTCCTAAATGTGATTTTAAGCCCAATCATTTATCTCCTAGTTTTTTAATCTTTAGAGCTAATATTTTAGGTTAAAAGTTTATAGTGTTGGAAGTAGGTTTTGATTATGAAATTGATTATCTTATGTTGTAGATCTGGATGAGGAGACTCAAACTTGCCCCTTCTATTTAATGTATTTTTTGGATTAGATAAATGAAGAGTTTAAATAAGTCTTATTTTTTTTATAATGTTGAAAAGCAAATACTACTTCTTTTGATGACTAATATGATGTTTTCTTAAACCACATATTTTAAAATAATTTCTCAATGCTTTATGATATGATATAATATTTTATTGTGAGTTATGATCTCCAAGTGATTGTGTGGCTCAAAAATAAGAAAATCATGTATTTGAATTTACAAAACAACTATATATTATAATATATGTTTTCACATATATTTGTATTGCATTTGGAAAGTCTTGTGTATGTTCTTGATGAGAATTTTCTTACTCGCAAAGATATTGCGATCTCTGTAATTTATCGATTTTGACTAGGTGGTCTCCCTCGTAATTTTTGTTCAGTCCCAACCATTAGGATTAATAATAGTCATATCGATTTGCTCTTATATTATTGTAAGAAATTGATTTCACTATCACCTACGAACATCAAGTAGCAACATAGTCTCCTTTGGGATACTCTTTGTAATTTAACTTCTGCTCCAAACCATGATCTTTGTGTGTGACTTATTTTATGCAGAATACACCAGTCATATTGCTTTAAGCTATGTTATGATTTTGAGAAAAATACTAATTTTATAAATTTATAAGAATTTGCTATTGATTTTATAAAGGAGTTATATGCTACATGTAAATAATAATTTTGGCTAGGTTTTACTTTGTCATGTCTGAGTTTCTGCAAATACAAATAAAAATAGTAATTTAATATATGATTGCTCATTCTTTTGAAAGATCTAATTTAGACATTTATGAGGGGATCAAAATATGAGAGGCACCATTAGTTCACTTGTAAATCCCTTCTAAGTTTAGTGTATAATACATTTTTTGTGAAATTGTGACTTTTTGGACTCAAATGTAAATCTTAACTCCATATTTTTGAGGAGTCTTTGTGAATTAACTATTAGAAAGTTCATGCCATTGTATATTTTTGTATATTGGTAGTTTTATAAAAATTTTGTTTATTTCATATTTTAGTGGGTCTTATAGAAAGGTTATTCATAAGAGATATATTATTTCTATTTGTGTTTATATTTGTGTTATATATCTGTCATATAGGCGAATATACAACACTCGTCATGTCTCGGTTCGGGGCATAACATTATTCTTTTTCTTGTATCAAACCCAAATGGTGTAGAAAGACAACTCAGATTATTATTATTTTTCCTTTTCATGGTAATTTAATTAAAAAGGTTTTATATTGCATGGCAAGACTCGATAAACAAGGTTGCAAAAGGCAAAGAGGTCTTCATTGATCAATCAAGAATTCTTGCAGTTGACACAAACAATGACTATGGAAATTATGATCCTACTCCAATATTCTCCAAGCCTCCTTCCAAGCTCATTCCAAACCAATATAAGATGTTGCTTGTGAAGCTAGAAATAATGATGATGCATGCTTAAAGTTGCAGCCATGATATTATTCACAATTTTTTAGTTATATATGTAGATATAGAAAGATGATTGTCTTTAAGTGAGACAAAGAGGCAGTTGTTTGGAGACTTTTTGTATAATATAACCTATATAAAGTGATGTATCAAAGAATAATAGTGAACAAAAGTCGAGTCCTAGGACAAATGGAAAGGTGGATCAAAACGAAACCAAAGTTGCCAGCCTCATTGCCACACCCAAGTTCAACAAGGCTCTAAAGGACTAAGTCCCACAACTCGGCCACCAAAGAACATGCTTCATAGCCTGACCACCAAAGAATAAGCTCCATAGCCTGATAATCAAAGGACAATTTCATAGCCTAGCTACAAGAAGATGGACTCCACATATCAACTACCAGAAGATGGGCTCCACAACCTAGCTTCAGAGGATAGGTTCCATAGCTTGGCTACAAGAAGACGGACTCCATAACCCACTATCAAAAGACAAGCTCCGCAGTAAGGATGTTAGAAGATGGACTCCGCAACCTAGCCACTATGAGATGGACTTCACAACTTGACCCTAAAAGGTCGAGCTCCATAACCCTACCATGGCAGGCCAAGAGCCCAAGTACAATAGATTGTTTGAACACTCAGCTCACTCCTATCCCGTAAGGGGCTATCATGGTGATGCCTTAGGGGACAAATACCTACATCACCAACTCCCTGCGCCATCCACGCTAACTACTACACTTGCTTCACTCCTACTACATGACAAAATCTCATTAAAACATATTACAAAACACCAAACAAAATTTTTAAAATGCTTTTACCTAACTCATACACCAACTATAGTAGAGTTATCAAAGAGGACTTGGTCAAGTTATATAGAACAACCCATATAATAGGGCGTAAGGCGTCCAAATAAAGGGTTCTGAATCCCTTCACTTTCCTCTGCAAGTTCAAGTCCTGCAGATCATTCCACAACAAACTCTAGCTCCTTTGAGAGTGAAAAGACCAAAAAAGGATGATATACTAACTTTAGTTTTGGAGTGTCCTCTCCTAGTTACAATCAAACAAGTAATATTTTTCTTCTCTATGCAGAATAGAATCGACTAAAGTGAATCGGAAAAAGTTCTTGGACTCTGGCTAGGAATCGAACGAAAATAACATATAACTTTAATACACAAGTAGTGGTGGTTTTAGGTTTCACAAAAAGAGCCAAAAAAATTATTGCAACATCATTTTTGACATTACTTCATGAAACACCATAAAAAAGTGTTATAATATTGTCCATGATTTTTGAGTATTGAATCACCGACAATATTCCTTTTTTCTTGTAGTGTGTAAAGGGAATGGAGTTATTGAATCTAGTACCAACTATCAAGGAGATGGAGATGCTGAACCTAACACTAATTGTCAAAGAGTTGGAGGCTCTAAATCTAACATTAGTGCTACGTTTAGGGGCAGAATTTCTTGGCCTTCTGTGTAACTTAATCATTTGAAAGAAGTCACTTTTTTTTTCTTTCGACTTAGAACTGCAATAGTGGTACATCAAGAACCAAAGGGTTCAGGACTCCAAATTTACATTGCATGTTTCCTTGGATCTTAGAACACCTAGAGCTTAGCCATTTAGTCATTTTTGTTTGGACTTTGACTCACGCCGTTTGGTTCAAGATGTCATCCCCATCAAAATCTAATACAAGCTTCACAACTGCATCTGGAAAAATATTTTCCCAGCAATTCCACAAGCCCGAAACTGCGTGTTTGACTAACTAGTCCGCCAGGTCTGGGACTGCATTCCCTACTAGGTAATATGGTTAGTTTACTTAAAATAAGTTGCTCATTAGATACTGTATCATGTATGTATGCATTTCCATTTCACATCTGGCTCCTGAGCCGACACAAGGCAAGGGGCGCATCCATCAAGGTTTCTTCAAGGACCCAAACAAATATAACCACACTTAAAGATGCAATTCAAGCAGATGAGAAAACAGACTTTGCTTTGCAATTCTCGTTTTCGCATCTATTTTGTCTAATGAAAAAGCATTGGATTCAGATGGCTCCATTGGCCCTTCTGATGGGTTCACCTCTCCAATCTCTTTGAAGAACCTAGAGACCTGCTTGAGAATTTCAGAGGGCGCCACTGTTGAAGGCGGGATCACATTAGGCATCTCGAGAGGACTCAAGAGGGGCGTATGGGACACCACTGCCATCTGCATCTTCCTGACCATGCCCAGTATCAGGCCAAGGGGGAAGAGAAGATAAGCTGGTGGTGCTTTGTCAACATTGGCAGTTAAAGGAGCAGCAGCGGGGAGTGGACGAGGACCTGGAAATGGTGGCAGGTAGATGCGTGCTGGCAGCTGGTTTAACAGGAAGGGCTGATTGACAGAAGCAGTGAACAGTGCAGGGACCGAGATGGGAGGCGATTGTTTATTGGGTTCACCTTCTAGAGACCCTGGCTTATCAGTCTGCCATTGGGGTGGTATCTGCTGCAATCCAGCAGATTTGAAAAGAAAAACATTATCAGCACAAAAATCCACTGCTTCATGCGTGCATGTGGTCAGACCCTTCTAGGCCTTTCTCCAAGGCATTTAGACTCCTCTTGCTGCCTAATATCTACACTTGTATTACTTGTATATTAATATAAGCAATTTTATTATAAAACTACTAAGTCAAAGCAATGTGTATAAAGATTTTCATAATTATCATATTTAACCCCAATGCATTTGCCAAGTGCCACCTAGGAGTTTGGATTACTGAGTGTCACGTGCTCATGAAACTTTTTGACTTCCAACAACATAGTAGCCTATCACACCAAGTTGACTCAAACATCACATGCTAAGGGTCATAATACAGTCAAGCAACACAAAGGAGGTCTACCGATTACGCAGCACTTTGGAAGTGGAAAGATCCCACAAACTAAAAGATTCCCTAAATGTTTCTATGATCTGGTAAGTTGGTAAGAGATGAAATAATATAGTTTCTGCATGGAAAGCCAAATCCAAGGTAATAAGAATTAGGGTCATAAGCTCCAGAAACAGTGGAACTCAATGAAGCATGAATGGACTGACATGACAGTGTCAGGATGGAAGCATAAAGTTTCTGATTTGATAGGAACTGTTTTATAGGAACAGAAGTTGAAGAAAGACGAGTCGATTTTACTCAAAAAAAGAAAAATGAGACAAGCAATGAAAATGTGTCACCCTGGGCAGTTTAAATCAATATCTCAACATTACCCCAAAGAAGAAATGAAGAATCAACAACTTCCCATATAGCGTTCGTGGTAAAATGAACATGCTAGTCAAGAGTGCACAAGAACTAGAAAATTACCACTATGCTTAAAGCAAGATTTGTAAACATAACATGGCCAGGCCTGAGCTCAGCCCAAATGCATATAAAGCCGAGATTTTGATCTGAGTGGGATCAGATATAGACCCAAACAAAGGTCCAACCAGGTCACAATAAATTTCTCTGCATGGATCAAGCCTCGGCCTTGGATTGGATCATTCAAAAAATAGTATATGGCACGACTTAACTCAGCACAAAAGCACTCAAGCTCATATGCAGGCTCAGCCCACACCGGACCTTATATTTATGACCTAGATTTTCAGGCTGGGCTGGCTCAATACCATGCCATACATAATTGCATATGGCTGGGAAGAAATGAAAAAGGTTTTGCACGTCCCATCTCGGATACCTCTTACATTCAATAACATGCAAAATTTAGAAACCAAGATGTATGCTACTATAAGGCCATGATTTGAGTTTTGCTAACATGATTTTAAGTGGAAAATAGGCATAAAATCAGCAGTAGAACCTCACAGAACAAAAATGAAAGGGGAACAGGCAAGAAAAAAGAGACCTGAATGGTCAGATGCAGATGGTACTTCCTTCTGTGTGACTGAACATGATGGTACTCCACTTGTCATCTCCCTCTCGAGAACGGTAATAGTTTCTGGGTCATAAACTTCCTTGGAAGCTCAAAACCGTAAGATTTTCTGTTCTGTGGATTGTTGTAAATTCTCGCTAGCATTGCTCCCAAGACAGGTATGAATGCGAGTGCCTCGTTATCAAGTTCTTGTAAATTTATCCTACGTTGGAACCTGAAAAGAAAAATGGTGTCAAAGTCAATAAGGAGGAAAATGATGAGAAGGAAATCTAAAATGAACTCGTCAAGTGTGTAGCAATAAAAATTGCTCAGTTCTAGATTGCTGCTGGAATCAAACAAATGCTACGAAAGAAGTGACAGGCTTTTTCCTTGAGGATTGTGACGCAGACTTTCAGGTATATGAGATTAAAATTCAAAATGTATAGAACAACTGAATCTTATTTGGTTAACCATGGCCTAATAACTTCTATCCTTGATTCAGTAAAGTGTTTCAAAGATCTATTTTGAATTTCATCACCTAGATTGCTTGCCACAATAAGGGCATTGTACAAGAGTATGCCAGAGCTTATTTCATTATATTAGATCAATCTACAATAGTTAGTCCACTAAAAACTAGGATATAAGAATATGTAGAATACAATCCTTTCTCCACAATCATTTGAAAAGTTCATCCAAAACTGAATCTTGACAAAAATTTAAGGTCACAAATACAATTTTTAGAAGACTTCGTAGAAAAATTCAATTCTTCATGGCCTATATAATTTTAAGATGGAGTAGCATCAATGGTGTCCAATTGAAACTGTTAGATTTTGAAAACTAAACAAAAGGCAATCTAGCCTAATCAACCAACAAAATGTAATAAAGAAGTAAATTTCACCTCAACAATTTGGAGCAAGGCTACAACAGTTTCTTTTGTTTATGTATTAGCAATTGCCATGTTCAGCATTGATCATAATAAAGCACACCAATCATGAATTTGATATCATGATAAAAGAAAAATGTAAATACAAACAGTTCCTTTAATTGGTAGAAAACTAAAGCTCTATTTGAAAATGGCTCACACTTGTTTTCACTCCCTCATAAGAGTAAGAACCAAGGATCTCCAACTGCAGACAACACCTAATAGAAAGGTTCCTCAAAGCATAGGTCCTAGGGTTTCACTATTTACACTTTCACTCGGACATGCTTCAACCCTGAACCCTATTTGGTCCAATTAATGATGGGTAATTAGAACAGAATGTCACATCTATCCTATACAATCCAATACAATTGTTTTAGACCTCAAGAGAACCAATAAAACTTACTGTTGTTGATGTGTTAGATTCACATACTACGACTCATAAAAAGATATTTCCTAAGACAAAATTCTTAAAAGCCCGAGTCAATATGGAATTTAACATATAAAGCTAGGAAGAAGCAGCTGATCCCCATTTCCAAAGACAAAATAAAAATACACCATAAGAAAAAACTGTTTACAGACCAATCCCTTAAACTAGAAGTCTGAGAATGCTGTTTCTCAAGTTTGAAGCTAGTATACAGCGACAAATTATGACATTGGAGAGTTTTAAGAGAACATCAAATCAAATATCCAAAATCATCAAAACATTCATGTGAATATTGCTTTCTAATTTCAATATCAATATTGAATTGTTCAATTTGAAGTTAAAATTTTCCAATGCTTAACAATAATTTGCCCCCAGATAACTCAATCTCCATCACATCCTCCAGGATAATTTGATATATGTGAACTAGCATGCGTTCAAGAAGTTTTCCTCTTAATATCACATGACATGATGATACCTATAAGACTTTTTTATTTTCATGACAATCTTACTATCACATGAACAGGATGATACCTATAAGACTTTTTCATTTTCATGACAAGACCGCATCAAAACAGCTAAACAGAACTTGATTGTTCTAGATCTCATTTTCCTCTTACTATCACATGAACGTGATGACACCTATAAGACTTTTTTATTTTCATGACAATAACACATCAAAACAAATAAAAAGGACTTGATTGATCTGGATCTCCAATGATTTCAATAAATTATTTTCCCACTAGAGGAGTTTAGCACACTATTTACTCACGGAGATATTGCCTCCTTCCAGGGTAGATTTGCATGGGTATGTATGACTGCAAACCAAGTCCCCAAATGAGGCAAGTATAAAGTTCTATGCATTTTTTAATTGCTTATAACTTCTGATTGATCCACTTATAACCCCCTATTTTTGTGATTAAACAAAACATCTACCTCATATGACTTCAAGCATTACAATTTTAAGTGAAGCAAAAACATGGGCAATGACAAACGATCTATCTCACAAGGCTATAAGCATTATTTTTTTGGCATGAAGAAAGAACTAGAAGGAACAATTTGAAAATACTAACCATGATTATTTCCTGCTTGCAAAAATAAGTATAGTGTCCTTGTCTACCTCTCATGGTAGAAAAGGAAGAACAGAAGAGTTTGAATCAGTTTTTGCATTCGGATTGATGCTTCAACTTACTTTTTTAACTGAAAGCCTAGACCAATTTGAGGTTCCAAGCAATATGACATTGAACAAACTCCAAGTGTCTTGCGCACAAAATAGTGGATACATGGGATCTACAACTGATAAACAACGCCTGAGGCAAGACATCCCACATTAACCCCCTGAGTTTCATTCCCTTAGTCAACAAATACTATTTATTGAACTAAACAGCGAATAAGCATCTAATATTTGCATTTAAGGCCTACAAATTTTTTACAATAGTGTAGCTTTCACTATGTTTTGATTCCTATTGCAAGAATCTCCATCTTATAATCCCTGTTATTAGATATTTTTAGTTATTTACTATTTTTACTTCCCATTTTACCCTCATCCTTTCAAAATATTAAAAAAATTATGGGGGGGGCTTATCTAATATTCAATTCATTTCAAGAACTAGAAGAAACTAGGAGTGTTTCATGCCAAAAAATGATGGAATTAAGGCAAGTTATAGAAGACGAAAGCATGTGGAGGGATGAAGAGGAATAAGAAATTAAAAGTAACTTGGCATTTACACAAAACTTTTAACGAAAAACGAGGGAGGTTATGGGAAATTTAGATGACCGATCAAATAATCATGAATTTGGGGAGGTTTTTGCAATAAACACCAAAGTATGAGGTGAAATGTGCAATTATACAAATGAGGGATTAATTTACCAAAGATTTCAAAGAGGTATTTGCCAAAACACCCACCTAGTATTTCTTTCTAAGAAGTAGGTAAAAAACATTGTTGAGATTCACAGTTGAAGGTTTACGAATCACCTTATTCTTAAATAACATAAGAAATGAGAAATAATGTAAGATGAAAAATAATAATAAGAAAGGACACAGTGATATATATGTGAAGGGGCCAATTCGTTTAAGATGATTTTTGCCAAAATTAAATTTGATCAAAATATGGTCAAAATTGAAACTTAAATGCCACTAGATTATTGTCCAAATATGGATCTCAATTTAACCTAAATCATGATTAAATTTAATAAAAAATTAAGCTCAATTTCATATCTGAATTGCTGAAAAGTTTGTGCTCCAATTAAAATAAACTAAGTGGAATAGAATTACAAATCAATTTCTATAAAATCTAGGGCTTGCGGATAAACACTTCAAAATTTTTGTATTCATGAATAAATCCTAGAATTTCTTATTTTCATAAATAAGTGTCTCACAAGTTCTCATTTCTGAATAAGTCTAAATTTTTCTTCAAAAGGGATCTTGAAAGCTTCAAAACTTTATAAATAAATTTCTTTCATAAAAGGACATTTAAAATTTATAAAACTATAATTTTGTTCAGACTTTTCGAAAAAAATTTTGTGAATATCCTCTTATCGAGCAAGTTGTGAGCTAGCCCTAGGTCGATAGATAATAGTAGGAAAATTGAGGCAAAACCTTTTTTGGCCAACAATTTTTTTTTATTTTTTCTTTCTACTTCTTCCCCAAACTACCCAAAACTCTAATGCCCCCTTTCTTCTTCCTCAATCTATGGCTAACCCCTCTGCCTCCTCTTCAAATTCATGACTGAACTTAGCTGAATTCAGTCAAATCTAGACCCAGTCTCGTGTGGGCAGTAGTAGAATGGATGACAGCCCACTTAGACGCAATAAGTGAGTGGGCCAAGATGAAATGAATGATGGCAAGATGGGTGATGGCAAGGTTAGAGCAGGCCTTGAGGATGATGACAGCCAGTATTGGTGTAGTGAGAGAGGTCCAGGATAGGAATTCTTGGCAGGTCCTCACTTGTGTAGCATAGGCATGATGGCTAGCAAGGGTTGGTTCAGGTTGAGTGAAGTAGGACACGACCATTGAAGGTTCTTCACCAGCAAGGCATCTTCGATGGGGCTAAGTGGGCCTTCTAGCATGGGCAAAGAGGGTGATGGTGGTTGGTGGCTAGGATGCAAGTGAGGGGCTAGATGGAGTGCACGTATGAGGCAACTGGTGGCTGGGATGTTGATGAGAGGTCGCATGAATTTTGGATATTAAATTAGACTTGAATCAAAATCAAGTTCTAAACATTAAACTGAATCAAATAAAACTTGATCCAATTCAAGTTTTGAACACTAAATTGAATCAAATTAGACTTGAATCGATGTCCAATTCTGAATATTGAATTGAATTAAATCCAGTATGATCAAAATTAAGTTTCAAATATCAAACTGAATCAAACTAAACTTAATCCAAATCGAGTTTTGAACATCAATTTGAATCAAATTAGACCTAAGTCTTGGTTAATTTTTGAATATTAAACTAAATCAGGCTTAAACCGACACCAAGTTTGAATTTCAAATCGGGTCAAACTGAATCCAACCCGGATCAAACTTAACCAAACTCAAACCTGAACTAAAAAATAAGTCAAGTATAACCTGAATAATTTCAAATAGAACTAAAATAGGGTCAAGATAGATCCCACTAGGTGTGCTAAACCTTTGGTAACACTCCAAGGCTACATCAAACCTCACAAGTAGTGGATGATGCTACTATCTTGACCTAAATCGAGAACTATCTCAAATGGAGTTGTGCCAAGCCAAACTAAGTCCTACTGGACATACTATGAAAGCGTTGGGGAATACCCCAGGGTTATGTCCAGCTCTATAAGTAGTGGACAATGCTACTAGCCCAACCTAAATTAAAGAAAGTTTGAACAAAATTAAACTAAGTCAAATTGAGTCACACTGGATCTGCTACCAAAGCTATCACGATACTTCAAATCCAATTGACAATAAGCCAAGATAGACCGTCAATCACCACATAAAAATTTATTAGTATAAACTAAAACTACTAATCATTCTTTCAAATCAAATAAGATAAAAGTTAGACTTGCACTCGCTCAATCAATTAGCTAGAATGCCTCACCTAAACAAGGTCAGTTGACAACAAGCTCAAAGCAGTCAACAACACCTTGACCCATATGACAACAAATCAAGATAGGTCATTGATCACCAAGTCAAAGATGATTAACATAAGTTAAAGTCAGTGATCATTCTTTTAAATCAAATAGGACAAAAGATAGGCTCGCACTCACTCAGTCAATCAGTTAGAATGCTTCATCCAAACAAAGTCAGTCAATAACAAGCTCAAAGCTGTTGATAACACATTGAATTCAAATCAAATAGGATAAAAGGTAGGCTTGAACAGCCAATCAGTCAGAATGCCTTGTCCAAAAAAGATCAATTGGCAACAAGCTCAAAGTCATCGATAATACTATAAATTTAATCGATAGGCCGTCAATTACTAAATTGGATATGATTAGCATAAGCTAAAGCCACTAATTATTCCTTCAAATCAAAAGGATGAAAGGCAAATCTGAACTCGCTCATTCAATTAGCCAAAATGTCTTGTCCAAATAAGGTCAATATGCTCAAAACCGTCAATCACCCTTTAAGCCAGTCAGCCTCTAGGAGTAGTTGATGACACACACTTCCAGCTAGTCCATCCCAACAATCATTGATGATGCGCCCTTCAAGCTACCCGACCTCAGAAGCCATTGGTATGCACCCTTCGAACTAGTCAAGCCTTGAAGTAGTTGGCATAGTTCTCTCAAGCTAGTTAATCTTAAAGTCATTAGTGATGCTACGAGCCAAGGCAATTGGCCATATCTATTAACATATTGCTAACACCTGTCAAAGATCAACCTCAAGACCCATTCGAGTCAAAATCCACTCGGTTTAGTACATAAGGGTGGAGTGGTAGCACATAGCATGCTCTTCCCACTTCCTCTCTCATTTCTCTATGTCCCACCGGACGATGCCTCAAATCTCAATAAGGCCAATTAATATAAGTCAAAGTAGTCCATCACACCTTGAGATTAAGCCATGTTATTAACATCTGTCAAGAATCAAATCAAGACCCATTCGAGTTAGACTCCACATGGTCTTGCTAAGAGAGTGGGGTAGCCATAGACATCGAACTCTTCCCATTCCCTTTTCTCATTTTGTGACACTTATACATTCAAATCTATTAAATTGTAAAGTGAGGGCATATTCTTACTTAAACCATATATGATTTTTCGAATAAATTAATATAATATTTTTTCTTTTTTTATATCTCTATTTTATTATCTAAATTTCTTCTTTTCTGACAATCTTTGGGATAATTAACACTAGGGGTTAATGCCTGTTAAAAGTCAAAATTTTTACAATACCTAATAATGCACATAAATTAAAATATTTTGATTTGTTGTTTAAAGGTCGCTTCCTAGGATCTCGGCCATCACATGTCACCAATACATATCCCACAAATTCTCCCTCACAAGTTTTTATTTACGAATAAATCTAAATTTTCATTCAAAAGGACCTTAAAAGCCTCAAAATTTTATAAAAAAATTTTTTTAAAAAAGATTTCTGAAATTTATAAAATTATAATTTGGTCTAGACTTTCAAAAAAAGTTTGAGAATATCACCTTAAAAATTCAATATACAAAAATGATATAAATCTCTTCATAAATAAATAAATTCCAATCAAGCAACTTACAATCTCAAATATACCAATTGAAGATATGGAGATTCAATTTAACCAAATATCACAATCCAATAATATTCTAAAATTAAACTAATAAAAAATTTGACTTTAAATTTTCTTAAGACTAATAAAAATTGATGGAACCTAAATAAAACAAAGAAGAGAAGAGAGGATTAGAAAACCATTGTAAAGGGGAGAAGAGAAGAAATTGGAAGAAGATCAAAAATAGGTGATTTTTACTCTCTTCTCTTTCTTCTTGACCTCCTTCTTGTTTCCCTGTCCACCTGCTGCCTCCGTTGGCCCTCTACCATGTTCATGGCCCGTGCCATGCTCCTCTACACCTTCTCCTCTACGAGCCGTCAACATCGCCATGAAGCCCCCAGTTGCTTGCCTCTGGCCTGCACGCAACTTGCCACTGCTCGGAGCGGGATTCGGTTAAAGATGGCCAGATCTGGCCATTTTCTCCCATTCCATCTACCCGCACCATCACAACCCCCGAAACTTCTTCCCTGACCACGACTGCCTCTGTCGGTACTTCCCTCCTCCTAGCTACAACCCTAGCTCGTCAGCCTCAATCGCTCAACGCCGGTGGCTCCTGGCCTTGCCAGTCATGCCAGCCACGACATCCCGCTGGTCCCCTACCTCATGCAGAGGTCTTCCCACCTAAGCCACGGGCTAACTGGCTTCGTTCGTGCTCCCCAGAGCTTTGCCCATGCTCATGAGGCATCCAGCTGTGCCGATCCATCCAACGGCTCAGCCACACCGATTCGCCTGCACCTGCACCGCCTGGAGCTCACCTATGTCCGCCTACTACTGTCCAGCTCTCTCCTTACTGATCAAAGCTCCGTCGTGCCTTGCCGGGCCTGCACCTGCCCGTGCTACTGTCAGTCCAGTTCCAGTTGCACACTTTGTCGAAACCCTTGCTCTCGGGTTGCTGCAAGATCGGATCTGGCCAAAGCAAGGCCAAATTTGGCCATGAGAGGAGGGGGGAGGTGGCTCTGACCAGATGGATGCATGGACAAAGGCTGGAGCTCGGTTGTTGTAGGCTTGTGGGATGAGAAGAAGAGTTCAAAAAAAAGGTAGGGAAGAAGCATGGGGCCGGCCATTGATGGGGAGAAAAGAAATAGTTGAAAGAACAAGAGGCTATTTCAAGAGGAAGAAGAGGAAAAAATAGTAGATAAATAAAGAAAATAATAATAACAATAATAAAATAAGCCTTCTTATTGCCAACTGTAAGGAGGAGATGCTGTTTAAAAACAAAATAGGAGAGATTTTGCTCCTGACCATGGGAAAGAAAAAAAAAAAGTAGTGATTAATTACATAGTAAAAAAGACGTTTGACTTTCAATTTCTATGCTGCAATCTATCAATCTAGAGTCAATCCCCAGGCTCACTCTGTGAAATCGAAATTGACTATTCGAAATAGCGGAGGTCCGAGAGCGATCTCAAATCATAAATTAAAATTTATTTTAATTTAAAATGCGCTATTAGGTGTTGTGAGAATATGACTTTCAATAGGAGCAAACCCTTATTGTTAATTATCTCGATGATTGTTAAAAATCTCCTAAAACAAGAAACCTAATTAACAAAATAGAGACACAAAAAAAAACATTCAATTAGTTTTGAGAAAAATGGTATATGAGTTGAACAAAAGCATACTCTCACTTTACAATAAATTTTGACATATAATTAGAAAAAACATAAAAGGAAATGGAGGAAAGGAAAGAATGGAGAAGAAACTAATGTGTGCTGCTGCCCCGCTTCCCCTGTGTTGAACTACATGGCGTCCAACCTGAACCATGAAAAGAAATGAAAAAAATTTGAAGTGTTTCTAATAACCTTGAGCATCGGTGATAATTTCGTGATTTGAAGTATTTTCATTAATTTTGTGTTTTGGCAATAACTTATTTGGAGTTTGCTGAAATATTTCTATAGTCAATAAGGCATAGGCGATAACTTCGTTTGGGTTTGAGTATTTTCATTAACCAATAAGACATTGGTGATAACTCCATTTGGATTAGAGTATTTTCATTAGCTAATAAGACATGAGCAATAATTCATTTGAATTAGAGTATTTCTGTTAGCGAATAAAGTGTTGGCAATAACTCCATTGACTTAAAAGTATTTTCTTAGCCAATAAGACATAAGTGATAAATTTTTTAATTTCTTAAAAATATTTTTATAGCCGACAAGATGTAGGTGATAACTTTCATAGTTTTAAATAGCATCACTAATAGCTTATAAGATTGAGTATAACTTGATGATGCATCACCAACTACTTTTAGGGTATACTAGCTTGAAAGGCTCATCGTCAATTACTTGTGTGGTTGACTAGTTTGAAAAATATATCACCAACTGCTTATGGGGTTAGACATAGTTTTGAAGTATGGCCAATAGCTTTAAGTATATTATTGGTTGATTTCATTGATTTGATAGTACCAACAATGACTTAGGGGGTTAGATATAACTTGAAGATGTGTCATTAATAGCTTATGGGGTTGATTAGATTCGAAGTGTGATCTACGACTTTAAGCACATTGTTGGTTGACTTCATTGATTTGGTAGCATCACTGATAACTTAGATGGTCAGGTATAGCATTGAAGTGTAGCCAATAGCATAACGCCACTAATGGCTTAGGGGGTTAGGTATAGCTTTAAAGAGTGATCGACAGCTTGGAGCGTGTTGGTGATTAACTTTTTTGATTTGGCAGCATCACCAATGATTTATAAGATTGGGTATAGCTTTGAAGTATGGCTGTCAGCTTGGAGCGTATTGGTGATTAACTTCTTTTAAACAACTCATTGTGGCTGATTGATTAAGTGAGTTCAATCCTACCTTACTTCGGTTTGATTTGAAGCATTATCAATACTTTTGGGTTAGCTTAGCTTGGTAGATGCACTGTCAATAGTTTTTAGGATTAACTAGCTTTGAAGTATTGCTAAAGGCTTTTTTAACACACCTACCAAGACTCAATTCAACCTTATTTAATTCTATTTTGGTTCAAATCAGGATGGTAATATCACCCATTTGTTCCTAGCCTCGGAGTATTATTAAAGATTCAGCGCACCCAATAGGATTCAGTTTGACCATATTTCGTTCAAGTCTGAGTTTAGCTTGAGTCAAGCTCGACCTTGTGTTCGACCTTTATCGAGTTTAGGTCTACTGGACTTTGGCTCAAGTTCAAGCCAATTTAGCTCAACTTGATTTCAATTCAAACTTAACCTGACTTGGTTCTAATTTGACTTTAAATTTAGCTCTTTTAGTTTGGACTTGATTTAACGTAATTAGGATTTGATTTAAGCTTAGTTCAATATAGATTGAATTTGATTTGAACTCAACTTGATTTTAAATTAATCTATCTTAAGTTTGAGTTTATTTAGTTTATGTTAACTCAATTTGGATTTAGGAGTCCAATTTGATTTATGTTTTAGTCCATTTATTTGGCTAATTTACGTCCATTTGAGTTAACTTGACCTTTGTCTATTTGTTGTGATTAAGTTCAATTTCACATTAATTAATTTGATTTGAGGATTTTTGGTTATTTATAATAATTTTAGACAGATCCATAGGCTAGCTTCAAATGTGCGAACCCGAAGGTTGACTTAGTTCATGAGCTTAAAAGCTGGTTTAGTGTGAGCTAGAGAGTTGATTGGGTGCTAATTCAAAGATTGGCTTAAATGTGAGCCCAAAAAGTTGGCTTGAGTGCGAGTCTGAAAGCTAGTTGAGTGTGAGCTTGGAGTCTGACTGAGTGCGAGCCCAAAGGCTAGCTTAAAGTGAGCCCAAAGACTAGCTAAGTATGAGCCCGAAGGCTAGCTTGGATGTAAGCCTGAGGTTGGCTTGGATGCAAGCTCGAAGGCTAACTTGGTGTAAACTGGAAGGCTAGCTGAGTATAAGCCCGAAGGTTGACTGAGATGCAATCTTGAAAGCTAGTGATGCTAGCTCGAAGGTTGACTAAATGTGAGCCCGAAGGCTAGCTGAGTATGAGCTTGAAGGTTGGCTTAAATGTGAATCCAATGGCTGACTTAGATATAAGCTCAAAAGTTAGTTGAGTTTAAGCCTAAAGGCTGGCAGAGATGTAAGCTCGAAGGTGGGATGAGTGAGAGCCTGAAGGCTAGTTGAGATGCAAGCCTGAAGGCTAGCTAAGGACAAGCTCGAAGACTAGCCTAGATATGAGCCCAAAGGCTGGCTGAATGTGAGCTCCAATGTTGACTAAGATGCGAGCCCAAAATCTAGTTGAGTATGAGTCCGAAAACTAGCTAAGTGTGAGCCCAAAGGTTGGTTGAGTGTGAGCCCAAACATTGACTGAATGCAAACCCGAAGGCTGGCTTGTAGTGATGGAGATCTACTATCTTTGAAGGACCACGGGTGGCTGTAGTAGGATCATAAGTTTATCATCTCCATCGCCATCTTCGAAAGGCCATGGGTGGCCACAGCAAGGTCATGAGTTCACCGCCTTTATTGTCAAGGGCCGTAGGTGGCCGCGGTGTTGTCGAATGCTTTTTTATATATTTTTTTGTAAAATTTTCATCTTTTATCCATTTTAAAAAAATCACAACAACTATTTTCCATTTTCTTATTATTTTTTCCCTTCCTCTACAAGCCCAAAACTTCTTCCTCTATATTTTTTTGACTGATTTTCTTTTTTGCAACACAAGCCTTTTTTATTTTTATTTTTTTTCATTTGGGTGGCTTCTTGTTCAAGCTTAAGCTTTCCCCCCCCTCCCTCCCCCCCTTTTTTTGCAAAGCCTCACAAGACTCGAGCAGGCCCAGTCTCCATCCTTGACAGGATCTAGCCTCTTTATTCTCGTGACACAATTGAGGGGCATGTTTGTCCCTCAATTCATAGACATGGCCAAATTTGGCCGGATTTGGCCTCGTTTAGTGGCTCAACATTCAAAGAAGGGTGGCGCGGTGTGGCAGTTTCTCCCTGATAGGATAGGAGACATAGGCGACCACGACTCGAGGGGAAGGCAGGGCAGCGGTGCTTAGCTGAGAGAAGAAGAGGTCAAGCAGTGCTCATTAGTAGCTACGGCGGTTGATTCATCCAACAAGGCAAAGGGCTATTGGGGATGCTCGGTGGGCTGGGGTTGTGGGGGTGTTGTTGGGTTTGCTTCAAGGGTGGCTAGGTAGCGGTTTAGGGCTATTGAAGCAGAGGAGAAGGAAATAGGTTTTGGCCATAGTGGCAGTGGCTAGACAGCGGGCAGTGAAGCATGATTGAGAACCTAGCACAACATGGGGCAACAATATATGCAAAAAATCATAAAACAAGTAAAAGAAAGGAAAAAAACATTGGTCTAGGAATCATTGTATCCTATGCTCCCCTATTATCTCTATGCCTTCTTCTTGTTATTTCCCTTTGGTCCTCACTCTTTGATCCTTCTATGTGTTTTTTGATTGGTAGGTTTTTATAGATTTTTATAGGCTTGTGAAGAGATAGAGTTGGGCTAGAATTAAATTTTATGTTTGAATTTTGTATAATGGATGTGAATGTAGATGGATATAGATATACTTATTTGTAAAAGGTTGAAATTCTAAGGGACTTATTTACAAATAGTGAATTTTGGATGGGCTTATTTGTAAATTTTTAATTTCATAATGATCAAATTATAATTATTAGTCTTTTGAGGGTTTATTTATAAACCCTAGATTTTGTGGGACTAGTTTATAATTTTTGGATTTTATTGGACTTCTCTACAAAATTCTTATTCCGATGACCTATTTGTAAGAAAAATCCAGCCAATAACCTATTTATGAGGATTTATTCAATCCAAGGATCTATTTTGTAAAATTTTTATATTTTATCATTTTGACCCAAGTGTTAGATGAATTTTGGGCCAAATTCATCTCCCAAAATTCAGCCCAATTAGTCTATTGGGATTAGACCTAACTAGAGCCCAAATTTTTCAATGATTTGAGCTCAATTTCGATCAAATTTTGATGCAATTTAAATTTGACCAAAACTCACACTTGAGTTATAATTTAGTAATATATAAGTCTTAATTTTAATCATATTTTAATTATTTTGATTGTGGAAAAAATAATCTCAAATACATCTAAAAGTCAAGTTTGGATTAAGACCAACCCGCTGGCTTGTTGAACATCTAATCGAACTAAGGTCCGTGTGCATTCTCACCTAACATCTAATCGAACTAAGGCCAGTGTGTAGGCTCATCGAATGTCTACTCAAATGAAGGCAAGTCTGCAGGCTTGACAAACATCTATTTGAACTAATGCTAATTCGCGGACTTGCCAAACATCTATTCAAATTAAGGCTAGCCCATAGATTCACTGAACATCTAATTAGATTAAGGCCAGCTCGCCACATTTGTCAGCATGTTGTCAACACCCATTGAAAATCAACTCAAGACCCATTCAAGTCAAAATCCACTTGATTTAGTACATGATGGCAGGGTGGCAACACATATCATGCTTTTCCCACTTTCTCTCTCATTTTTCCATGTTCCACCGAATGATGCCTCAAACCTCAATAAGGTCAACTGATACATGTCAAAGTATTTCATCATACACTAAGATCAAGCCATATTATTAGCATGCCCTAAGGATCAAATCAAGACCCATCTAAGTCAAACTTCACACGGTCCAGCACACGAGAGTGAGGCAATAATAGACATTGAGCTCTTCCCATTTTCTTTTCTGATTTAATGTCATTTATGTATTCAAGTCTATTAAATTGTAAAGTAAGGGCATGCCTTTGCTTAAGTCAAATGCTATTTCTTAAATCAATCAATATCATGCTTTCTTTTTTCTTTTGTGTCTCTTTTTTATTAGTTAAGTTTCTCGCTTTAGGGTGTTCTTGACAATTGTTGGGGTAATTAACTATAGGATGTGCATTTGTTGGAAATCAAAGTTCCAACAACACCTAATAGCGAACATAAATTAAAACATTTTGATTTGTTATTTTGAGGTTGTTTTTAGTGGCCTTCGCTATCCTAGGCCACCAAAACCAATCCCACATAGTTTACAATCTCACTACACAAACCCTATACTCATTAGAATATTTATAAGTTCTTTTTGAGTTAGAATTTTACTTCAACTACAACTCCTAATATTACATAATAGGTATTAAAAATCAAATACCAATTTGAATCCAACATTGAATATCTAATCTGACTCAAATTCTAATTTGAGTTAAACTCAAGCATGCTACCATTGTGAAGCTTCAACCATCATCTCTCATCTAACCCCTCCTCCTGAGCTACTAGCTTGTTTAACTAACCACAAGTGTGAACTTGAGTCAACCTTGAATGTGCTCTTCATGTCTACAACTTTTTACTTCTGGAAGTCCTTCAAAATGCATGTGTCTACTGCCATGGAAAAGATAACTCTAGACAAATGTTTATCACCCACTGAATCAATACAAGTATCATGCTTTCTCCTTTCCATTGTAGATATTAGAACTCCAACTACAATCATATTCTCCTATGATCAATAAATATTCCCACATTTCTCTCCCTTGATTAAGATCCTAATGCCATATATCACCTTCATGACTCCATCTATCATTGAATAACTATAACCTTTGAAGCTTAGTGCGCCAAGTGAGATTAGTTTTTTCATATCTTGAGAAAATGTCTCACCCCAGTTAGAGTGCAAACAACTCCATCAAACATCTAGATGATAACTATTCCAACATCAAAAATCTCACATGCCAAATATCACCCAACCAAATAATATCTTCCTTCTTATTCTCCTCTAAGAAGCAAACTAGTACTCCCTGGAGAAAACATGGTATGAATTAACTAAATCTAAAATCTACTTACTAGAAGTGCCGATGTCTATCAAAATTGTAAGAATGTCTCCATTCACACTATATTTAGGAGTAGCATCCTCCATTATTATCATTGCTTTGGAAGATTCCATCTTCTCAAGTTTTAGATAATGCTGCTTGATATGATCATACTTCTTACATGAATAATAATGTAGTTTTGTCTTCAATTTTGATTTGGACAATTGTCTACCTTCTCCACATTCCCTAACTTCCTCTTCCATGAGCTACAAATCATTTACCAACCTTAGTTCAGATATCAGAGTTTCTTCTTATTTCACCAGAAGCGAGATTGGTACTCACCTCCTCTATCTTCAGAGTCTCCTTGCATAGAGAATTATGATCACAATATGACCAAATAGAGCAAGAAAAGACATAAGGAGAATCAATGTCTTGTCATACTCTTCAAACTTAACATCAACTTTCAAAAAATTATTGATAATCTTGTCAAAGTTATTCAAGTGACACAACACAATTATACCTTTACTCATATGTAGCTCATATAATATTTGTTTCAAGTAGAACTTATTGGTGAGCTTTTTTGACATTTACAACTTCTTGTGTTTTGTCCAAACATCCACTATTTTCTCCTCATCAATGATATTATACAATACCTCATCAGTCAAGCATAGGATAATTGAATTCAACACATTTTGATCTAGCTCCTCCCAATCTTAATCACTCATCTTGGTCAACTTCTTTTCTTTGCCTCCTAATGTTTTTTGGAGATCATGGTAAATAATAAGTGACTCAATCTTCTTTTGTTATAAGGCAAATTTTTATCTTATTATCAAATGTCTACACTTATAACAAGGGCTTTGTCATCTTGGTTACTCGCTCCCAATTATTGTGATTCATAGTAGAAGATTCATATATCACAATATTTCTAAGCAACACATGAAATGAGAAGTAATACAAAAAACAAAAGCAAGAAGAAATACAATGATATAAGTGATCCATCCAAAATCAAGTTAAGAATATGAGAGAGTGAAAGATCCATTATAAACAATCTTACAAGAGATTATAAGATTTGGGCTCCTAGCCAACCTCTCAAGAATGGCTAAGGATCCAAGGGAGAAACCTTGAGTCACAATTAATTTGTATTTCCTTTTGTTGGGTTTTTGGGTGTTAGGGATCCATGACTTTCAATAAGGGTAAGCCCTTACTATTAATTACCCTGAGAATTATTAGAGACCTCTTCTTAAAAAGTCTAAAATAACGTAAAAGGGACACAAGAGAAATAAAAATTTTATTAACTAAATATGACATGGCTTAAGTAAGGGCATTCCACCACTTTATAAATAAATTAAAAGGAATTGAATTTAAATTAGTTTAGCTCTATGCACTTTGGTCTTCTCTTCAAACTTGGCTCATCACAATATTTGATTCTAACCAATTCCTTGGTTTGTATCCAATTTGAACTTATCTTGATGCGGGTCTCACTTATTTTGACTAGATTGACTCAAATTAGCCTCAACCCATTTAATTTGATTGGGCCAAGTCCAACTAACTTAGTTTGCTTGACCTAACTCAATTATAAGCTATGTGCTTGATCAAAGAAACTTAGTTACAAACTACATGCTTGATCAAAGAAAAATAGTTACAAGCTACACACTTAATCGAAGAAAATCGATTACCAACTATACACTTCACCAAAGAAGCTTGGTTACAAGCTTCACACTTTACCAAAAAGACTTAATTACAAGCTATGCACTTGATAGAATAAACCTTGTTATAAGCTACAAGCTTGATTAAAGAAGCTTGATTATAAGTTACATGCTTGACCAAAGAAGCTTAATTACAAGCTACACTCTTGACTAAAGAAGCTTGGTTACAAGCTATGTGCTTGACCAAAAGGGACCTGATTATGAGCTAAATGTGTAATCAAGGGGGGCTGGCTACAAGCTATCGTCTTGATCAGAAGAAGGCCAGAGTTTAATTGAGGACCATGTGCTTGGCTAATAAAGTCTAATTATAGAATAAGCCACTGTGTGGGCCAAAAGTTGCATTGAACATTTGAGAACTTAGAATGATCATGTTGCTAAGCAATGATTAAAGTTTGAGTTAAGACTTGGTGGATATGGGATCGAGAAATTAGTGATGATACACAAAATCATGCTAATGCTTGTGAAAGTTCTTCAAAAAGATATTTTCCATCAATAGCAAAAACTTATTACATGAGTTCACTACATGGATTTCAAAAAAAAAAAGAATGTTTACAAAAGGCAAAGCCCTAGTCTATGTTGGTAGACTTGGCTAGATAGACTCCTTTGATTGCCCCCTCTTCCTCATCCTCAATAGGAGAATACCTCGAGTCCAAGTCTACTATGGGCTCGCTATCATTGCCAAAAACAAGATCAATGTCGACAATCTCCCAATACTACTACTTGAGATGACCCACCCGCACCTCATCATAGGGCTCTACCCAAAGGTTGATGGAGTTAAAGCTAGGTTGATAATGGGTCTAGATGATCGTTTCTCGATAATTGATGTAGCCCTCCTCATATACATTGAATGCAAGCTATCTCAAGGCTATCAAGTGTTACTTAATGGTTCTATAGTTGGCAACCACCAAGGTATTGATCTGTTCAAGGAGGCGGTAGAATCCTTCACTCTAGAGGTTGGTGATAATAGTGAAGGCACAAATGAGTAACATAAGAGGAGGGGTGACTTAGGTTTTACAAGAAATCATAAGTTTGTAGCAAATTAGGACCTCAAAACCACAATCAAAACAATTACAATAATAGATGAGGTAAACAAATAATGCACTGAGATTTTACATCATTTAGTGACCAACCGTACCTACTCAATGGCTCTTATCTCACTCTTGAGGGCTTCAATCATGCTACTAGTAATGTCACTTCTTGAGGTAAAGCCAAGCCTTTACACTAGCTCGTTACTTGCGAGTATCACTTTCTTTGGGTGAAGCCAAGCCCTACAAGTTTTGCTCCAACTAAGCAATAACCAACTCCAACACTGAAGTTTTGTCCCCACACAATTCTAACAACTTAGGAGCACTTACAATAGAAAAATAAAGAAGAAGTTTTGCAGAATTTGCCTCTTTACAAGAGTCTCTCAAGTTTGAGAATACGGGCATGAAGATTTGAAAGTGAAATCTAGATGTAGAGCTCTTGTTAGGCAAGAAGACTTGAAAAAATTTGTTCTCTCTCTCAAAGGTGATCAAATATATATAAAAGGCCAACTAGAAATAAGTTCCAAGCTCTTATATATCCATTGAGGGGGAAACTAGCTTTATGGAATCACCCAAGCTAATTTTTCTGAGTTTAGGCACCTAAAATTAAAGTCGAGTCATTTGAGCCACTCCAATAGTCGAATCATACTAGCTATTAAAAGGTGATGTCAAAGGTTCGGGTGTCCAAACAAAATGTTCAAGCATCCAAACTCTTAATTACAAGAGTCTAAAATTAAGGATGGACAATTGAAGTCTACAAATAATATAAGATAAAAACCTCTATCTGACAACTTCAGGTGTCTGAACTAGAAGGCTTGAGCCACTAAATTTGTTAGTAACACCTAGAGATTTTTTGAAAGGTTTAGACATCCAAACCATAAAATTCGGGCAATTGAAGATGACAAAAATATGCCCTAGATTTTCTGTAGCTTTAACCTCTATAACACCAATTCAAAACTTATCTTGGATAAAAAAATAAGCTGATGAAGGCATTTGAAGTTAAGTCAAGGTGTCAAACAAGAGCTCTAAAATACAGATTCAATGAATTAAATCTTCGACTCAACTAAAAAGAACAAAAGTCTAAACATAGAGAGTTGAGCCAATTTCTTAAGTCATCTTCAAGCTTTCTACAAGTTTTCAAGCCACGTTCATTGAGTCACCATCATGCCTCGATCTTTATGTTCATCTTTTTATCCATCTTGACTTTGAGACTTCTGAACAATCATGAACTTTATTACAACCTTGGCTAAGTTATAAGTGATATAATTCAAAAATCCATTAAATACATAGTACAATCATCATCAAAACTATAAATGACAACAATCTTGCTCTTTTTGATGATGATAAATTCTTTAAAAAATAAATGAATATGTAGTATAGTTGACCAATAAAATTTATACAATTTAAGAATATTCCATCTAGAGCATACATATGAAAAATAGTAGTTTCAATATGAATATAACCAATAATTAGCAAAGTACAGCATGCTCTCCCTTACTCTAATGTATCTCCCCTTATTTCTAATATATCTCCCCTTATTCTACCTTTTTGGCATCAACAAAATTGGTACAGTCAACACAAATCGAATACACTCACAAGAATAATTCCATATAAGATATGAATTCACTAATTTTAAATTTAAAATATAGCAAGATAGTAGTTACATTCACATCCAAATCATACAAAACACCCATAAAATATCATAACACCCACAAACTGATAATAAAAACTTCACAAGTCATAATCATAAAGCATAATATATCCATAATCTCAATAACAACATTCATAAGATCCCATAAAATATTATCGAAATGTGAAATAAAATCCTAAGAGCTCAGCTTGAGAGGAAAATTATCCAAAAGTGTATGCATCATATCCTTAATCTGATCAAGATGCTAAGTGGCGCTGATGAAGAACTCCTCAAATTGGTCACTCAATATGTCTAATCATTGATGGAGTGACTAACGGGGATGAGATGAACCAGCAAGCTCAACACCGACATCATCGTCAACATCCATTACCTCAAGCTCAGCATCTACATCTCAAGTCTCCTCTCTAGTGTTCTTGGCAACTGGGGTATGACCAAGAGCATGAAGCTATTCTCCTCCTAATCGGCAAAATTCATCTGGTACAAAGAAGCTCCAAAGAAGGACTCAACATGCCATATTGATGGCAAGTGAAAGGTTTATGTGGAGGGATGACAACACAAAAATGGCAAAGGATCCTAGTAATAATACTTGGATATCCAAGAGTAGTTGTACTATGATAGATATTGGTCATCATGTGTTAGAGAATAACATATGGAAGGTTGACCTGACGATTAGTTAAAATATAATAAATAAGATACAACTCCATATAGGATACTTTATTCTAATGTCCACCCTTCAAAAGGATAGTATAGGCTAAAATCTGGTGGAGGATGTGAGAATGAGGTAGGAGTAAATTAGCAACCATTTTAACTATGGCCGCTTCAAAGTTTCCCTTAAAGATAGTTTGAATAACCTTAGGATAAGTAATAGGTAGATTAGCCTTTTCCCAAGATTGGACAATGAATAGCCGATCATCATTAGTAGGAATATGGAGAATGTGACCTAATCTCTCTACATATAGTTTGATTGGAATGAGTTCATAACAAGATATGAGAGTAGAGGTGCTATAGTCAAAAGAGGCATTGGAGTAAAAAATTTAGACATTCTCATCAAAGTAGGTTTTTCACTCTCTAATTAAAGATAACCATCCTTGAGGAGCAGATAGAGTGGATAAATTGAAAGAAACTAGACAGTGATGTAAAAATCGGCCATTGGCCCGTGGGCCAGTCCGGCATAGTTCAAAATCTACAATATTCGGATTGTGCCTGACATGGTCATATATCAAATTGTGTTTGGTGTCGCACTTGCGGCCCATGGACTAGGCATGGCCCACGACATGATTAGACAAGACACAACAAGACACACGAGCCAGCATGGCCCAACCCATGAAATTTTTTTTTTAAATCAAAACTTTTGTCTAGGTATTTACAAATTTTTTTGAAAAAAATCTTTTTAACCAAGATTTGAACCCATGTTCTTTGAATGAAAGGTAAGAAATTTAATCAAATAAGCTATAATCCATTAGTGAATTTTTTATAATTTATGTATTTTTATTTATATATTAAAAATAAATTGAGCCCAAGAACGGCATGGCCCATAGGCCTGTGGGCCGTGGGTCATGCCTGGCACTCCGAAAATCTCACAGGCTGTGCCAAAAATGGCCCATTACTATTTCAAGTTGTGCCAAGCATGGCTCAAGATAGTTTTGATGGTCCAGTCAAACAGGCCATGCCAACCTGACACGACCCGTTTGACACATCTAAAACTAGATATTCAAAAACTACAATTCAAGAAGGAGTAATACGAGAAGAATAAAATCAATCTTGGAACTTTTTAAAAGCAGTAGGAGAATCAAAGATAGTGGGAGTATTTGATGTCTCACTAGAAGATTGGCTAGAACACCTATGCCTCTTCCTTGCCACATGCTTTTCTCGTAGCAAAGTGAAGAAGGAGGTGGAAATAGGCTAGAATCGAAGGAGGGAAAGGTGGAAAAGTGCAATTTTAGAGCTCACTGGAGGAGGGACACATGCAGTTGAGGGAGGAAAGATACATTTTAGTCAGCCAATCTAGGGTTTTTAACAGAAGAAATGGTAAAAAAGTCATGTTTAGGCATCCGATCATTAAGATTCAATCATTCGAACTAAGCAAAATCACTCAGAAATTCCCTTTGTTTAGAGTTTAAGCATCTAAATCTTCTATTTATACATCTAAACTTAACAAAAATAGAGAGCTGATTTCTATGTTTGAAGTTTGAGTGACCAAACCAATCAATCAACAAAGATATAAAAAAAATCCAAAGGTCAACTCACTCACTTTTAAAACTCCAATATCATTTCTAAGAAGGCAAAAGTAGAGTCTCATTCAAAAATCATTGATCTATTTCACTAAAAAATCCTCAAAAAAATTATCTTTTAACACAAGCAAACACTCCCACTATCTATGATACTAATAGCATCATATTCAATCAATGCATGTTAACTAAGATTCATCATATAAAGATCATAGTATTGAAGAAAAGTTTTAAAAAAAAGACTAGAAGAGTTTGGATTACCTCATGTAATTAAGTACCCATTGGAGCTTATAGAGATATCATCCAAGTGAGCTTTATTTTCACAATTTGTAAAGCAAACATATCTATCTATAGATAAAAGGATTAGTAATATGGCATAATATCATAAATAAGTGTTATAAAAGTTTTCAATAAAAATTGATTATCCAAAAAAATTCAAATGAAAGTAAAAAACCCAACTTAAACTAAATAAGATAGAGGATGACTTAAAAGATAAAATCTTAAAAAAAAAATAAGTGTCATCTCTAACTAACAAGAATAGCTTAAGTAGTCGATGATTTTAGAACCCAAACTTGTTTGGATTCTATATGTTTAGGAATCATGCTCTTTAGTATCCAAATTTATTTAAAATGAGTACTTTCTTAATTAGGCAACAAGTGAAGACATGTCCATGAAGGCTACAATAGTGATATTTTGATTTTGAAAATTTTGCATTTGAAGCCTTTACAAAAGTAAATTTTGTTCCGTTGGATTTTAAAGATGAAATAAAACCAAGTTCAAATCCAAAACATTCCTTTATTTTTTAAAATCTTATTCAAAGTATTATTTTATGAAAAACATTCTTCAAGATCTTTTTCAAATCACAATTATCCTTTTGAAGCATGTAAAAATCTCTTTTATAATTACAAAAGATTTTGCAAGATTTCAAAGAAATGATTTATTTTTGAAGATCCTCAATAATGTTTTTGCAATGGCAAAAACTTTTAGAAACTTCAAGGAATCAAAATCATCCTCAAATGAAATCATTTTCTCTTGTAATATAGCATGCTTGAAAAGTAATTTTTCATGCTTAGAATATAGATCTTCAAAAGCTTCTTGAAATTTCTCAAAGGGTAAATCACATACCTCATCCTCATTACTTTCATAATCTTTTGCTATGAGACAAAGGTTAAGGTCATGATTCTCGGAGTCATCATTCATGCTATCTCATTTATACTTTTCCTCTCTTTTCTTCTTTTTCTTCTTCTTCTCTAGAGATTGATGTGAAAGCAAATATAGCAACCTAAGATGGGGTGTGAATTAGGTTTAATAATAATGATGACTACTTTTTATAATCAAAATCAATTCACAACCCAAGGCAAAACCATAAGTCAACAAGCAAGACACTAAATCATGAATGAAATAAGGTAAATAGACAAGGAGGAAAATGCATCGTGATTTTTTGTGCGGTTTGGTGACCAACTATGCCTACTTCATGGCCTGTACCTTATTCTTCAAGACTTGGACTCTCCACTAGAGTCGTCACTTCTTAAGGTGAAGTCAAGCTTGTTGCCTTAGGGTGAAGCCATGCCCATACAACTCTTTGCTCCCATCGAGTATGTGACACTCCACACTGGAGTGATTATATCATCACACTTCTAACACCTAGGAGCATTTACTAGTGGAAATGTGGAAAAGGTAATATAATTGAAGCTTACTACAAAGTCTTTCAAAATAAGAACAATGGAAATTGAGGATTGCTGGAGATTAGAAGGTTTAGATCATTCATGGGGCTAGAAGGCTTTGAGGAGGGGGATACTTGCTCTAAGAATATGAAAACCTTATTCTCTCACTGAGAAAAGACATTCCATGCCATTATATAATCATTAGAACAAGAAATAGCTGTTTGGGAATCATCCTAAGATCTTTGTCTGGTTCGAATGTCTGAACTATAAAAGTTTGATCCTCTGAAGAATCCAAATGGTCAAAAATGAAATAGCCATTAAAGCCAATGCCATAAGTTTGGATGCCCAAAATAAGGTTCAGATGTCCAAACAAGATAAGTTTGGATGTCCGACCGATTCTTTAGGCATTTGAACCCTGAGTATGAATTTTCCTCAGAAGTTATAGCTTCCAAACTTCAAGTGTCTAATCCTGGAGGTTGGAAATTTGAAGCTATCAGAAATTCTAGAGCTATTTTTGCTACATTTGAGCATCCAAACTATAAAAATTTAGGTATCTAAAGTTAACAAAGAAACTGTTATTTTTATTGTAACTTCAGTTTCATATTAGATATCATCTCAAACTAATCTCGGTTAAATAATGAGATGGTGAAGGCATTCTAAGATTAGTTTGAGTGCTCACCAAAAGCTCTAAAAATTAATCTCAAAACAAATCCTTGACTCGACTAAAATAAATCAAAATCAAAATCTAATTGATGTCGAGCTTGATCTCTTAAGTCTTATTCAAGCCATCTTTAATTTTTCAAGTTCTATTCATTGATCCACCATTATGCCTTAATAGAGATTTTCTCTTCAAGTCTATCCATTTGAGGCTTCCGAACAGGCTTGACCTCCATTTCAAACTTGGCTTAACTACAACCTACATAGGCTCAAGATAAAAAATATGGTTTAGTCATCATCAAAACTATAAAGGGTAATATGACGTTTGCGTCAATTTTGGCTAAAACTGAATTTAATTAAACTATAGTCAAAATAGAGGCTTGAATACCACCAAATTATAGCTTAAAAGTGGTTCTTAATTAGACTTAAATTGTAGTCAAATTTGACCAAAAATTGAGCTTGATTCAGACTCCAATTGTTAAAAAATTTAGGTTCAAGCTAAATTCAGCCCGAATGAATTGAGTAGGTTAGATATTTAGACCAAAATTGGGCCCTTAATTTATCAAAAATATACGCTAAAATAAAAATGTAAAATATTTATAAATAGGCACCTGAATCGAATAAATTCTTACAAAAAATTTCATAGATAGATTTTTCTTACGAATAGGACTTTGAGATGGAAATTTAGATGAAATTTTTTATAAAAATCTTAAAATTATAAATTAATCTTTGCAAAATCTAGCATTTACGAATATACTTTACAAAGATTGATAATTATAATTTAATCTTTATAAAATCTAGGATTTACAAATAAATCCCTCAAAAACTCCATATTCACAAAAAATCCCAAAATTTATGCTTTTTGTAAATAAGCCCCTCTAAGATTTTTTATAAATAAATTCAAATTTTATTATCTTATAAACAAAATCTTACAAAAAGATTCTTAAATGTTTCAAAACTTTACAAATAGGCCTTTTTCATAAAAAGACCTTTAAATTTTATAAATTTATGATTTAGTCCAAATTTTTCAAAAAAATTGTAAATAATTCTCTTGTAAATTTAATATCACAAGTTGGTACAATTTTTCGAATTTTCATTCTCATCCATAGCAAACAGATCATGTTTATCTACATCCAAATCAAAATGACAAATCCTCATCGATAACTAAATTAAAAATGAATCCTCATTTGTATCAATGATTCAAAATTTTGAATGGAGATCGATCCAATCTCCATGAGCCTATAAGTTCCCAATTCTACAAACAAAAGGGAGGGGATTAACCTAAGCTCCTACTCCAGTTTTTGGAAGGGTATCTTGAAAGTCAAACAAGAGTTCATGACAAGCATTAACTTTATGGTTGGAGATGGTCAGCTTACTAATTTTTGGAAAGACAGATGGATTGAAGGGCATAGCTTGGAATGCTCTACTCATAAGCTTTCATATTTACCAAAATTAGTGAACTTACAGTAAAATTAGCCACTATACAACGATCATTGCTGACAAGAAGAAACCCTTCAGATATCAGCTACCTAGAAACCAAAATCAAAGAGAGGCTACACATTGCCTTACACCAAATTACAAACATAGTAATTTGGAGATGGGACAGATTGTTTTCGATGAGCTCAAGTTATAGGTTCCTAATTAGTGTTAAAACCTCCTTTCCTAATAGTTTTTGGCATCTTCCTAGCCCTTGAAAGCCAAAGTATTTAGCTGGTTGGTCTTCCATAATAGAATCTTGACTATAGAAAATTTAGAGAAGAAAGAATGGAAGGAGAAGAGACACTTATACTTGTTATGATAGGAAAAAGCTGAAATTACAGACCATTTATTTTTTGAATGTACTATGATCAGCAAAATTTGGCATACTTTACGACAAAGTTGTAAATTCCTTGTCCCTAGTTCCAATCAAGAACTCTAGTCAAACTGGGAATAGTTCTTCTAGCAGACAGACAAAAAAATCAAGCTATAGTTTCTTATTGTCTTTCTATGGGTGATATGGTTGGAGAGGAATAGAAGAACTTTCCAAAACAAATCTAGAAATATAGGGAATATCATCCAAATAATTAGCTCTCTATTACATTCATGATTTCATGCTTTTTTTGAAAAATAGGGAAATAATCTAGGGCTATTAATTGCTAGGGCTAGCAAAAACAAAGAAGAAAAGGCTAGGGCCAGGTGTGAAAAGAAAAAAATAAAGGAGGAAAAAAATAAAGAAAGAAAAAATGTTGCCAAAAAAAAAGAAAGAAATTTTCTTCTACCATGATTCAGATGCATCTATCTTCACTGATTTAGGGTTAGCCCACAGGCTCATTTGAAAGTCAATTCAGACCAAGGAGCATTCTCTAGACTCATCCAAAAGTTAATTCATGCAAAGGGCCAACCCGTAGGCTCACACATAAGTCATTTAGACCAAGGGCTAGCTTGTAGGCTTGTTCAAAAGTCAATTTAGACCTAGGACTAGCTTATGATCTTACTCAGAAGTCAAATTGACTCAAGACTATCTCAAGCATGCCTGAAAGATAAATTGACTCAAGACTAATCAGTAGGCTCACTTAAATCAAATCAACTCAATGCCGGCTTGTGGGCTCACCTAAAGCTCAAATTGACTCAAAGCTAGCTCGCGAGCTTCCCTAAAAGTTAAATTGACTAAAGGCTACCTTAAGGACTCACCTAAAAGTTAAATAGACTCAAGGCCAACTTGTAGGCTTGACTAAAGGTCAAATTATCTCAAGGCCAGCCCGCATGCATGCTTGAAAATGAAATTGATTAAAGGTCATCTTGCAAGCTCGCCTAAAAGTCAAACCGGCTCAAGATCAGCCCGCAGACTTGCCTAAAAGTTAAATTGACTTAAAGCCATCTTGTGGACTTGCATGATGGTAAAATCAATTTATGAGCTTTCTTGAAGTTCAAATCAACTCAAGGGCCAGCCCGCAAGCTCACTTAAAGGGCAAATTGACTCAAGGCAAACCCACGAGCTCACCCAAAAGTCAAATCAACTAAATGCTAGCTTGTCAGTTTACCTAAAAGTTAAATCAACTCAAGGCTAGCTTTTGAACTTGTCTAAAAGTCAAAATAACTCAATGCCAATTTGCGGGCTTGCATGAAGGTCAAATTGACACAAGACCAACCCACAAACTCACCTAAAAGTCAAATCAACTCAAAGCTAGTCCATTGGCACACTTGAAGGTCAAATCAACTAGAGGCCAGCTTGTGAGCTTGCCAAAAACTCAAATCGACTCAAAACCAACTTGCGGGCTCACTTGAAGATCAAATCGACTCAAGACTATCTTGCAGGCTTGCTTGAAACTCAAATTGACTCAAGACCAGCTTACGAACTTGCCTAAAAGTTAAATCAACTCAAGGCCAGCTCACGAGCTCACCTAAAAGTCCAATCAACTCATGGGCAACTTGCAAGCAAGCTTGAAGGTCAAATTGACTCAGGGTCAGCTTATAGGCTCACTTGATAGTGAAATTGACTCAAGGCTAGCCCACGGACTTGCCTAAAGGTTAAATCAACTCAAGGCCAACCCACAGGCTAACTTGAAGGTCAGATTGACTTGAGGCCAGCTTGTGAGCTCGCCTAAAAGTTAAATCAACTCAAAGCTAACTCGTAAGCTTTCTTCAAGGCCAAATTGACTCAAGGATAGCCTGTAGGATTGCCTAAAAGTCAAATTAATTAAACGCAAGCTTATGAGCTCACATGAAAGTCAAAGCCACTCAAGGCCTACTTGCAGGCTTGCCTGATGGTCAAAATGACTTTAAGGCTAGTTTGTGGGCTCACTTACAAATCAAATCAACTTAAGGCCAACTTTCAAACTCATTAGAAAGAAAAATTGAATTATGGTTTGTCAGCAAGCTCACCCAAAGTCATTTTGATCAATGGACAGCTCGAGAACTCTCTTGTCAATTTATCAAATCAATTAACATAAATTGATTAAAAATAATTGAGTTAATCAGATTGAAACTAAGCTAATTTAGCTAAATTTAATTAAGTCAATTTGATTTAAACAGACCACCAAGTAAACCTAAGTTGATCAAATTGATGGACTAAAACTAAAATTGAACTAGACCTGAATCCAAATTGGGTTAACCAAAATCAAAATGGGTTCAAACTAACACCAATCAAATTGAAATTGGGTCAACTTAAGTCAAATTAGATCATACCAAAATCCAATCTGGTCCTAATTGGTTGATCCAAATCAAATTGCTTCAAACCCAACCCTAATCGACTTCAAGTCGGGTCAACCTGAAATCAAACCAAATTCAAACCAAACCCTAATTGGTCAAACCAAGTATGAACCGAATCCTAATTATGTCAAACCAAGTTCGAACCAAACCCTAATTGGGTTTACTCAAGTTCAAACCAAACCCTAGTTAGGTAGAACTAGGTTTAAAACAAATCCTAATTGGGTCAAATCAAGTTGGAACCAAACCCTAATTGGGTCGAATCAAGTTGGAACCAAACTCTAATTGGGTTCAATCAAGTTCAAACCAACTAGAATTAGATCAAACCAGAACCAAAACTAGAACTAGGTTGAATCTGAATAGAACTAGGTCAAACTTGAATTAAAACCAAGTCGAACATGAACTAAAACCAAGTTGAATCAAAATCAGAACTAGATCAAACATAAGCTAGAACCAGGTTGAACTTAAATCAAAACCAAATTGAACTTGAACTCAAACCCAACAAGGGTCCAACATAGTTCAAACTCAAATCTAATAAGGAACATGAACTCAAACCCAATAAAAGTTCAACATGGTCCAAACTCAAATCTTACAGGGAATCAAATGTGAACTTGATAAAGATCCATAAGGATCCAAATCTAACAAGGAACATAAACTCAAATCCAATAAGGGTCCAACATCCTCTGAACTCAAATCTTACAAGGAATCAAACCTGAACCCATTAAAGATCCATAAGGATTTGATAAGAACCCAATTAGGGTTGGATCCAAGATCCATTAAGGATTCAATAAGAACCAACTAGGGCTGGATTCAAGATCCATTAAGGATCCAACAAGAACTCAATTAGGGTTAGATCCAAGATCTACTAAGGATCCAATAAGAATCCAATCAGGGTTGGATCCAAGATCCAATAAGGATCCAATAAGAACCTAATTAATGTTGGATCTAGGGTCCAATAAGAATCCAATAAGAATTCAATTAATGTTGGATCCAAGATTCATCAAGGATCCAATAAGAACCCATTGAAGGTTGGATCCAAGATCTGTTAAGGATCCAAAAAGAACCTGATCAAGGTTAGATCTAAAATTCATTAAGATCCAATAAGAACCCAATAGTGGTTGGACCTAAGATCCATTAAGGATCCAATAAGAACCTAATAAGGGTTGGATCCAAGATCCATTAAGGATCCAATAAGAACTCAACGAAGGATAGGATTCAAGATCCATTAAAGTTCCAATAAGAATCCAACAAAGGAAGAATCCAACAAAGGTTGAATTCAAGATCCATTAAGGACCAAGTTTGAGGCTCAATGGGAATTCAACATAGGATTGAACCTGACCCAAATCGAATCAAATCATACTTGAACTAAAATCAAGTTTTGAGTACTAAACTAAATTAAATCAAATTTGATCAAAATCAAGTCTTAAATATTGAACTATATTAAAACAAAGTTGATCGAAATCAAGTATTGAACGTTAAATTGAATCAAATTAGACTTAAGTCGAAATCAAGTTCTAAATATCAAATTGAATCAAATCAAACTAGATTGAAATCAAGTTCTCAACATCGAATTGAATCGAATTAGACTTGATCAAAAGAAAATTTTGAACATTGAATTAAATCAAATAAGATTTAAAATGAAACCAAGTTTGAACTTCAAACTGAACTGAATTAGACTTAAATTGAAACCAAGTCTGGATCGAGTCAAATTTAAATCAATTAGGGTTAGTTAATAACAAGCTCAAAGTTGTCAACAACACCTCAAAACCTAATTAACACAAGCCAAAAAAGGTCAGCCAAGATCACTAGTTATTCTCTCAAATTAAAACCAAACTAAAGCATGCTTGAACTTGCTTAGTTAGTTAGTCAAATATCATATTTGAAGGAAGTCAAATGATAACAAGCATAAAGTGTTAGACATACTTCAAGCTTAGCCAATACAAGCTCAAAATTTATTAGTGATGCTTAAATTTTGATCAACAACACACCAAAAAAGTTAATTATCAAATCAAAAATGGTCAACATAAGCCAAGGTTCCTAACCATTTTCAAACTAAACTAAGATAGGCTTAAACTTGCTTAATTAGTCAGTAAAACATTGTGTTTGAAATAAGTCAACCAACAACAAGAATAAAGCCATTGGTAACACTTTAAGTTCAGCCAATATAAGCTCAAAAGCCATTAGTGATGCTCAAACTTAATTGACAACAAGCCGAAGAGACTGTCGATTATCAAATCAGAAATGATCAGCATAAGCAAAGGTTACTAATCATTTCAAATTGAATTAAAAGTAGGCTTGAACTCGATTAGTCAGTTAGCCAAACATCATGTTCGAAGAAAGTCAATTGATAATAAACATAAAAATGTCGACCACACCTCAAAATCAACCAACACAAGATAAAAATTATTTTTGATGCTTCAAATCTAATTGATAAGCCAAGAGTCATCAATTATTAAATTAAAAATGATTAGTACAAGGTAAGTCTGCTAATTATTTTTCTAAATCAAAAAATCCAAAGAAATTGACTAACAACAAATAGAAAGCCGTCGGTAATACTTTAAATCCCAATCGGATTAATTATTTTAAGCCAAGGTAGTCAATCATACTGTGAAATCAAGCAAAGTTATAAGCATCACCAAGGATCAAACCAAGTATCCATTTGAGTTAAATTCCACTTGATCAAGTGCACAGAAGCAGGGCAGTAGTGGGCATCAAGCTTTTCCTATTTTCTTTCTTATTCTTTATCATTTAAAATTATGAATTTAAATTATTTAAATTATAAAATAAAGATATGTGTTTACTTAAGTCATGCATCCCTTTCTTGAAGTTTATCAAACCATGTTTTTTTTCTCTATATCTTATTTTATTAGCTAGGTTTTTTAGTTTAGAAGGTTATTGATAATTATCCGAGGTAATTAACAACAAGGTTTTGTGCCTATTGAAAGTCATATTCCCATAATTTTTTATTGCGCATCCAAAACTCACCCAATTTTTATTTATTATTTTGGGATTGCATCTTGATGACTCTAACTATCCCTGATGGTTGATTGCGGCTCGATACCTAAGAGAGTGACTCTTTGGCTTCTACTTTCTTCTTCCTTGAGTCTCTTTTCTTTTTCACCTTTTTTTCATCTTTATCATCATCCTTTTCTCATTTCTTGAGGCTCTCTTATAGGTTAACATAAAGTGAGAGTGTCTTGACGTTCTTTACTTCTTGAATAGCCATCACCTTTGACTCCCATGAACTTGGCAAAGATCTAAGTATCTTTCTCACAACTTCTTCATTATTATAATAATTTTCTAACGAATGTAGGACATCTAAAATCTCCATAAGTTGTGAAAGCATATTTGATATAAATTCAAAAGAGTTTATTTTAAAAAGCTTAAATTTGTTTACAAGCATTAAAATTTTAAAAATTTATCACTTTGTCAATTCCTTCATAAGTATGTAATAAGCAATTTCAAATCTCATAAGCAATTTCAATCAATAAAATTTTTCTAAAATCATTTTTACTAAGAGCACAATGCGATATATTTATGGTTTTGGCATTAGTGGAATCTATTTTTTTTTTTCCATTTCACTCTTGAGATGGTTTGGGAACTTTTACATCATCAATCATCTTGGTGAATGAAAAGTACCCATTTTCAACAAAATACCGAAGATCAAAATCAATACTCTTAATAAACCAAACATTAGCAAGGCCAGGGGCTTGAGGGACCTCATTCACCTTGACAATATAGATGGTTGAGTGATGCGGTTGCTACCTCCTTCGCTAACCTGCCTCTTTCATTTGCTCCCTTTTTTTTCCCAGAGCAGTAGTTGTATCGACCTTGGCCCTAGTGTCAATCATGTCCTTTTCCCTCCTCAAGGTTGGTAGAGCTCCCCAAGGAGTAGATGCGCACTTTCGAAGAGGGGCATTTATGTAAAATGTGACGCTTCAACTTGAATAGGAACGTAAAAGTTAGAAGCAAAAATCAAGTTAACAATTTGTGAGTAAGCAAGAGAGGTCTTCTTAGTGCAAACATGGTTTGATGGACCATTCAAGGACCAACCCAATCTAGTCTACCTTTTAAATAAAACATGCTAGGAGCTTGAAAAACTCAAGATGAGCTTTAGGATCAACTCACTGGATAAAGGGTTGATCATAGACACTAAGAAAGCGATGGTCATCCCTAGCGAAAACCCTAATGGAAGGATGCCCCTAGCACCAAAGTCATGATATCCTTTGAAGGTAACCAAAAAACTTTTGCGGTGGAGATAAGATCTTTAGGGCTTGGCAAAGGATAAAAGCTATAAAAATATCTTATTTCATTAATCCCTATTTGGTCTGTAAGGATGTAGTTGGCTAAAGCACTATCGGTGAAGTTACCTAGAGCCCACCTTGAAGCTGAACTTGTGTTAAAGGGAAACTAAATTATAGCTCAATTCAAAGTAAGACCTACTCTAAAACTAATTGCTGAGTTTAACTATAAGCCATTTGAGGTAACACTTGGACAATATATTCCTACCCTATGATTGTATATAACATGATTGTCTGAGGTAACCCTAGAAGTTCCCTAATGTCATCATTTTCCTATCCTAGATTATGAGTGATAATTTGTTATGTTGAAGTGAAAACTAACCGTACAGGTAGGAATTCAATTGCTGAAGTAAAATCTAGCTATGGTGATGGAAACTAAGTTGCTGAGATAAAAGTTAATGGATAGAGATATATCAGGGTTATGAGGCTCGGTGCAAGCAGTAGGTGCTAGAGTGGTGATCCAATGGAAACTATAGAAGGCGAAACGGACATTGGCACGACCGAAGCTAGTGCACTGGGGCGAAGACAACTAGCATGATGGTGTTGGGGGCATGTTGCCTTCTCTAGAGCGTGAACAATGCCATCGGCAGAATAGGAAGGTCCATGAGCAACCATGAGACTGGAGATTGAAATTGTGAGAGCAAGAAAATAGAAAAAGGAAGGGATCATAAAGGAGAAGAGTTAAAAATAGAGAAGGAGGGCAATCGATCCCCTTATATAAGCCTCACCAACCATTAGATGGATGTTGCATAGTGAAACATGGAAGATTCCAAAAATCGATTTTGATACCCAAATCATGAAGGGCACATATCTACATCTCAATTTAATGCCAAGTAGTGAAAATGACACATCGCAAGCGCCATCTTAAAAACACGTGAACCCAATGATTTCGTGTGATGAGATGAGGCAGTGGCTCAAAACTCATATGATCACGAAAGATTTCAAGATACATTAGTTTGGTGACTTCAAAATCCAATGAACCCGATGCATAGAGTTGGAAACACTATTGATATACTGAACCCATTAGTAGGGGTTAGGATGGATGTCCATCCACTGAGCCAAGGCTAGTTCATCCCAAAGCCGAGATTACTTCACTTACCAAGTATGAAGGTCACAAGAAGCATCTCATTAAGTTTAGATTGACTTCCATGAGGCCAAAGAACTTTGACTAGATCCCTCATATTACTCATGAATGAACACATTCTTTGAAAATTGGGTCCGACATTCAATTATGGAAATACGGGATTTGGAGTGAGGATTCCAATGAAAATCATGACGAAAATCAAAGTCATTGTAAATGACAAAAATCACCCGGAGTAAAATAAGGTCATTTTTTTTACACAAAAAATCTTTAATTTCCTCCTTTGTTAAATCAATAGTTGCTTTTAGCGTTAAAATGAAAGCAGCTATCGTTGAAATTTTTTTATAATTTTCTTCACTTTTATTTATTTTTTAATATCGGCACGAGCCGACTTAATAATTTAAATTTTAAAAAATTAATTAGACAAAATTAGATAAAATTGATCAACCAAAGCCCATCAACAAACTGAATAACACAAGGAAAATCAGGGCCGAGTCGGCCAGCTGGCAACCTGCATTCCATTTGTGCGTCTTGTCTTTGCTGCCCACGTGAACCCCACCCAACAACAAAACAAGTGAAAAAACAGACCGGACCAAAGCCAAATAAAAACAAAAGCGCCCACAAATGGCCCCTTCTCCTCTGTCTCTCTGCTCTTCGCTACTACCACTTCACTGCCAACCCAAAGTGCCCAACCGAAATCAGACAGAAGAAGAGAGAGAGAGAGAGAGAGAGAGAGAGAGAGAGAGAGAGAGAGAGAGAGGATGTTCTGCTACGTGGGGAAGGCGACCAAGATCTTCTTCTTCGTCGTCGCCCTCCTTGCCGTCACCGGCCTCGTCATGGGCTTCGGCGTCCTCCGCCGTCACAGATCCTCCTCTTCCTCCTCCTCCTCCCCCGCTGCCCCCGAATGCCAGACCCCCGAGTGCCGTCCCACTGCCGTTCCTGTCCCGGTACCTGTCTCTGCCGGCACCGGCGGAGGCAGCATTTCGCTGCCGCCGCAGCTCAGCCCGCCCAGCCCCGTCTCGGCAGCCGCCGCCCTCGGCCCGGCCCAGGCCTAGCTTGGCAGCGTCTTGTAATTCTTCTGATTTTCGCTGTCATTTATTTATTTATTTCCTTTATTTATTTTTTTTTTTTTTTTGGATGCTGTATTGTGACTTTTGAGTTTGGAGATGTGCGCGCGCGAGCATATCGGATTTGTTAATTGATCTGTGAATTTGTTGGACAGTGAGATTTGGGATTTCGAGATGGGCAGTTGGGCAGTTTAATTGAAGAAAGAAGATCTGTGGATGTGTTTGATGGGAATCTTTTTCTCTGTTCTTTTTTTTTACTGGGGATGTTGGAACAGAGGAGTACTTGCAGTTATAGTTGCTGGTGGTCAAATTGAAGCATCTGTAATTCTTCCAGATAATACCTATCTGGCATTGTTGTACTATTACTCCAGTACATGTCATATAGATAACCTCCGGTGATTTTGCATGTTTATATAACTCAACCTTATTTATTTATTTATTTATTATTGATGTGGATCCCGATTCAATGCAGTTAATTCATGATCGAAAATAGGCTCAACCAAACTCTCCACAGCGGAGGGATGAGCTTGAAGTCTACAACAAATAGGATGTTTCGTGTTTGGAACTTATGATCAGTTGCACAGAAAACAGTTAGCACAATCACAAGTTAATATTTGATATTACCTCACTTGCTACAAATACTTAGGCCACGATGGAAGATTTTTCTTCCATTTTAACCCATGATATTTTCATAATTGTTAAAAAAAGCCTATTGCCAAGCGTTTAATGAAAGAATAACGGCCAGTTTAGACACCAATGGAGAAACTCTCATATCATTGACGGATTTGAGTCATCCGAGAACCAAGAAGAGGTAGGAGATCATTTACTTTGTGAGCTGTAATTGGACCCCAAGTATAGTAAATGACATGGCAATACATCTCCACTCTTGCACATACACTTCCAATATTAGTTTCATGATTTCCCACATTATTTGCACAACACAAGGAAGGAGTAAAAGTCCATCCGCAGACTATTTAGCTTTGCCAGCAACAACAGAAAAACCACAGAACAACCTCATTTACATGTTTATTACAACAAGAAGCAGCACATAACAAAACAATTATACTAGAAAATAGGATTTAACGAAGCATGGAAGTGTGGTTTTTCCCAAGACTGCTGCCTCGCAGACATTCTAAGTTCATCACCTCCAAGTGGTCGATGAAAAGATTGACCTGTAATAACAAAACAGAAAGCACTGGTGCTTAGCATATGAACTAGCGGAAACCGCATGATTGAGGTGAAGCAGAATACCCTCGGCCCATATCGTTTGACGAACCACTCCGAGGTCTTAGCATTAGAAGCTTCAAACATCGTTTTCTCGAGTCCTATGCGACCAATTATCTTTGCAATTATGTCCGTGCGCAGAGTATCAGCATATTTGCAGACATCATCAGCGTCAATCATGATCATATCAGCTCCAGCTTCCAAGCATCTCTCAGCTCTTCTGATCAACAGATCCACATCTTCAACAATTTCTGCAAAACACAAGCCAGTCTTCAGAATAGGAGCCCTACTTGGAAACCAATGGCCTTTTGCATCTTAGACTTCATAGAAAGAAAATGGTACAGTGCCATGGATGAAAAAAAATAATAATAATGGTGAACAAGGCTTTTGTCCAATTTAACTGGGAATTCTAGATCGAAGTACATGATTTTCCAAAATTAAAAACAAAAATAGAACAAAGGGAACTTTATAAATGGAAAACTAAAGATCATGTTCTTCATCCTCAATGCAACTCAATTTTCATACCCATGCATTATTACTCATTAGAATATGCTTTCAATGGAGGGTGGGGCATGTCCTCCAGTGGTCCAGTGGTAGCAGGGCAACTAGCACAATGCAGTTAAGGTTGCAACTAGGTTTGTGGACAACAAGTCATACAGTTTAGTGGGTATCTCATGTACAAGGACAGAATCTTTGTCAAGTAGTTTCAATTTGATGTCCCAGGTGTTGCCTAGAGATCAACCCTATTTCAAGAAGTGTATCTTGCTGTATTGAAGGAGGTGCAAGGGGCTTAGGACCATCAAGAAAAAGAACTGTAGAAAAAAAAAAAAGAACAGCTTATTTGGTCATAATGCTGCATATAAAATCAGATAAATGAACTTTTAGACATCCTCACTAAAATTGCCAGTAATCACAGCCATAATTTATATTTAATTTGATTATTCAGGTACGAAAAAACTAAAAGAAACACTCATATTAACTGAAATTAGTCCCTAAAATCATCTTGAATTACAGATAAATCCCTGACTTAGGAAGATATACCTAGAAGCATGAATTCCACAAACTCAGTACATATATGTTCCTAGAGACTTACATGTAACAATGAAATCTTGTGACCACCCCTGGATAAGGTTAACTAGGGAACAGAAAAGTCCATTTTGCCATTGACTGGTTAGTACTTTGGGTGTTACTGCCTCTTTCAAAATAATTGTGGATTTGAAGTTTCTTCTTGAGGTAGGACACTGGTGAAGTTTCAACAAAGAAAACACAGAAAAGCTAAAGCAATAGATATTTGTGATTCCCTCAAATATAGGATAAAACTCAACACTTTTCAGATAAGGGGGAGAGAAACACCTATAAAAGGGCAAAATACACTATTTTTGCGCTAAACTTACTTTAGCCACAAGAGTATGAGACCTAATCACATGGATTTCCCTAGGGATGAATATGTAATGGGTTTTCAAAATTCAGGGATTTGTCGGTAATTTCCCAAAAGTCGGGAACTTATGTGTAATTCTGAAATATTTCAAGGACTAGCATATAACTAGCCCAAATTTAAAAGGCTTGCAAAATAGTGTAAATTCATTTTACATCAACATATGCCTAGTGTTTTTGTATACATATAAAAAACAGCCTACGGTCAATCAAATCACTTACCTATAGCTAAAGTGGAATACAACAGCAGCGGCACTAAAAGCAAACACTACTTGATATGCTTCACCAAAAGATGCAAGGTTAAAGGCAATATAGCTATCGATAACATGCCATTATTAAAAAACAAAAGCAATGGTTCCAAAGAGTGGTGGCAATGATGGTGCTTGAGGAAGCAGAAATGAAAAAGCTTAAGAATCATGATGGTCAAAAAGCTCAATGCAGTGTGTGTGACTCAAGTCATTCTTAGGCAGCAGTTGCTAGCAAAGCAGGATATGGAGCGGATACTAGTTGTCTGAGGAGGAGATACCTAGGCTTAAGGCAGTGCATAATGGGGTAGTGCAGTTTGAAAATGTTGGAGCAAGAATGTCAAGTGGAGCAACTCCCTAGGGAATTTTCTTGCCAAGGGTTAATCATTTTGAGGAAGAAGTGATGAAGGAAAGAGAAGAAAAATTGCAGAAGGACAAGGTTCAAAAATTCTGGCAAGCCTTATGAGCATATTAGCTTCTGGTACCAATATTGAATTATAGGCCACAGAGTAAATTGATGCCTGAAGATGGAAAGAAAGCCACGTAGAGAATGAAGTGGTGGACTTGACCATGGAGGAGATTCAAATAAGCCGGCCAACAAAGGATAAGAGTTATTCACCCAAGATTCATCATCTTTGAAACATGCTTCAGGAAGGGAAGCAAATGGTGAGAAGAAAGACCAATACAGCTAATGGTTGGTGGTGAAAGGAACCCACAAAGAAGAACAAGTCACATCTCGCAAGGCAATGTGAATTCACCGTTACTAGGCTGAAATGGCAATAAAATTAGTCAATTGTAGAGTTCAAGCCCAAACCAAAGGGAAACACGAGCAAGATTCTAGAAATGAAAATTGGGCACTTAATGTCAGGTTGCATTTTTGGTGTTAAATAACTGAAAGCAATGATGAAGAGGAAATGGGTTCCCTAATCTACAATGAGGTGGGTGTGGTGCTTACCAATAGGTGCAAGATGGATGAGTTTTCAAAGAAAGACAAAGAAGGCAAAGCTTTATGAATTTGCTGCTCCAGGTGCTATGGGGGGATTCAAATTGATAAGTTAAATCAAAAAAGGATAATGTGGAAGTTACAGAAAAAGTAGATGTTGGTCATGTAATAGGGTCTGGACATACAAATATGGGTGGCTAACATCTTCATTCATGTGGTCAAGTTACTTTCTATGGTGAGTGGATGATGCAAGGTCTGACACATGGCAAAGTAATTGGACTGAGCACCAAAATTGGAGACATTACATTAGGGTGGTTAGAAGGACGAAAAGGCATCCACTTGGTCCAGCTACACTCATAAAGAAGTAGTCTCCTTGCTGCGATCAATGTTAGTGAATGAAAATGTCAGGGCAATCATCACTTTCATAGCTGCAGGCAAACCCATTCTCAAAATTGATAAATGTAAAAATAAGTAAGGGCATGTGAAGGCACAAGGATATCTTCATGGACTCTAGCACCTAAATTAGCAAAGATGATGACATGGACATAGGTGTAGCGACCTAGGTATAGTTCTCATCCTAGATCCATGATTGTAATGAATTGAACAATCAAAACCATAACTATCAAAATGCAGAGTAATCTTCCTGAGAAGGCACAAAGAAGCAGTGGGGGTAATGCACAGAAGTGTCAATCTCAAACTCTTTTAATGTGAGTATTTAGTTGGAAGTTTGATGCATTGAGATATTTAACATACAGAAAAAACTGTCATCTTGAGTTTACCCTTTTTATCGCGTGTCTCCCACTACTTCAAGTATCCCATACTCATTTGCCATCCATGCTATGTTACTTGTATTCTATATAGCCTTTTGCTTCCAATAAGTAAGTCTCAAGTTGAAGTTTTCCAAACAAAAATATTTAATGCAGTCAAGTTAAATGAATACAAAGTGGAAAAAAGATAATGGCTTGCCCAATACAGTGAACTAGAACTCAGACCATACATACACCCTACTTAGTAATGAACAGATACAGCAGTGCACAAATAATAGCAACAAAAAGCAGGTAATTCCACATGCAGAATATGGTCCCATAAGCCAATGAAACAAATAAATTTAACAGGCTGAAATCAGTTTAGGCAACTAAAATTTATGAAAGATGTGCCTATTATGCTCAGGTTTGGGCAGTGTCTAGGAAATCCAAGCTAAGAAACATCATTTCCTAGAACTTTCTCTAAAAATAAATTAAAAAATCACTATAATCAAGAAGTGAATTTCCATAGATCGAACTTTATGGTTGTTTACTGTATTCAGCATTATCTTAATTGAACTAGAACTCTATCTAGTATTAGGCCTGAACTCTTCCAAGCATCTATATATGTACATTGGGTCATTAGTGAATCCTAACAAAGGAACCAGAACTTCCAGTTGTTCTCAGAACTATATACAGGGTTCCTGCCTAGATTTCTGAGTGTATATGTATTCTTCCTTCCTTGTTCTCAAGATATATCAATGAAACCCTAGATTTCTGCTACTTCACTCCAGCCAAATTCTCTGACACACAATTAATTAGTAATTACCAGAATTTCTGCAGACTGGAGCTATATAAGCTCCAAATGCCCTATTGCCAGCATCAGGGAGCTCAGACTTGTCAAACTTCACTGCAAACAGAGGTTTGGCTTTAAGACCACCACTCTTGATTAGACGAATGAATCTCAAGAGAGCTTCTTCTGGAACATTAAGCGATTCAGCATTCAGTTCGATCGTGTCAAATCCAAGTCGCTTGCATTCCTGCAACAAGTTTAATAGGGCAAACATGTTATTTTATGGTGTATGCAGGACCACATTCAGTCAAAAGTGTCCTGCACTACCTCAACATATTGTTTGAAAGCAGCTGGCCCCTTGCGAAGGATATGTTCTGCCCAGTTACCAGTGCTAACATAGACATTGTGCTTATGCGCTAAGTTGGTTATTTCTTTGACAAAGGTCTCTGACATCAAGCTGTGAGAACCACCAGAGAATTTCAAACCATCAATGAATTGCCCCATGGATTCCAAAGTATCCTGAAAGAGCATTATACGAGTTCACTTAGACACTCTACTGAGCACATAAAATAAGATCTTTCACATGAGCTAATCAGAAGATAAAGATACAAGAAATGCTGCTTATGCTTTAGAAAATATGAAGCAACTTAATGGGAAACTCACATAAACCACATTACACAAGGCATTCTGCGACAAAATATATGTTAAGATAGATGTCTGGATGCCAATTGAAGTAGATAGAATTTTGTAGAAATTGAGAGGGTATAAGCAATTAGTTTTTGCAAGAAGTTTCATAAAGAAGCGAGAAGATCAATACAAAACACAAAACGACATTCTAACAGATCTAGACAACCTTAACAGAAACTAATAATAAATACAATAATTAACAAAAATATGAACATTAGTAAATATCAAGAAACTTGCCAAAACCATGAGTTAAAATAAGAATGTCAAAACACACACACACACACACACAAAACTATCTCAGAAGTGCTGATACTGACAACCAACCACACAAGAATAAATAAGCAAGGCAGGTGAAATTTCTGGCAGAGCACTAGATAAGCATAGAACATTCAGATGATCTGCACAGCACAAATGCATCAATGAAAAATTAACATGATGTACTTTAACACTAAAGCTAAGAGGATAAGTACCAAAAAAAAAAGGAAAGGATCCATTTTATGGAAATTTAAACACACCTTTATTCAAAGATTAAAATATTGAAAATAAAAAACAGAAATATCTCTCGAAGAAACAGGTACTTCTTAGCAAACAAAAATATGCCTCCAGTGTTATGATGAGAAAGATCACAATTGCAACAGGCTAAATGAATTAAATAGAGAATCAAATCCATGGAAAGAATTAGTTGGAATTTCTTTTTGGTAAAACATAGTTGTTGCTAGTTACTGCATAATGTGTTTCATATGCTGCGTAACAAGATTGAAAAGGTTCTAAAGCAAGATAGCAAAGTTTTGTTAGCTAAGAGGGTTGCTATTCGGATATATTGCCAACTACAAATTCAACATTCAGCTAATTTTATTCTAGTTCTAAAAAGTTGGCTTAAATGGCTAAATCTATTTCTAAACTTGTAACAGCATAAGGAAAACTTGCAAAACAGCCATAGCTGAACCTCTTGAAAGCAAACAGTTCAAGCAACTTAGCTGTTGTTCGATAACTTGCATCCTCGGAGTTAGATCTTAAATCAATAAGGAATGCATCCAATAAAACAGATGCTATTTTTCATGGAAAATAACAAGAATTCAGATATACTTCTATCTATTCATTTCATGTTTGTAACCATAGAAATGACAATTCTAGAAGAACACAGGCAAAGGAAAAAGAAGAGAAATTAGACGTGTTGAGAGAACCGATAAAATGTCGGACAATACAATAGTAACAAAGCTTCCTCAAGGCATCAAATATTTAGGGAAGCATGTTATATACTAGTGGTGATGGAAGCTGCTTAAACACCACATGGCTAGCATCAGTGATGTTTTGAGACATATTAAAGTGAAAAGAAACAGATTTCACCTACGCCACTTAAGCACTTTGGTTAGGCACCTAAACCCTTATGTTGATGCCTACGGCTAAGACTCACAATTCTCCTACATAATCGTACTCACCAACTAATAGTAAAACAATTTTTCACTCTTCTACAGATCTACAAATGCTTTTATGTAAAACAACTAGGCAATACGTTCATCCACAAACCTAAACAACTACTATCATATTTGACAAGGTCACTAACTTTTCGCACGCCTTAGTTGAAACACGCAAAGATGAATTACCAACCGCAAAAGTGGATATCATCTTTCCAGCCAAGATCAAATCTCTCGCCATGACAAACCGATCCCGGTCCTCAGAACCGATTATACAACAAGACAAACTCACAAATTGCAGCAGCAAAACAAAGAAATAGGAATCGATCAATCGGAAAAAAAGGAAAATGCGAGAAACAAGAGCCCCAGAGAGGAATTGGGGACCTGGAGGGCTTGGTGGCCGAGGAGGCTGTAATTCGGGCTCCTCATCTCGGTGACGCCGAACCTCCGCGGCTTCTCCGGCCGGTCCTCGTCCTCCACAAAGCTCTTCCACCCATAGTACAGCGCCATCCCTCTTGGGGCTCTTCTGCCTTCCCTTGGATTGCTCTATTTAGATTGGCGAAGAGGAGCCTGGAGGCTTCGAGCTGGTTCTCCAAGTCCAGTGGCCTTTGGCTCAGCGGGGAATTTTGCAAATAAGGGCAAATATTTTGTAAATGTTTGTGAGGAAGCCAACTATTTCAAATATTTGCAAAGAGCCCCGATTTGAGGGTTTTTTTATAAAATAGGTATAAATCATTTTAATATTTAATATTTACTTAGTGAACAGCTTCATGCACATGCACATACACCTTTTTTTTAATGACTTAATATAATATAAAATATAAATCAAAGTCTTTAAATAAATAGAAAACATAAAATCAATAGCAATTTACTCAAAAGTGAACACAATAACAAAATTTTCACATTTCTAATAAGTCTCTAGTCTATACTAATAAATAGAAAGTCAATTGTATATAATTATTTAAAATTTTCATAAATTATATATTTCATTTTCAAATGTCAGAAATTATATATTTTTCTTTGAATTATTAGATGTATTACAAAAATCACTTCGGATGTACATTTACTATTAAAATTAAGAATATTCAGAGAATGTCCGACTATTCATTGGGAATAAAATGAAAAAAATGAAAATATCCTTTATTTTATTAAAGGTGATAGAGTTTTTTATAATAATATGATTTTTTTTGTGGAGTTAATTATAATTATAATAATTTTATAAGAAATTTTTTATAATTTTTTAGAAAATATGGGTCCTAAATTTGATTAAATTAGCTATAAATTTGATTTAGGTTGGCCCCCAAATTCATAATAATATTTTAAATAAAATAAACTTTTATATATTCTTCTATCACTTTTGTCATTCAAATAACAAAAATAAATTTAATTCAAATAACAAAAATAAATTTACAAACATTTTTTAAATATCATTATAAAAAATGATAAAATGTGTGTAAATTTGAGTTTGTTATTTGAATGATAAGAATGATAGAAAAATATGTGAAAGTTTATTTTATTTTTAAATGACAAATTGATAGAAGATTGTTGTGAATTTGAGGGGCTAATTTAAACTTGATATATAGCTGATTTGAACTAAGTTCAGGACCCATAGTTTTAAAAAATAAAATTAAAAAAACTTCTTATGAAATTATAACAACTACAAATAACTTCATAAAAAATTATTTCTTTACAAAAAACTCCATTGCTTATAATAAAGTAAGGGATATTTTTATTTTCTCACTTTATCCTAAATAGTATCAAATAGAATATTCTTTGGATATTTTTAATTTTAACTATAAATATACTCAAGGAGGTTTTTGAAATATATCTAATAACATAAGGAGAAAATATGCAATTTTTTAAATTTGAAGAAGAAATATAGAATTTATGAAAATTTCAAAGAGTTACATGCAATTGACCTTGAAAAATATTATTTAAAGGTAACTCATAATTATGATTTGATCTCATTTGAGAGATAATTAGACTCTTTTGAGAGATCTACATCCATCACTTGAAAGACATATATATCTTTCTTCCTAGTTGCTTAAACATTTTTATTTGAAATTTTGACGATGAAAAATTTTTGTTCATTCATGTGGACTTTCGTACCAAATCTACCAATGAATTATTATCTTCATCTTCTTGCAACAAAAATTATTTTATTAGATTTTTATTAAGGTTCAATTGTAAATAACTATTTAAAATCTTACAAAATTATATATTTTTTATTCAAAGTTAAAAAATTATATATAACTTTAAATCTTGTCAAATTATATAGTTTTTCTCTAGATTTAAAAAATTGTATATAACTCATTAAAATCTTTCCAAATTGCATATTTTTCTTTTAAATTTTTTTAAAAATATTTTTTTATTATTAAGTATGTTATAAAAATTCGTCAGTCATAGATTTAATATTATATTTAGGAATATTCGTAAAGAATACTATTTGATGTCTTTCAGGCCAAAAAGAAGAGATATTCCTTGATGTGTCAAAGAGGTATAACCAAACCAAAATTGAAATGCATGGACAACTAGAGATCGACTCGAATCAGAACCTTTTGATTTTAACATTCTCTCTTGCACCTTGGCTAAACAAGGTCCCAAAGAGTTGAGCCTCATTGCTCAATAAACAGACATGAACCAAGGCCATAAAGCTTCGCAGTTCAGCCAAGTCAGGCCAATAGCACCAAAGCTATACTACCTTAGCATTTTGCATGCACCCTCAAGTCATTCAAGCATTAGTCTCCATGATTGCCTAGAAGGTAAACTCCTACAATCGCAACCATTTCTTATCTCACCTCCTTCTCTACCTCCCACTACATAACAAAAATCTGCTACGTCACGATACGGAATATCATATGAATTTTCAGAAATACCCTTAGCTAACTCACTCACCAACTATGCTAGAGTTATCCAAAAAGGTCAGGTCAAGTTATTTAAAAAACCTTATAAAATAGTATCCAAACACTGAAGTAAGATGGATCATCTCCTTAATTCTTGAATCTTTGCTTTTTTGACATTTTGCTATGCTTAGAGCTCCCAAAAAATAAAAGGAAGATATTAATTTGAGCATTAGAGCATTCTCCCTTGGTCATCACTAGGCAAACAGTTCTTTTATCTATGTGTAGGTTCAAATTGGCAGGAGAGGATCAAAAGAGCTCAAAGTTTTAGAATTGGAACCTAACAGATGTAACACTAGAGCTTTGATTGAGAACTAGTGAAAGATCAACTCTCTAGATAGTCAATTCCAATCATGCCACTAAGACAATAGCGTTTGGAGAAGCAAGTAGCAACCGGCACATCAAAGCAGATAGTGTCACAACAAGCTTCCTCAAGAGATATTCCATATCCTTATCACCAGGCAATAGCAAACCTATCTCTAGGGACAAATTTGTTTAGCTGGTGCCAAAACTAGTGCCCTTACTTATCTAGTGAAGACTCAAGTCTAGATGGCACAAATACATATACCAAGTTGCTAGCACCTATCCAGTCATGTAATGCAAGAGAACTTTAGGAGGAGGACAGGCTGGGTTAGCAAACATTGAGAGGCCATGTGAGTTAGATTGAGAACCAACACACATGGTACTTCGGCCAAACATGGGAATCAAGCTCATGCTAACACTTTGGACAAAAGCTATGAGCCACCTACCAAAATAAGCACAATATGGAGTGTTGATGACATATAGAAGCACATTGCTTAGATAGTGGATGAAAGACTATTGAGCTCAATAAAGCTTAAGCTAGTGCTAAATAGTGCAATGAACATACTAAGCTCATAGCTCTTAGCCAAACCTTTAGGTAGTATTTGACTCGAGATTAGGATCAAGATCAAGATCAAGACTAGTGAACCATTTTTATAAACTAATATCTTTTTATCAAAATTAATCCTATAATAATTTAAAATTTAAAATTTATTTAATTTTTTATAATAATTTAATTTAATAATAGTGTAAAATAAGTAATATTAAGTTTATAAGAAAAAATAATTTTAAAAAATATTGATCTTGATCCTGATCTCAATATAAATGATGCCCCATAGTCCAAATTTTGGGAATTGCCTTGGGAGTCCTATGATGGGACTAGGGATTCACTAGACCACATCGAGTCATTCGAGAACAACATGACAAGAGCAACAAAAACCACTATGTGCAAGACATTCCCAACCATGTTACAAGGCTTGGCATTTTGCATTCATCATCCAAGTAACAGTCCGCATTTGTTGGCTAGATATAGTTTATCATATTGTATGAGAGAATGAAATAAAATGGTTGATAATTGGTCCATTGCTATCTCAAGGGCTGAAAGTTTGAACACTATTTCATTAAGACAATGTGCATCAAACTAGATGTTAGGAGCTTTCAAGGCATAATCTATTCATAACTATAGTTGTAAAGCTAGTACATTCCACAGTTCCAAAAGCATGGGTTTTCAAGTATTTGAAATACTTTTGAACATGGCTCATGCCTAGAAGTAGTTTGTAGCTATGACTGATCAAGATTTGCATGTAAATAACCAATAATATGTCCTTAATTGCAGTTTGTGCCTTCAAAATATGCTTATATATACCCAAAAAAATATTAATGCCAAACGCTTTGTAGAATAGTTATTATTATAGTTGATGATTATTGTGCTGAAAAGGTTTCCATGTTATTATGTTTACATTCCTTGGATTGAAACAATGATTAACTTCTTATGATTTTAGTACAGAAATGGATGCTCCCAATCCACCAATTCGGCGAAGCCCTCGAACACAATGTGAGGGGAAATCAACTCAGCAAGTTGAACAGTCTTCTAACAAGAATGTACACTCCCCAAATTGGACCATTAATGAGGACACTTTATTTATTTGGTTGCTAATGGAGGAACACGTTGATGGAAGAAATAAGGGTCGTAATTTTAGAAAATAATTTTGGAATAAAGTTGTGCAAAAATTCAATGAATTATCTATCATGGTACATGATGCAGTGCAATTGAGGGCTAGATGGAAGAGACTGAAAGAAAGGTATAATGACTTTCAATTTATGAAGAACAAGAGTGGATGGACGTGGGATTATGACAACAACAGGCCAACAATAGGAGATTTGGGAGTAATGAGAGATTTTTTTATGGTATGTTACACTTTGCGCTGTAGTTTTTCGAATACATTATGAAATTTTATTTCTAATAATTTTTTTTTGAAGCACAACCCACAATACAAAAATATCTAGATCATTGGGTTTCCTCAGTTTTTCGAGGTAGAAATAATGGTGAAGAGCTCAATTGCAACAGGAAGGTAGATGCATTCATCGAGAAGTACACCTGAAGTGCCACCAATACCACAAGAGGGATCTGATTCGAGCGGCTCACCAATGAGGTAAAACACTGAGGTTGATAATGATCCAGCCAATTGTACCTCTCGGAGGAACTTATTTCGTGGTGAGAACCATACTTCTAGGCCATGTGGGAAATGCTCGCTTAAAGAATTGGATGGCAATAGTGGAAAAAATATCAGGAGACGTAGTGGAGAGTTCCTGAGAAGTACTGCAAGCAAGCCTACAAAAAATGCTAATCAAGAGACTATAAATAGGTGGATTGATGTTATTAAGAGAAAGTATGATGTTTTGAATGGAATATTTCCAAGAATGCTCATGGTGGAGGTGAACAGACCAAACACAAGTATAACAAGTGCATGACCAAGTTGTTCAGTCTTAGTTTTTTGAACACTTTAGACAAGTTTAAATGCGCTGAATGTCTGAAAGATCCATTGCTACACGATTATTTTTTGCTAGAGGAGGACTCAGTTGGACTAAAATTATGGGCTAACATGTGAGTAGAAGAATTTAATGCAAACCGCGCAACAGAGGTAGGTAAATCATGTCTGTCATCCCCTCAATTCTCAGGTAACTCCGAGTAGGTTGTCATATGATGGGATAATGTACGAAAGCACAGACATGTCCTATCAATCAGGCATGACTTATAACTCTGATAACTTTTGTATGTGAAATTTTATTGGAATTTGTCCAATTCATAATGTCGTGCCAATGAGTCTATGTTTTTGGACATTGCATGTACTGTTAGACATGTGAGGACTCATGCCATTAACTTTTTGTACTCTCTTTATTTATTATAATTGTTGGACATGTGACGAATCATGTCATTGTGACTGTATGTCTTGTGAGGTCTTCAAAAAGCTACCTCTTAGATTTGTCGTGTTTAAGATCTTGTGTCACATATGATTTCCTCTAAAATTTTGTAGCATGAAACAACTATTTATCATGTGAGTCAGGTCGATCTCTATTTATAGAGAGACCTTATTGCGAATGCTATGCTGAAAGTGTGTTTATCTTTGTAACACTAAGATGTCTAATTACGGTGACATTGTTAAGATGAGGAGCAACAAATGGAGAGGGTCTTGGAAGATAACATTTTCAATCAGATACAAGGCCCCTTAACCTATACGAGAAGAACACATCATCCACTGAATAATCGACCGTTTACTAGGATGTAGGCTATGTATGATTTACTAGGTAAAGAGGAATGATGTTTCTGAACCTTTAGAGTTGTGCCCCAAGTGTTTCTACAACTTACTAGATTTTTAGTTGAATGGAGAAGTATCGTGTCTACACAACATGTATCATTTGAATTACAAGTAGGAATTTTTCTTTACTCAGTTGCTCATGGGGCGTCTAACAGAGACTTGCAACTGGCATTCTAACACTCTACAGAGATAATAAGCAGGTACTTTAATAAAGTCTTGCAAGGCATTATCTCACTAAAAAATGATTACATACAATTGCCGCCTGATGATGCTCTAGTCCATTCCACGATTCTTAATCGAGGAGGAGTGTATCCATTCTTCAAGGTGAGATAATTACTACAATATTCTCAAAGTAATGGTAACTTAAAATCCTAACATATTATGTGTTTCATTATAGGATACACTCGGTGCTATAGATGGCACCCATATACCTGTGATTGTGAGTTGAGAAATGTAACTTCCATTTTGAGATAGGCATGATTTGCTTATGCAAAATGTTATGGCAGCTGTGTCTTTTGATATGGAATTCTTGTACATTTGTAGCGGTTGGGAGGGATTTACGGCAAACGTATGAGTTTTATGAGAATGTTTAACGCGAGGTGATTTCTCGGTCCCCGAAGGTGAAACTCATACTTTTGCTTTTGTTTAAACACAAATGATAATATTTGTAATGCTAATCATAGTTTATTTTTAGGTAAATACTATCTTGTGGATGCTGGCTATACCAATACTAACAAATTTCTCGCACCATTTCGAAATGAGTGGTATCACATCAGACAATTTAATCACAGTCGAGTCCGATATTGGAATCCGAAGGACAAGTTTAATCATATGCACACCAGTTTGAAAAATTGTGTGGAGAGGATATTTGGTATATTTAAGCGGTAGTTTCAAATATTTCGTAAACTGCAACAATATCCTTACGAGACACAATGTGCTATAGTGGTGGCTTGTGTTGTACTACATAATTTTATACATAGAAATTACGGTGAGGACCAATTGTTTCGCGAGTGTCAGGCTAATGAACAAATTAATAATAGCACCAAAAAAGATACGAACGCATACAATGAAACAATAGAACCTATATATCGCAATGTGAAGTACGAAATAGGGATATACTTCAAAACCAAATAACTGTAGCTCTATGGGATGCGCGAGTGACAATCTACTCTTTTTTGATATAAAATATCGTAATTAACTTTTTGATGTCAAATAAGTCAATAATTTTTTAGTTTGTAATCAGTTGTAATTATATTTGAGATTATTTTTTACAATCATATTAATGATTTTTTCTGTTTTTGTTTACTTGCAGAGAATAATGTCATACTTTTTCACCATGAAGCAGTCGCACGTGCAGGCAAAGAGGTGGCAAATAAGGGAAAGATTAAGGTTATCTGGATCTACAATGTAATCCTAGGCTACTAAATAAATATCAAGCAATCTTCATTGCTTTCATGAAAATTAAGGTTTGAAAAGTGGAGAAAAAATAATCATAACTATATTAAATCCAAGGTGATACAAGCAAGGGACAAAGACTCGAGCAACTACAATATTATTCATAAATTTAGTCAGTGAACTAATAATGTTTGCTTATTAAAAATCATGTCAACCAGTACATAAAAGCCACAAAAAACACAAAAATGATTCAGCATATTCCACATTAAATTTGTGTATATGATATATGCTTGTTCATGCCCCTTCGCCGATGAATACCTTCATCACAGATGTTATACATTGTTTATATCATCCAATACTCTACGCAAATAATTTGATTAAGCAATCACCCTTTATTTCAACCAAGGCATGCCTAGTGTTTCATCATGCATGCTGTAATTTTTGTAAAAATTATGATAACTAAAATATCCTCAGCTTGGTATAGACCTTCCCTAAAGTTTCAGCATCCTCAGCTTGATATAAACCTTCCTCTTGAATCACGTTACCTGCAACAGATCATAGCATGGTATGATATAGAGGAAAGAAAAGTAATCACCAAACCCACAACTCAACACCTATAGAATATTCTAAACAACACAAGAATTAAGATAACCATAAATAACATACTAAAAGTAAACAATAGACTTAATACATATTATAATCCACATTCGACAGAGACCGATTGAGGAGCTCATTTTGAAGGAGAACCGAAGGGATGAGAGGAGGGAGTGGGAGACGGAGGGGAAGGGGCGGACGAGATGAAGAACAAGGATAACAAGGGGAATGCCATTATTTATTAAGTAGCATTATGGACCTACAAACAACCATCATTTTAGAAAATGATTCACATAAGAACTTGAATAGCAGACTCGGCGATCCAATTTGAGATTTAGTTAATTGTTAGATAGAATCATATACATTTACTTTTCTGCTCTAAGCTATGCAAATGTGACTTCATCAATGAAAGTCCATCTCAAAATTCATTATTAGATACTGGGAAAATAACCTTTATAGTTAATATGTTCCCAAATTTTACAACTCACAGACACTTCCTTATGAACTCATCAATCATCAACATTTTCTTTAGTGTGTGGAATAAATCATTATGCATTATCCATTTCAATGAATAAAAACAAAAGCATTCAAATGGATTCAGGATTTCGATCCAATCTGGAAAATAATAGCAACAAAATGAAAAAAAATAAAGATGAAGCAGAGATCGAGAGGTACTGAGGGCCTCACACTAGATTTTCTCGAAGGGGACGGGGCATGGGAGGTCAAGGTAGTCGACCGGCTCCTGGGTAGGGGCCATCTCCTTCGGCTTCGGCGGCAGTGCTATAGCGAGGTCGACAAGCTGCGCCAAAGGTGGCAGGGAAGCGGTGTCGTGGCTCCTGATGGACCCCATTGCCGTCTCTGGAGGCAATCAGTGCTCGATCAGTGGGGGTAAAATGAGGCATGGTGGAAGTCAAAGAAAGTGAGGAAGGCCTCGAGGCGGTCGAGCATAGCGACGAGAGTTGTCGACGGGGACGAGGAGCAGCAGGTGGTCACCGCCAGCGGGAGCCAGTTGGAGCTCGGGATCAATGGCCATCATGATGGGGTTTAGGATTTGCGAGATCCGGAGAAAACGATGGATTTAAACGAAGCTCGAGGGTAAAATGGTTCAAAAATAATTTTAATCGGATCAATAGCCAAACACTAAAATTTTGACCAAATTATCTTTTTACATTTTAGTCCTTATTTGGATCTTGACCCTAACCTTAATGCATAACCAAACGATACCTAATAAATCTTAGATTTAACTCTTATTGGGTTTTTATTAGATCCTTAATCGATCTTGGATCAAACCCTTATTGAGTTTTTATTGAATCCTTAATAGATCTTCAATTCAATCTTTATTGGGTTGTTAATGAATCCTTCATCAATCTTAGTTCAACTCTTATTGGATTTAAGGTCCGACCTATGTTGGATTCTTATTGGATCTAAATTTGATTCGCAGTTTGGGTTTGAGTTTGAACCATATTAGACCTTTATTTGGTTTGGGTTTACGCTCAACCTAGTTTTTGGTGTAATTTTGACCTAGGTTTGGTTTAGGTTTAACATAGTTTTGGTTTAGTTTCAACCTAGTTCTGGTTCAAGTTCAACTTAGTTTGATTTTAGCTCAATCTTAGCCCAATTTGGTTTTGGTTTAGGCTAGATGTGATTTCAATTTTAATTCAAGTTTGAACCTTTTAATTTTGGTTCAGGTTTAGACCTAATTTTGATTTTAGTTTAGCTTTTAACTTCATTTTGACTTTGGTTCAGGCTTAGACCTGATTTTAATTTTGATTCAAGTTTGAATCTAATTTTATTTTTAATTAAATTAAATTATATTTATTTGATTTGCAGTTGGATTCATGAAAGAAGTTCTTGAGCTCATAAAATAGCAATTGAATTTCGAAAGGAATCCCTAAACTAGAAATACAACATTCAGGTTCTTAAAAGAAATCTATTATGCCAAAAATATAGTGTTTGGTTTTTCAAAATAATTTCTTAGGTTAGAAATATGACATTTAAGTTCTTAAAGGAATGCCTTAAACCAAAATTATAATGGTCAAGTTCTCAAAAAAGTTTCTTTGGCCAAAAATTACAGTGGTAGGGTTCTTGAAGGAATATCTTAGGCTAAAGTGAAGAGGTTGAGTTTTCAAAAAAATTTCTTAAGCCAAAGTAATATGTTGGATTCTTGAAGAAATTCCTTACACCAAAATGAGGCAGTTGGTTTTTTGAAGAAATTTCTTAGATCAAAATAAGATGGTCGAATTTTTCAAAAAATTTCTTATATTAACATAAGAGGGTCAAATTTTCAAGATAATCTCCTAGACTTGAAAGTAAGGCGGTTGAATTTTTGAAAGAATCCCTTAGACTAAAATGAGGTATTTAAGTTCTTAAAAGAATCCCTTAAGCCTCAAAGTTAGGTGATCAAGTTCTAAAAGGATTCTCTTAGGCCTAAAAGAGAGGTGGTTAGATTCCTCAAGGAATCTCTTAGGTCTGAAAGTGATTAGTGCACATGACATGCAAATTGAAATGGAGGAAGAGCAATAAAATAATAATAATAAACTCTTTATCTCTTTTTTTTTTGGCTGCATGGCTTCTTATGTGGGCTTTTTTCCTTTATTTTCTAAATTTTTTTGAAAGAAACTTTCACTTTTCACCTTTTTAAATCCCTTTCTTTTCCTCCTATAGTCAGCACACATTCCCCTTTTTTCTTTTCCTTTTTTTTCATTTCCTCTCCTTTTCATCCCCAACCTCCTCCTTTTGTTTATTCACTCTTTTTTTCCACTGAGTTCCTTCATCAACTCATCCAACATTGAGGAGCCACCACCTCCCACTTTTCTTAGCATTCTCTCCTGAGGTTTACCTTCTTCTTCCCTCAAAGCCATGGGATCTAGCTAGAGTAGTCTAGGATGGGGCCAGAGAGGATGTTGCAGTGTGGGCTAGTGTCACACCCATTGTGAGTGGTAGGTGCCACCACAATGAGATCATGTAACAGACCTCATGATCTTTGAGGTAATGGAGTGCCTCTAGTGTGTGTGTGCACGGGCAGCACATATACAAGCAAACAACCAGCTGTGGTGGTCGGTGCCACTACGAGGAGTATCATGTGAGGCAACGGACTGTCTCCAACATATGTGCGCGCGGGTAGCACACATTGCAGCAAGTGATGGAGTCACGATATATTCGGATAGAGACCTGAACAACCCAAACAGTCTTGCAAAGCGAGTAGCGAGACAGGTTGGCTAAAGTAAGCTGTAGGAGCATGTGAACAGCCTGAATACTTAGCGTCGCAGGCTGAAGACATGTGGCTGCAGGCTGGAGAACCAGAGCTACAACTGTCAAGGGACACATGGCCAGCAAAGAGGCAATTGAGGGCTTGTGGGACAGGTGGCAGCAACTCAGAGAGCCAACTAACTGCCAGGAGAATATTGTGGAGCATGTTCTCCATGGCCTCTAACAGTTGAACTGCAGGGCGAACATTGTGGAACATGTTCTCCATGATCTCTAGTAGTTGCTCATAGCCAAATATGTGTACTATAAATAGACTAGGGGGTCTATTGAGTTGGGGACACACATAGGTAAAGAAAATTGTAGTATCACTTTGCATTAAGAGTTGTATTCCTTTTATGTGAGCAATAAAAGGTTGGCAAGGTTGTTGTATTTCTCTTCTCCTCTATACTATTGTGGGCTTGTGCGAGTTTGGTGGGCTGAGGTGGTCGAACCTTGGCGCCATCACGGGCAAAGTTTCAGGGTAGAAATTTGGCCGTGTGACAGCTAGCATGGTGGAAAGGAACAAGGCTTCAGTGTGGTGTAGCTAGGGTGGGAGCGAGCAAGGAGGTACAAGCTAGATGAGCTTGTTTAGAGGGATGAAAGAGAGTCTCATTGGGGATGGTGGTGCTAGCACCGAGCAAGGCTTTATGGTGGTGGGATGCGACAGAAGGCAGTGCCAGTTGTAAGGCATGGAGGTCAGTAGAGGATGACCTAGCAATGGCTATGTGTGGTGAAGCCACCCCATTCTTGGTAGCTTACAAGCAACAATGTTGGGGGGTAGTGGGGGCGGGGGGTAGGGTAGGAGGGGAGGAGGGGAGGAGGGGGAGGTAGGGTGCTATTGCAAGTAAGGGTTGTTGGAGTAGCTTTAGGCTAGGTTCGGGCAACCCAAACTCGATCAGAAAGTTAGGACAACATGAGTAGTGTAGTAGTAGGAGGTCTCACACGATGGTAGTGGTGTAGTAGGGTACCTCATAGGGACACATAGAAGAAGGCATGAAGAAGAAACAAACAAAAAAAAGAAACAAAAGATAAGCAAACAATCCTTCTTCTCGTCTCGTTAGTTGATTTACTTGACTAATTTGCTTGTTTTTTTTTTACACTTGGTCTATGATCTTCTCTCTGAATCCTCTGCGCTTCATTCTCATGACTTTCTGCTTCTAATCATTTTTTTCTCTTATTTGAATGTCTCTTTTATAGAACCATTAGGATAAGATTGATTTAAATTTTGAATCGATTTATTCTCATCTATTGCTCCCCAAATCTCTGATTTCTCTAATGAATATGAAGATGGAGATAAAACCCTTATTGGTTGATTGTGGTAAGGTTCTAAATAATGAGATTTGTTAAGATTTGGATGTTGTATCAATTTGGGATATAACAAATTTCTAGGCAGATATTTGCATTTTTAGGGATTAACTTGTACTTTTTATAAATTTAATGACATTTTTGTAGAATTTACTATAAGGGCCTATTTGCAATAAAAATTAAAAATTTTCAAGGTCCTTTTTGTAAAATTTTATTTATGAAAATAAAATTTGGACTTATCGATAAATAAAAAATCTTTAAGAAATTTATTAGTAAATTTACAAATATTAAAATTATAATTTAAGAGTTTATTTGAAAATATGAAAAATTCCTAGTTTATTTGTGAATATAAATTTTTTAAGGAATTTATTTGTAAATCCTATATTTTGCAAGGATCAATTTGTAATTTGAAGAGTTCTATGAACCTTTTTGCAAAAAATTTTATCCTACGGATCTATTTGTGAAAAAATCTAACCAGAGACCTATTTGTAAAAATTTATTTAGTGTAAAGACTTATTTATAAAAATTTTACTTTTTTATTTCGGCCTAAATTTTTGATGAATTTTTAGCCTAATTTTGGTCCAAATGTCTGGCCTACTTAGCTCATTTGGGTTGCATTTAGTTTGAGCCCAAATTTCTCAACAATTCAAGTATGAATCGAGCTCAATTTTTTATCACATTCAACTATAATTTAGGCCCAACTGTGACCACATTCGGGCTATAATCTAGTGGTATCTAATCCCTGGTTCGATCAAATTCTTATTAAATTTGATTTTAATAAAAACCACTCAAATATAGTGCCCTAAACATCCTCTTCTTGAGTTCTGATAAGAGGAGAGGGTATGAATAATTTTTAGATATCTAGTCCTAGCGTGAATATTCTGAGAGTTGACTATGTTTGTTATATAATAGTGTATTTAACTTACCACATGAAAGTATACTTAATTTGCCATATAGAAGTAGATTTGAATTACGATATGAGGATGGATTTGAATTGACATATAGGAGTGGGCTTGATTTGCCACATGAAAGTGGACTTGATTTGACATGTGAAAGTGGACTTGATTTATCACATGAAAGTAAACTTGATTCTCCACATAAAAACAGGCTTAACTACAATGTGTGATATTGCCCTTTGTAGTTTTGATGATGACCAAACCATGTATTTGATGAATTCTTGAGCATATGTAGCCAAGCTGAGTTCCAAATGAAGATCAAGTCTATTTGGAACCCTCAAGTATAGACGGACATGAAGACAATATTGAAGATGAGACGTGATGGTAGATCAATGGATAAAACTTGAAGATTTGAAGATGCCTTGAAAAAGGCTCAAGATGTCAAAGTTGGCTTGCTAGGTTTAGAATTTTCATTTGTTACTTGAGTTGAAGATATGCTTTTTGAATACTTAGTTTAGAGCTTTGGGTAACACTAAAACTCATCTTGGAATGCCTTCACCGGCTTATTATTTATCCAATGTTAGGTTGAGAAGATATCTAACGCGAAATTAAAATTATAGTAAAATAGTAATTTTTTCTATTAAATTCGGATGCCTGAATTAGAGGGTTTGAACGACTAAATCTATCAAAAATAACTCTAGAAATACTGACAAGTTTAGACGCCAAAACCTTAGGATTGAATGCCCAAAGTTAACAAGTTGTAACTTTTAAAATTTTCATGTTCAATGTTTAGATGTCCGATGTTCTATTTAGACATCTGACACCATAGCGACACTATAGGTGCAATATCCAAACCTATGGAGCGGGTGTTCAACCCTGTGACATCTTTTATAACAGCTAATTTATTTTTGGCCGTTGGGAGGTTCAGACGTCTGAACTCTAAAGTGTCGAGCATCCGAACACGACAAAGCTTAGCATGTAATGGCTAGCTCTTTCACCAATTGACATATAAGGGCTTAGAGCTTGTTTAGTTGAGAACTTTTACATCTTTGATTATTTCTAAGAAAAGAAATAACCTTTCCCAAGTCTCTAGCCTTCAATTTGCTCTAAACTTTAATCTTCAACTTTCATATCTTCTTGCACTCATGCCATCTTGAGAGGCTATTATAGAGAGGCAATTATACTTCATTTGTATGGAGTGTTTGAGAGATTAAATCCCTTGTGTAGGAGTTGACTCTTGTTGGTTGGAGTAAGAGTTGTATGGGCATGGCTTCACCTAAAGGAAGCAACACTCTAATTTGGAGTTTGGTGTAAAGGCTTTGCTTCTGCTCAAGAAGTGATGACTCTAATGAAGAGTCCAAGTCCTCAAGATCGAGACAAGGGCTATGGAATAGGCATAGTTGATCACTGAATCACATAAAAATCGCAGTATATTCTTCTCCTTGTGTATTTACTTTATTGCATTCATGATTTAATTTCTTGCTTGTGGACTTGTGATTTTGTCTTTGGGTTGTGAATTAGTTTTAATGGTAAAATGCTATCATTATTCTTATTAAACCTAATTCACCCTCCTCTTAGGTTGTCATATTTGCTTTCACGTGAGTGGATTAAATTTGCCACATTGAAATGGGCTTGAATTACCATGTGAGAGTGAACTTAGTTTTCCATTTAAATATGGGCATCATTACCATTTAAAATGGACTTTAATTATCATATAAAATTTAATTTTGTTTGTCATGTTGCTGCGGACTTCATTCACCATACAAAATAAAATTTAATTTGTCATGTGAGAGTGGAATTGGTATGCCATGTAGATGTGGACTTGATCATGATGCAAAATGGACTTAATTTGTTATATGGAGTTTTGTATTCATGTTTTGTCTCAAGAAGTATTGGGCACATGCTTGACTAGACTTTCTTTGAGAAAGCTAGATATTTAGTCATAGACAAAACACACACATTTTTTTTCTTTTTTTTTGTTATGCCTAGAGGCCCATGTGTAATACCTCTTTAGGAAGCGAGTGTTGATCGATGACATAGGTCTTTTCCCATTATCATCAATCAATTATTAGGATCCCCCTCAAATATCCTTTTAACAATATAAGAACCTCTTAATTAGGCTTGAATTTGCCTTGCTTAGTTCTTTTTGGGATTGTGGGTCTTCTTAATAACAATACCATCTCTCCCTTTTGGAAAGATTTAAGTCAAGCCATCTTACTATATGTCTTAAACATTTGTGCTTGATACATTTTTAGGCTTTGCTGAGCTGCAAGCCTTATTTCATTCAAGGAGTTTCGCTCATTTAGGCAAAAATGAATATTATTTTCTTTTGTAATTTCTTCGTACAAGGTAATCCTTAGAGAGAGAATTTATTCCAATGGAAGGACTATCTCAATCCCAAATACTAGTTCATACGATGTTGAGTGGGTAGGAGTTTGATATGTGGTATGATTAACCTATTATGCCTTAGAAAGTTTTTGGTGCCAGTCTCATTTGTTTCTCACAATGAATTTCTTTCATATTTTGGTGAGAGTTTTGTTAAATACCTTAGCTAGACCATTTTTCCTCGTGTTATAGATAGATGAATATCTCCAATTTATTTTATAATGGTGTGCGAATCATCCCATCTTGAAGATTTTAAAGACGGTCTATTATCAGAAATGATTCTTCGAAGAATATTGAAATAATATAGGATGTATTCCCAAAAGAAACAAATGATAGTATCGACTTTTACCTCCTTTAGTGGGATTGTTTCTACCTACTGAGAGAAGTAATTGGTCACTACCAATATAAAATGGCGGCTTTTAGAAGAAGGTGGCTCAATTGGGCTAATTATATTTATAACTCATACCTCAGATGGCCATCAGGATACTATTGGATATAGAGAGTTTAGGTGTTGATGAATCAAGTCAACATGAATTTAACATAGGTGAAGTCTCTTACCATAATTGATGTAGTCTCTTACCATTATGGGCTAATACTAGCCCATATACTTGACTTTCATCATTATTTTGGGGCATGATTGATAAGCTCTACAAACCATATAGTGCACAAAGTATATAACTTTTTTTGTCTCTTCATCTGAAAGGCAACATAGAAGTAGTTGATCAAAAGACCTACTATAAAGGGTGTCATTGATGAGTAGGAAGTGTGCAACCCTCTTCCTGAGTTGCACTTATGCTTATTTATTTTTTGAGAGTTCCCTATTTTTGAAGTAGTCGATGAATGGTATTCTCCAATTTGTTACCTCCTCTATTACTTTGGATTTAGTCCTCTTATGCATGCTAAAGACTGAACTTATCATCTGTCTACTACAAGTTGTGATTAGAATATCTATTTGATCAGGATCAATCAATATCTTAGCTAACTTAGCTAAGGAATCAGCTCTACCTTGACAGACTGAGCAACTTTAACTATTTGGACATATGGGATTTACCCTATGAGTTTATGATCTTTTTCATAGTATTTTTGTAGCTCAAAATTATTTTTGAATCCACCTTCCACTGGACTAATGACCAATTGTGAACCAAATATGTATAGGCACGAAATTTTCATGTTAAGGGTTATTTCCAGTCTTGTAATTAAAGCTTTATATTTAGTCTCATTATTTGTATATGGTTTTGAGAAGGAACAGGAGTATTGTAGAATGCCCTCATTTGGAGTGACAAATATGAGTCTAACGGTTGCTTTAATTTGTGAAAGTTTTTAACCTAATTTCTAGTTTAATGGATGATGTCACATTAAAGTATAACTTTCAATAGTGTTCTTATTACTCGAAAAGAAGAATTTCTTCATCAGGGAGCACACAACTCAATGGAAAGTTATTTGGTATTGGGTGAGCTATGAGAAAAATCGAGAAGGGCTTGTCTAATTGTCTATCAGGGAGTAAACTTGATATCATGCTCCATAAGAATTAGGGCCCATTTTAATAGTCTTCTAGTGAGTACGAATCTGGTCATCAAGTATTTTATAGGATCAACTCTGAATAGTAAAATGACATGGTGGGAGACTAGGTAATGTTTGGGCTTCTTAACTACAAATATTAGTGTTAGACAATATTTTTTAATAAGAGAGTAGTAATTTTTTGCCTCCACTAGCATCTACTAAAATAGTATAGTGTATTTCATTTTCCTTCTTTATTGTTTTGGGTGAGAAGTGCCCCTAGGGCCCTTCCATTTTGTCCATGTAGAGGATTAATGGCTTACCAGATATGAGTGATGCCAAGACTAGTGGATTAAGAGATATTGCTTAAATTCTTTAAAGACCTATTGGTATTTTTGATCCCAAATGAATGAAGCATCCTTTTTCATTAATCTAGAAAAGAGCTTACTTTTTTTGGAGAGGTTCGAGATAAGTCTCTTTATGTATGCAAGTTGATCTTGGAATGATCTCAACTACTTTAAGTTGTTAGGTGGTTTCATATCCAAGATGTCTTTGATCTTAGATGGATTGATTTCAATATTTCATGTCTAACAATGAAGCTAGAGAATTTTCTTGATGATACTCTGAAGGCATATTTTATAAGGTTCATCTTTAGATTATATTTTCTAAGATGTTCAAAAACCACTCTTAGGTCTTAGATATGCTTCTCTTTGGCTTTATTTTTGACACCAAATCATCTACATAGTATTCTACCAGCTGATGTATGAGAACATCAAAGATTCAAGTCATAGCCTTTTGATAAGTGGCATCCACATTTTTAAGCTTGAAGAGCATCACCTTGTGGCAGTAAATGCCAATTGGAGTTTGAAAGGTTGTATATTTTTTATCATCAGAATCTATTTGATTTGGTTGTATTCTAAAAAATTATCCATAAAGAAGAATAGTTTAAAATCAGCCTTATTTTCAATCATGTTTTCATAATTCATAATAAAAAATCATCTTTCGAACATGCTTTATTTAAGTCCCTATAATCCACACAAATATGAATTTGGCCATTTTTTCTTCTTAATAGACACAATGCTTGTAATCTAAACTAGATTTTTCTCTTCTTTGATGAAGCTTACTTTAATCAATTTTTTTTGTCTCTTCTATGATTTTTTATTCTATATTGATTTTCATCTTGTTAGGTGCTTGATTGATAGGTGAAATTTCAGAATTAAAAGCCAACTTATGGACTACAACTTTAGGGTCTAGCTTAGGTATTTTCCTATAATTTCATGGAAAGCAGTCAATGTATTCCTTAAGCACTATTTTGAGTTGGGGCTTGGCTTTCCTTTAAGAGTTATGTACTAATAAGGTTGGTATAGGGTCCTCTTCTGAACCTAAAGTGATTTCCATTAGTTCATCGACTATGAATTACCCCCAAACTTCAAGTTTTTGTGGAGCTTCTTTTGGTTTAAGGATCACCTCTTCACTTAGTGACTCATCATGTTAATTGAGACTTGGCAAAGGTTCCCCCTATGGAAGGCATTTCAGCTATGTTATGTCCTTTGTCTTTAGGTTCTGATAAAATTTGCTGAGACTTCACTTTCTTATAGTGTTTGAAAAACCATGGCTACCTTGATACACACAATTTGTGTATTAAAAGGTGCTGAGGTGTGTGATCATCCTCTTATCAAGCAAAAGCCCAATGGTGACTATAAGGTATATATGGATGCTTGGAGTGATATAGCCTAGTTCCTTGAAATTATTATTTCCTCTTTCAAGAATATAAGCATGCCCCTAGGGTGGATCCCATAAATTTTTGAAGAAACAACTTTTTTCTTTTGTTTATTGAATTCTACAACTAGATTTCTTGATTATTTGATAAAGCTTGTTTATAAAATATTTAAGTATGATGACTAGTTGATAGTCATTGTCATCTCTCAGATCTTCAATTTTCAAGATTTCATACATGCTTGGGATATAGAAAATTGCTCTATAGAATAATATCTCTTTTTTTCTTCATGTAATAATTGAATATAAAAGGCTGTTAATTCCTCCATAATATTAGTATTTAGCTCATCTAGTGGCCTAAGTAAACCTTCTTTGATCTTTGTAATAAGGAAAATACTTTTTTAAACCTCCATTGTCATTTTTATTAGAAGAATAACTATCCATATAGAATTATGGAGTTTCTTTATTAGAAGATTCTGTGTTACTCCCTAGATAAGGAGGGCCAAATATTAGACTAATAATCCTTTTTTTACTTGACTAATAGGAGCATACCCTTTATTAGCATGAGATCTTTGATAATATTCTACATCATCATAATATACCTTATGAATATTAAAAGGATGCACATCTCCATCAATTTGACATTCTTCACCATCCCCAAAGTATTTGAGGCATTGATATAGGGTTAATAGTACTACTTTATTTGTATATAATCATGACCTCCCTAATAGTGCTTTGCATGATGTATCAGTGTCAATCATATAGAACTTAGCATTAGTTCTTAATTTACCAATTTTTGGAGGTATGGTTATGGCACTAAAAGCTATTTGGCTATTTTGATTAAACCTTTGAATGATTATAATTTTAGACAATAGGTGGCACATGTCCATAGCTAAAGCTTGTAAAGTATGGAGTGCCATCAAATTGAATAAGGAGCCTAGGTTGATGAGATTGGATTGAATTTAATCTCATAACTATTACTAGTGACATATAATGGTCTATTATGGTCTGCCATCCCCGTAGTAAATCATCATTTGTGAATGTGATAGTGAGAGACTAATGCGCATATAATGACTCTTTCATACTTTCCTTTGCAAAGTATAGGCCTGATAGTTAGTTGGATTTTGTGAGACATGTACACCCAAGTTCTTGAGACATCATTAGGGCATGAAACACACTTCGCATGCTAGGGATTTTCTTAAGGGGAGCTATTATGTTGTACTCCACTATCTTAGGCACAAGTTTAACTTGCGAAGGTTCTGTGTCCTTATTTATTTGAATTTTTTTCTTTGTCTTTACCCCTAGAGATATTTTTGTCTCTAGGGCATTGGGATTTGTCTGGAGGGCAACACTTTATCGCCCCTAAGCTATACTTGATTTGCATTCCTCAGTTGGCTTCTAGCATCTTGAGACCAACAAGGCTCATTTTTAGAGTTAGTACCAAGGCTGACATATGGCAAGAAGTATGGGTTCTTGCCTCTGATTAGTAGTTTTCTGGTTGTCTTTGAAGGATGTGGTTGATTGATAATCATCCTACTTAGCATCAAAATTAGGCACATGGGATTTCCTAATTGAGAGATATTCAAAAACCCTTTGGATCACTATTTTATTAGCTGGCATGACCTTCTTAAGAACTTTGTATTTGGAGCATTTCTTCCATGGATGTTCAGACTAGCTTGATATAGGAGTTGAACGAGCTATGGCATTAGATTGTTTGGTCTTTTCCTAAAATTCTTATATCTTCTTCTGGCACTTATTAGTGTAGGGCCTTTTAAAGCAATCATAGAGTTATTTTGACTTAGATATAGAGTCATATTCATTGTTCATATCCTGTATATATAACTCCTCTAAGGTTAATAGAAGGCACCAATCCACATTCTAGGACTATGACTTTACCAAATCTAATGGATTGATTATTTGCTATTAGGTTATTTGATATGATTCAGATGGCTGATCATCAATGCCTGTGGCACTTGTGTGAGTCACTATGAGGCAAGAAGCAATAAAACCTGGAAGTTGTTCTTGAGAGTGTTTATCTTCTTTAATCCACTTCTGAGGTGTTGGCCATCCTGATCTCTAGGAGGGTTAGTAAGTGAGTTTCGACCATTCATGCTAGGCCTTCTGTATTCTTTTGTCTTCTCTTCTACCATCCTCTCCATCTTTTTCATCTCTTCATAAAGCATGGATATTACATTTGACATGCTCTCCATATAGACAGTCATACCTTACATGCATTCATTCATTTCTTGCATTTTTGCCTTGACATACTTCATATTAGTTATAGTTAGGTCCTTTACAGTATCTAGTTATAATTTTATCATGCCATAGTTGTATTTGTGGGTGAACGACTCCTTAACATAGTCATCTAGGTAACAATCTATTGGAAGACTTGTGAGAATCTCCATTTCATCAATGATATACTCAACAAGTTCATTTGTTTCTTCTTGCCTTGTGCTCTGAACCTTATCAACATTAGTATGGTGAGATGACTCCAATGATTGGCTTGGCTATGAGCTTTCAACATCAATAATGGTAGCACATGTTACCATTGGGGGTTCTTCTTCCCCACTCTTGGTGTCAAAGCCCTCAAGCAAAGCTCTAAGTTTATTGAGAAGGAATTCCTTGTGACTTACTTGATTTTTTGATTTTTTGTCTCATTGGACAAATTCTTTCAAGGCATCAATGTACTTTTGGATGGCTAATTCTTGATTATGTATCCCTCTAGTTGAACCAACTTCTTCTTATTATTTTTGTTCTTCTTTTTGATATTTTGAGTAGGTGGGGAAGCTTATTTTGATGAAACTTCCCTTACTATTATCCTAGGATTTTCAGGTTTCTTAGTCATCTTCTTTATTAACTTTTTCAAACTTTTAGAGATGTTGATCTCTCACACGTGCTCTTGTTCAGGTTTAAGTTGTTATTCCTCCCCAAAAAGAAGTCTAACAAGTGGTTCATGTGCCTCAAACATAGTGATATGATTAATGTGTTTGGTGGGTATTTCAAATAAGACTGACTTTGAGAGAGTTAGCTCACCCTCTTGATATTTCTTTTTGATCTAGTCCTTGAACATATGGTAGTCTTCGATGGTGCGACCTAATATTCTATGGTAAGAATAGTAATTTGAATGATCCTTTTATTGGCTTCATTTAGTTTTTTTCATTCTGGCATTTGGAGACCTAATTTTAGGGTATTTTGGAAGGTTGTGTCTACTCTTTCTGTCTTAAAAGAGTATTTCTTCCTGAGTCTCTGTTGGAGACCTTTTGATGAGTGTCCCTCTCCATCTCTCCCCAGAGTTGATATTTCTGTTCATTTGTAGGCTTCTTTTGTTCATTTGTTATGAATACTACCCTATCATTTTTAGAGGGTTCCCCTCACTTTTTCCTATGTTTTTCTAGTTTGGAGTTTTGTAAATTATCTAAGGCTAGTAGGTTTTGTATAATAAGGTTGTGGAAAGTGTGAATAGAAGAAGCACTTAAGTAGGATGCCATCCAATTCTTCCTTATATTACCAAGGACTAGATTTATAGTCTCAAATTGGCTTATGTATTATTCATATCTAATGTTGAGGTTTCTCCATTATGTGATATAATCTGCCAATGATTCATTATCATGCTTTGGTGTCAAGATAAGGTCTGTAATAGTCACCTTGTCACTCCTCCAAATCTAATTCAAAAGGCCTCTTTCATTTGTAACCAAGTTTATATGGATTATGGTTGCAAGCTAGCATACCACTCGAATACTACCCCATTCAAGTTTGCTAAAAATTGGTGGAGTAACAATGAGGGATTATTACTAAAGTCCCAATGCAAAGTCACAAAATGAGTTTTGTGTTGTCTAGGAGTACCAATGCCATTAAATTGTTTGAACTTAGGCACTATGTAGCACTTGGGATAGGTATTTGGTCATGATAACTTGGATATGACTTGTCTCCATTATTTATTCTACTTGTGTCACTTTTCTATCTTGGTTGAGTTGCCACCATTTGTTGCACTTGTTGTTGTATATATGCTAGTAGCTTCATATTGTCAGGAATGCCTAAGATTGGTGACTAGGTATCCTTTGTCAGTGGGAAAGGTACTTGTAAAGGGCCTACATCTTCATGGATCCTATCTTTAAAAGATGTATTTTCTGCCACCCCTGTGACTTCTTGAGTCGACTATTGTGACTACTCCAACTTATCAAGCTTTTGTCTTATTTTATTATCATCTCATTAACTCCATGGCTTTCTTCTAAGATTCATCCTTATCTTTCCTTGTTATCTCAACTGTTCTCGAAGTGCCTCGATAGTAATTTTCCCACTAGAGCTTTTGGTTAGAACCAAGCCTTCTATCATAACATGACAATTTATATCTCATGAATCAGGCCTTGATTTTGTGTGTTTTGGATCAAGGTTGACTTCTCCATCAGTTAGAATACCTCATTCAGGAGTCTACTCATAGAGTGAGTAGTGACACCTTCTCTCTAGTGTGGTAATAAGGATTAACTCACAAGGATTCCTTCTTGCTAAACTTCCTTATATGCAAACCCTGTTTGCACAGCCTTGTTTTAGCATTTGGCTGGTTGAAAAGTGGGCTCACAGTCTTTGCTGGAGTTATGATGAGAAATGACTAAAACAATGTGGATGGTTTTCCTTCATGGAATTTCATGCTTAGCAGTAGTCTTATGATAGTTCTTCTTATTTTGCTTGATTATACTCCTCTTAGCTACTATCTTAAGATGAGATTGTGTCCTTTTTTATTTACTTTTACCCTTCTCAAAACCATTCAATGGGGCAAAGGAATTAAAAATTGGAATGGTGATAACTAACTTTATTTAAGGGGAGGGCTTCCCAAGTCGATTGAAAACTCCAACAACCTTCCCTTCGTTTGTGATAGTTAGGATAGGTTTTTCTTCACCCATGCATGTTTTTGGGTTGGTTCTAGGTTTCTCTTCCTTGGGAGTAGAGCAAAGGTGATCAAATATTGAGCTTTGCTTTGTGCCTAATCTCTGAAAGATAGATGCCCTTACTGGTTGAAGTGTAGCTTCTGATTGCATGTTAGGTTAATTTTTCACCTTGGAAATGACAACATTGGGTCTTTTTTTCCCTTGATGGAAGAAGAGGAGCATATTCATCTTGTGTGATTGCAACATTAGTTGATGAGTTAGTAGGTGCACTCTTGAATTGGATGACCTCAGAGATAGTTCTGAATTTGATTTAAGCTTCAGCTGTTCTTGTGGTTATCATTAACTGAGATAGACGAATGCTAGATCCTTGTCCTAAAATAATGGTGTATGTTGGAGTGGGGATGTTCTTTATTGATGCCATTTAATTATAATTTTATCTTATTAATGCCTCTATTATATTAATTAGGTTTTTGTACTTGTAGGTGAAGTTACATCTCATTGTTCATGCTAGAATTTATGGCCAACTAGTGCTAAAAGGTATTTAATTTACACAACACAATGTTTGCCATAAATCAAATAAAATGTCCCATTAGGTATGCTAGAATTTGTGGAGCCACAATCGACCACCTGAGATAGCTAAAAACCCCAAGAAGCAATCTTGAAATAATAAATAAAATTTAGGTGAGTTTAAGTATACAATCAAGAATTGTGGGAACATAATATTTAATAGGAGAAAGCCCTAGTTGTTAGTTACCTTGATAATTGTCATGAACCTCTTAAAGTAAAGAAACCTAGTTAAAAAAATAGAGACATAAAGAAAGAAAAGCATAATTTGATTAATTTAAAAAAAAATTATATGGCTTAAGTAAGGGCGTACCCTGACTTATAATTTAAAAAATTTAGATTCGTAACATGAAGTAACATGAGGAAAGAATTGGGAAATGGTGCTGCTCCAGTGCACTTTGATCAAGTGAAACTTGACTCAGATGAGTACTTAGTTTGATCATAGATAGATACAAAAACTTTGCTTGATTTTAGGATATGATTAACTACCTTATCTTGTGTTAGTTGACCCTATTAAAATTTAAAGTACCATTGATGGTTTTCTGCTTATTATTTAATGACTTCTTCTGATCTTTGATTTGGAAAAAATGACTAGTGGTCTTAGCTTATGATAATAATTTCTAATTTAATGATCAATGGCCTTTTTTGACTTGTATAGATTGGGCTTTGAAACATCACTAATATCTTCTATGGTTTTGTTAGTTGAGCTTCCTTTGAATATGGCATTTGACTGATTGATTGAACGAGTTCAAGCTTGCCTTAGTTTAGTTTAATTTGAGAGAATGATTAACTCCTTAACAATGCTCTCTCAACCTCCTCCTTGATGATGAGATCTCCTTCTTCAATTCATATAGAATTTTGCCCAAGAATTAACTATTGATCTCTCTCTAAATTCATGTACTCTAGCCCTTTTTTTATAGGGTTGAGAGAATCTTCAATTTAGATATCTGATCTATTTGATTTCAAGATTTGATGGATATATTCTTGTCGTAGATCTCATATTCAAATCCCTTATTTATATATTTTAAGATTACCCTTTCCTTGTCTGAGAATTCCATCAATCTTTGATGGATTTAGAGAATTTCTATTTCTGTTTCTATAGATCACATTTGAATTGGACTACTGATTGGGGAACTAGTTGTTTGATTAGGCACAGACATGCCCAAACTTCTATGATTCGGTCTCTCAAACGCAGGTCAATATAGGCATGATTTTTCAGCCTTTTCTAGTTCCGATTGCCACCCCCCAACTAAACACAAATTTGGCCCGAAGTCCAATCCTATTTTTTGTCAAATTCTAAGTTGGAGTTTGGGTCACCAAAAAATAACTTAAATAGCTAGACTAAGGTAGTCAAGGTCTAAAACTCAAGCTAACTCATTGAGTTTGAGGGACTCAAAGGAACCTTGGGAATCACCTACAGGGAGCCTCCTTGAGGCCATGACAATGTCACTAAGTTGGCTTGCTTGGCCAACCTACTTAGCCCATTGGATGAATTATGAGATTCCACCAGCACTATGGCCAACTACCCCCCAAGTAGATTTTTTGAGGGGTGTGCTACTCTAGGAGGCATGGTCAGATCTTGTCAGAGACCTCTTAGATTAGCTAGGAAGAGAGATGGAGCAGATTTTAATGAAAATACTAATTTGTTAATAGAGCTTGATTCACTACAAATTTTGACTCAAGAGGCTTCTTGAGATCGATCTGCTAAGCTGCTTTCCCACTAATCTGTAAGAAGAAGAAATCATGAAGAGAACCGCTAGGAGCTCTCTAACAATGGTCGCTTTGATACTCAAGTTAATAGAGATAACTTAAATTATAGTGGAGAAGGGAAGATGGAATTAATCGTTACCTCTTTAGAGACTATGGGGCTGTTTGGTAACAGCTCGAATTGGGCGAATAGGCCGAATTGGGGGAATTGGAGATTCAATTCCCCCAATTCGGCTGTTTGGTAACCAAATAAAAATCCGAAATTTGGTGAATTCTCAATTCTGACAATTCCCAATTCCGGATTTGAATTCGGGATCAGAGGAGGCGAATTTGCAATTCCGGATCCGAATTGAGTGGGCCCCACCACTACCCGAAAATCCAATTCACCGAGCGTCGTCCCAGCGAATTCGGCGAAATTCCGCCGAATTCTTCCCATCACCGTCCCCGAGCTCGAGTGCCGTCCGCCGTCAGCCCCGAGCTCGTCGTCCCCGAGCCCGAGCCGTCGTCTCCGAGTGTCGTCAGCCCCGAGCCTGAGCGTCGTCCCCGAGCATCGTCCCTGAGCCCAAGCTCGTCGTCCCCGAGCGTCGTCCCCGAGCGTCGTCCCCAAGTCCGAGCCGTCGTCCCCGAGCTCGAGCGGTGGTCCGTCCCCAAGCCCGAGAGCGGTCTATCCCCGAGCCCCGACGCCCGTCGTCCCCGAGCCCGAGCTGCGCTCTGTCCCCGAGCCCCAACTCCCGTCGTCCCCGACGCCAGTTAATTTTGATGATTTTGATAATTTAGTTAATGTTATTACTGTCAGTATGATCTATGATTGAATTAAAAAAATATACAATATTTTTTGATCTCATATGTTGGTCGTTTAAACAATTGATCCTCATGATGAATTATTGAACAAGGAACTAGTAGAATCAATGTCAGATGAAGATGAAGATGAAGATGTTGATGAAGAAAGTTTTGCTGGAGAAGAGGAGCCGTTGTGTACAGGTGAACCACTCTCAGGGAGTAACGAGAAGAGAACCAGAAGTGGATTCAGTTGAGGGATCAAATAGCCATTGAGATGTGGGAGGATTACAATAATAACTAGGCTTATTCCTTGTGTGAACATGTGTTTCATTATATTATCTGTGTTTTAAATTTTATATAATGAGTTATTTAATATTTGATTATTGACTGTTGTTCGTGTTTGTTTTAATTCTATATTGCAGTTTACGTGAAGTTGAGGTTTGTAACAGAGTGTTAAGTTTTATATTATTTCATTGTGGCAAAATTCCTTCTGTTGCTTAGAGCTAATCTAAAAAAATATTTTATTGATTTAATATTGTTTAAATCAATTATCCTTTTTTTAAAAAAATTAGATATTATCAATACGTAATTCTAATATTATTTATTTTTAAAACCTCAAAAATATGTCTAATTAATTTATTAATTCAATATATTTATTTATTTTAAAATTAAATATAGAAAATATTAAAAATGGGGGTAATCTCACCCATTAAGAATTGGATGATCATATCTTCAATTCCAAATCCAACCAAACACCGGAATTGAGGATATTGGCAGAATTCGTTGATTTCAATTTACATTCCAAACAACTGAATTCACGGAATTGACTGAATTGACAATTCCTTTTCTTCACTCAAAAAGTACATCCAAACACCGAAATTGTCTAATTCGGCCAATTCCCTCAATTCCCCGAAATTGACCGAATTGACAATTCCCTCGATTCCAAAACCCAAAATTATCCAAACGGCCCCTAAACCATTTATAGGCCATGGAGTGTATCCAAATCTCGTGATCTCGAGGCCACAATCTCCTTAGATTACTTGTAATGGGTAGCAATGAATCCTAGATCTTTCGTGATCTACTTCCAAAAATAAATATAGATAAGATCTCATACTATCCGACCCTTACTTTACTTACATTGAGGTACCCAAGCTTAATAATAACTCACTGTAATCTCCTTACATAACTGTTGGTATACACAAGGATTCATCATTGGCTGAGGACACCAAGATTCTCATAGTTTGGTGTTGAGGCATGTCAAGCTACTTGCAACCTATATGTTGAGAGCTCTTCACAACTCAATCTCAAGGCAACCTTTTACCTCAGATGCATTGGTTTATAACTCAATTTGGGTTAGGTTCTTATTGATTTGTTGACTCAGCCGATTTATCTCAGTGTATCATCACCAACTATTCTTGATTTGATAATTGAAGAACTTTTAGAATATTGCCAATTAAGTTTAAAGTGTTACTAATGACGTTTTGCTTATTATTAATTAACTTTCTTCAAACACAACATTTGGATGACTAACTGACCAAGTGCAAGATTGTCTTAGTTACATTTGACTGAGAAGAATGGCAAGCGGTCTTAGCTAATGCTAACCATCCTTGATTTTATAATCGATGACTTTTAGTTTATTGTTGATTGAGTTTAAAGTGTTACTGATGGCCTTATTCTTATGATCGGTTAACGTTCTTTGAACATAACATTTAGGTCATTGAGTAATCAAGTGCAAGCCTATATTAATTTGATTTAATTAAAAGGGATGGTTAACAACTTTGGATTATGCTAACCATTCTTATTTGGATTTGACTTGATTTGAAACTTGTTTAGCCTTTGGTTCAAGTTTAGGCTTGATTATGGTTGAGCTTCAATTTGGTTCAGACATGATTGTTTGCTTACTTTATTTTGATTCAAGTATGGTTTGGTTTGAAATTAAGTCAAACTTGATTTTGGTTTAAGTCTAGTTCTTATTAGAACTTGTTCGATTTGGAAATCAGATTCAAACTTCATCCAACTTGCTTAGGGTTTGTATTTGACCATTATTAGATTTGGGTTCGACCCTTGTTGGATCCTTAAAGGATCTTGAATTTGATCCTTAGTAAATCCTTAATGTATCTTTTATTGACTTGTAATGAATTTGGGTTGATCTCGAATTTGATCCTTAATGGATCCTTCACTAATTCGAGTTTGATTCTTAATGATCAGAAATTTGATCCTTAATGGATTTTGAATTATACCCTAAAAGGATCCTCAATGGATTTTGGATTGATCCTTAATAGATCTAATATTTGATCCTTAATGGATCTTCAATCAATCCTTGATAGGTTTTGGATCCAACCCTTAATGGATCCTTGATGAATTTGGGTTTGATCCTTAATAGATCCTTAATGGATCTTGGATTTGTCTTTTGGATCCAACCCTTAATGGATCCTTAAAGGATTTGGGTTTGAATTTTACTCTTATTGGGCTTGGGTTAGACTGATATTGGGTCTTTATTAAGTTTGGGTTTGATCCCTTAATTGGTTCAGGTTCGACCCATGTTGGCCCTTATTGGGTATAGGTTTGATCCCTTAATAGGTTCAAGTTCGACCCATGCTGGAACTCTATTGGCTTTTGGACTTGACCTAGTTCTGGTTTAGGCTCAACTAGATTTTGATTTAAGTTTGACCTATTTTTGGTTTAGGTCTAACTGATTTTAGTTCAGGTTTGACTTGGTTCTAGTTTAGGTTTGATCTAGTTTTGGTTCAGGATCAACCTTGTTTTGATTTTGGTTCAACTTAGTTCTAGTTCAAGTTCAACTTGCTGCTAGTTCGAGTTCAACCTAGTTTTGATTTAGGTTTGACTTGGTTTTAGTTCAGGTTTTATCTAAATTAGACCCAATTTTAAGGTTCAGTTTTGATCCAATTTGGTTTTAGTTTCTTGTCTAAGTTTTGACTCATTTTGATTTTAGTTCATAGTTAGTCCAATTGAGCCCAATTTGATTTTTTATTTGAGTCCAACTTATTTTACTTAATTTATTTAAGTCAATTTGGTCGAATACCACAGCCAAGACATAGAGGAACAAGGCTAAAATACAGTGGGATACAACTAGGATATGGTGGGATATAGCTAGTATATAATGGGATCTAGTTGGAATTGTTACCCCAAGTGATTTAGATGCTGATTAAACCATATTTGTTGGTTTGTTGAGTTATATTTCTTGTAACTTATCCAAGGTTAATATGAACTAAGACCATTTGGAAATCTAAGATTGAAAATGGATATGAAGATAAGCATATAGATTGAGGTTTGATGTGAGTCAACAAATGTGACTTGAAAACTTGCTGATGCCTAGAAGATGGCTCAAGAAATTTGCTTGATTTTTATAGCTTTAGACTTTCATTCTTTTTCTAGTTGAGTCAAATATTTGATTTATGGAATTTATTTTTTAGAGCTCTTGTTTGACACCTTGATATAACTTGGAATGCTTTCATTGGCTTACTTGTTATCTAGATTAAGTTTTGGTCTTATGACAAAATATTGAAGTTGAAATAAATCTATTGAATGTTTTTTGTCAACTTCAATTGTCCAAACCCTATGGTTTGGATGCCCAAATAATGCAATAAACCTTGTTAATTTTACTCTCAACTTTGATTTTTCTAAACCTTATAGTTTAGATGCTCGAACATTGATGTAAAACTTGATAGATTTATTAATAACTCTAGTCATCCAAACCTTATGGTTGGGAAGCTCAAAGTTATCAAATAGAAGTTTTTAGCTTTTGTTATTTGCAGACTTTTGGTTATCCGTCCTTGATTTTGGACATCCAAAGTTGAGGGTTTGAATGCCTGAACATATGTTCTGGCTGCTTGAACTTGTGACATCATCTTGTAATGGTTATAATTTTTTGACCATTGGAGTGGTTCAGATGATTGAACTTTAGTTCCAAATGCCTAAACATAGTAGAGAATAGCATGGGTGACTCCATAGTAGCTAGTTTTGTCCTCAACAAGTATTTAAGGACTTGAAACTTGTTTCTATAAGAACTTTTATGTCTTTGATCATCTCAAAGAGAGACTTCCTCATGTCCTCTAGCTTTACAAGAGCTCCAAAGTGAGATTTCGCTTTCAAATCTTCATGTCCTTGTACTTAAACTTAAGAGACTTGTATAGAGAGGCAAACTTGTAAACTTTTCTCCATTTCAATTTGTAAACACTCCTACAGTGTTAGGATTGTGTGAGGGATAAGATTTCAGTATTGGAGTATCACTTGCTCGGGTTGTGCAAGGCTTATATTGGGTTAGCTTCACTGATGAAGTGACATCACTATTGAAGTTATTCAAGTCCTCAAGAGTGAGGCATGAGCCATGGAGTAGGTGCAATTGATTACTGAATAATATAAAATTATGGTACACTCTTCTCCTTACTTTTTATTTTAGCACTTGTGGTGATTGTTGCTTTGTGAACTTATGAGTTTTTGATTTGTGGATCAGATTGTGTTTGGAATTAAAAACTATCATATTTGAAAAATCTATTTTACCTTCCCCTCTTAGGTTATTTTTTCGACTTCAATCAGTATCAAAGCCTAATGCTTTTATTTTGATTTAACAACCTTAATTTTTTATCTAGTTTTTTCATTTCTTATTTCAATGCTTCACCATCTCTCCAAGAAGGGCAAATCTATAACTAGACCTATTTTTTAATGGTACTTATTTTAATTATTGGAGAACACATATTTGTATCTTTGTTAAAGACATTAACTATGATTTGTGGCATATTATGGAAGAGGGATATGCTCCACCTACCAAGTTGATTAATGATATGAGGGTTCCCAAACCAAGAATGGAATGAGAATGAAAAAGAAAGATTCTTTCAATGACATAGCTATGAGTATTTTGTATTGTACTCTTGATCCGAATGAATTTAATCATATTAGTGTTTATGAGATGGCTCATGAAATTTAGCATTATCTTGAAGTTACCCATGAGGGAACTAGGCAAGTAAGAGAATCCAAAGTAGCCAATATGAACTCTTTAGAATAAAACCAAATAAGTCTATTATCAAAATATTTACTTATTTTACCGATATTATTAACACTTTGAAATTTCTTAGTAAAATGTTATTAATGATGAAATAGTAAGAAAAATTTTAATGTCTTCCTAGGTCATGGGATCCAAAGTTGACTATCATTCAAGAGCTAAAAATCTCAATAAACTATCTTTGGATGAGATTTTGGGATATCTCATCACACATGAGATGACTATGAAGGATCAAATTCAAGAGGATGATGAGGAAAAAGAGAAGAGCATAACACTCAAGGCCAAGGAATCAAGTGTGAATGATAATAAAGATAGTGTTGAGGAAATGACATTTCTTACTATAAAATTCAAGAAATTTCTTAATAAAAATGCATGGCAAGGAGACCCATAAGGAATGAGAAGAGCAATAACAACAATGAAGATGACGATGTGCTCACATGTTTCAAGTACAAGAAGCCCAAACACATCAAAGCTAGTTGCCCTCTCAACCCTCAATTGTAGAAATTCAAAGGGAAAGAAAAGAAAATGCAATGGTATCTACTTGGGATGAATTAGAGGTAGATAATAAAGAAGTATTATCCAATGGAGAAATTACAAATTTGTGTCTCACAGCCATTAAGGATAAGGTATGTGATTTATCTTTTGAGTAATTGCAAGATGCATTCAAGATTTATATTTCAAGTATGAAAGGTTACTTTTTAGGAAATCTACATTGAAAAATAAATTGATTCTAATTGAGACTAATTTTTATTTCTTGAAGTTATCTAAAAGCTCTTGTGATTATAAAAAGGATATTGAGTTCTTCAAAAGGAAAATATTGTATTGAAATCTTCCAAAACCTTTTGTGTTTACAAAAAGAATCTTGACCTGCTTCAAATAGAAAATGTAGATTTGAAAAAGACTTTCAAAAACTTCTTTTATGGCAATACTACTTTAAATAAGATTTTGAAAAGCCAAAAGGATGTTCTGAGCAAATCCATACTTGATTTTATATCTTCTTCAAAACGTAAAGATACCAAGTCTACTTTTATGAAGGCTTCAAATCTCACATCTTTAAAATTGAAATGCAATTATTGTTGTCATATGTATACTTCTCCACTAGTTACCCAATTAAGAGAAATTCTTCTCTAAAGATAATTTAGGTACCAAAGAGGATGATTACTTGAATCCAAACTTATTTGGGTTTCTAAAGCCTTTCTAACTTGAGTAGTTAGGGATAGGTAGAAGTGACCCATGAGCTTTAACTTGCTACATATTTATTATCACTCTCTAACTAATTTAGTAAAGATAAGCTTTCTTCTTTAAATAGTCTTATTACCTTGAAAATTATATTTTCAACTCTTGATTTAATATATTGTTACACTCTTGTTATTTTCTAATCATGTAGACTTAGAATTGAGATGGGTACTAACCCAATATTCTTGATGTTGTAGTTTATATCTCCACTTTAATTATGAAAGTGAGAAATAGTTTTCTGATAGTGGATGGTCATGCTTTATGGTGGGGAACCCATCTATGTTCATGATGTTAAGATACAAGGATGGAGGACACATAATATTTGGAGATAATGGTAAAGGTAAAATCATAGGAATTGGTAACATATCAATTGGTTCTTTTTTTCACTAAGAATATTCTCCTAGTAGAAGGTCTTAAGTACAATTTACTCTCTAATAATCAACTATATGATAAGTGATTTCATGTTCTATTTAAATCAAATATTTACATGCTTAGACATAATGATAGTAATATTGTAGCTTTTATTGGTCATCGAGATGTAAATGCATATACTATTGATCAAGATGATGCCAACAATGAAAAGTATTTTGTAGCTCAAGATAGCACTAAATGGCTTTTTTATAGAAGGCTTGGATATGCAAGTATGGATACTATTGCAAAAGTCAACTAAAAGGAGTTAGTGAGAGGTTCACCCAAAGGTAAATTTATCAAAAATCAAGTATGTGATACATGCCAAATAGGAAAGTAAGTAAAGACCTCACACAAATTCAAGATGATGATAAAATTAACAAGGCTACTACAACTTCTTTACCTAAACTAGTTTGGACCAATTGGGACTATAAGTTTAGGAGGTAAAAATTATGATTTCATCATACTTGATGATTATTCTATATTTGCATGTATTTTATTTCTTGTATATAAAAATAATTCTTTTGATGTTTGCAAATGTGTTCAAAATGAAAAATGTACATGATTTCCAAAATTTATAATGATCATTGTAAAGAATTTGAAAATTATTGCATTGAAAATGGAATTTAGTATAACTTTTAGCTCGTGTTAGATTACAATAAAATGGTGTTGTCAAGAGGAAGAATAGGTCTCTTCAAGAGATGACTAATATTATGCTTAATTAGTACTCCTTACTTAAATACTTTTAGGCAGAGACTATTAACATAATATACTATATCTTGAACAGATTTTTTATTCTTCTAATTCTTGACAAGACTAATTTAATTGTGAAATAGCAAGGAGTTCAGGTAGTTGGTTATAAATATTTTATTCTCAATATTAAAGATCATTTATCAAACTTTGATTTCAAAACTTTTTAAGAAATGTTTTTTTAGTTACTCTTTAACCTCAAAAGCATTTAGGGTTTTTAACAAATTATTCATGTTGAAAATTTTATTAATGTAGTATTTGATGAGACTATCTCTTTCTCTTGGAGAAAAATATTATTGATAATGATACAAATATCTCAAGAAGATGGATGAACTGTAAATCATCAAAAAAGAAGAGGGTGCAGCAAGAAATATATCCAAAGAAAAGGAAGATGAAGATAAAGTGGATGAACCAAAAGAAAAAGATGGAGACAATGACCTACCTAAGGCATGGAAGTTCAAGAAGAATTACCCAAAGGATCAAATTTTAGGTAATGTTGAACAAGGGTTAAAGACACATCATGTTATTAAATACAAACTTCATCATATTGCTTTTGTTTCACAAGTTGAGCTCAAGAATTTTGATGAAACTCAAAAGAATGTAAGTTAGATTCTTACTACATAAGAAGAACAAAATCAATTTGAGTGAAATCAAGTTTGAAAGCTTGTCCTATGACTAAGTGACTACCCAATTATTGGTATAGATGGGTCTGTAGGAACAAGATAGATAAAATGGTATTGTGGTTTGAAATAAGCCTAGATTAGTAGCCCAAGGTTTTTATTGAGTTATGGGTGTCTCAAACTCAGATTAGAGTTTGAGTTAAAGTAGGAATTCAAAGTTGAATTAAGACTTATAATTGATTTTGAATACTTATTATATAATATTATGAGTTGTAACTAGAATAAAACTCAGGCTCAATAAGGGTCTATAAATATTATAGTAATACATAGGGTTTAGGTGTGGTGCAGTGCTGAGGTTGGACTAGAGAGAAATAAAAAGAATAGCAAGAAGAGAAAGAGAGAGAGTATTCGTGTGTGGGTCTTTCTAGTGCTTCTCGGTAGTCTCTCGTGATGGTTCCTCATGGTATTCTCTTGGAGATTCTCTCTAAAGGTGGAGGCATTACCAAGGCTTGGTGAAAGAGTTTAGTTAAGTAAGAAAGAGTATAATCTTCTTTATAGACTCTTGTAAATCCTTTTGATAGTGGATCTCTCACTCCCCCTGTGGACGTAACCCAATTTTGGGTAAACCATGTATATTGTTGTGCCTTTTCTTATTATTTTCTTTTATCTTGTATTACTTCTCATTCCTGTGTTGTTTGAGAATAAGGTGATTTGTGAATGTTCTATTGTGAATCCCAACAATTGGTATTAGAGCTTAGGAGAAAATAACTAAAATGACAAAGTCCTTATTCGAGGTGAAGAAGTTTGACAGTAAGATAAATTTTGCCTTATGGTAGAAAAAGATGAAGGTGGTTCTTATTTGTTAAGGTCTGTAAAAGATGTTAGAGGGTAAAGAAAGGAGGCTGGCCAAGATAAGCAAAGAAGACTGGGATGAGATAGATTAGAAGGCATTGAATTTAATTATTCTAAGTTTGACTGATGAGATTTCATATAATGTCATTGATGAAGAGATGACGATGGACATCTGGACAAAACTTAAGAAGTTGTACATGTCAAAAAGCCTCGCGAATAAGTTCTACCTGAAATAATAGTTATACAGACTATGTATGAGCGAAGTTACAACTATATTACATCACCTGAATACCTTCAATAAGATTATTAATAATTTGCTAAAAGTTGATATGAAGTTTGAAGATGATGATAAGGCACTGATTCTCTTGATGTCTCTTCCTACTTCATACGATCATATTATGATCACAATTCTTTATGGTAAAGAAAATTTCAAGATGTAAGATATGATAGCTAGTCTTCTTTGTAATGAGAAAAGGAGAAACTCCAATTTTGATATGGAGTTTGATGAAGGATTGGTGGCTCACGAAAGAAGATGATTAAGAGAACGTAAGGCAAGCAACGGTCCAAAATAAAATTGAAGGTGAATGTACAATGCTGTTCATGTAAGAAGAATGGCCACATTAGATAGCATTGTCCCGAATATAGGAAGATAGAGTCCTCCAATATGGTGATAGCAATGGCATATGATACTTTTGAGAATAGTGTAGATGGAGACATTCTTGTGGTATTCATAAAAATCAGCACTTCTGGAGAGTGGATTTTAGATTATGGTAGTTCTTATCATATTTGCTTTAGGAAGGATTAGTTTACTTCTTATGAGGAGAATAAGAAGAAAGGTACTATTTGGTTGGATGATAATTCAACCTGTGAGATCACTGATGTGGGAACAGTCCAAATCTAGATATTTGATAGAGCAATTCATACTCTTACTAGGGTGAGGCATGTCCCCAAGATGCGGAAGAATCTAATTTTACTTGGTATACTGGGCTCAAAAGGCTGTAATTATTTAGTGAGAGATGGGAGTCATGAAGGTGACATACAATATTAGAATCCTGATGAAAGGAGAAAAGTGTGACAATATTTATCGATTAGTAGGGATCACCATTATAGCTAGAGTTCTGATGGCTATAGTGGTGAAGAGGAAACATGATACTTGGGATGGGAGATAGATATTCTTCTTGAGTTACTTTTACTATAGCAACAGACATAGGTCATCCAAAAAGCTTCCAAAAATACAAGACTGTAAGCATGAAGAGCGAATTTGAGGTTGGTTCAAGCTCGCGTATTGTGATTAGTTGAATAAGCTAGTAGCCTAGGGGGAAGAACTGATGAGAGATGATGGTTGAAGCTTCGTGATGGTGGCACACCCGAGTTCAAGCCAAGGTGGCGATTGTTGAGTTTTGGGTGTCTCGAACTCGGACTAGATTTTGAGTTAAAGTAGGAATTCAATGTTGGATTCAGACTTATGATTGATTTTGAATATTTATTATGTAATATTAGGAGTTATAATTAAAGTAAAACTCAGACTCAATAAGGGCTTATAAATATTCTAGTAATACATAGGGTTTAGGTGGTGTAGTGCTAATATCAGATAAGAGAGAAATAGAGAGAGGGGAATAGAGAGAATAGAGAGAAGAGAAAGAGAGAGAGTGTCGGCTCTCGTGTGTGGGTCTTTCTAGTGCTTCTTGGCGGTCTCTCGTGGTGGTTCCTCGTGGTATTCTCTTGGAGATTCTCTCTGAAGGTGGAGGCATTACCAAGGCTTGGTGAAAGAGTTTACTTGAGTAAGAAAGAGTACAGTCTTTCTTGTCTCTTGTAAAGCCTTTTGGTAGTGGATCTCTTACTCCCGCTGTGGACGTAATCCGATTTTTGATGAACCATGTATATCACTATTCCTTTTCTTGTTATTTTCTTTTATCTTGCATTACTTCTCATTTCTTGTGTTGTTTGAGAACAAGGTGATTCATGAACCTTCCACTACAAATCCCAATAGGTTTCAACTAGATAGAAGGACTTGATTTTAATGAGACTTTTGCACCTATTGTATGCTTGGAATCTATTCAAATTTTACTTGCTTTTGCATACTTTAGAAATTTTAAACTATTTCAAATGGATGTCAAGAGTAATTTTCTAAATGGTATTTTATCCGAAGAAATTCATGTTAAACAACCTCTTGATTTTAAAGATTCAAGATTTTCAAATCATGTTTTCAAATTGAGAAAGTCTTTATATGGTTTAAAGTAAGCTCCAAGAGCTTGGTATGAGAAGCTAAGTTCTTTCTTGATTTTAAAAGTTTTTAAAAGAGGATGAATTGATATCATATTATTTCTTTTAGTAGTTGATAACAATTTATTAGTAGTACAAATATATATGGATGATATCATTTTTGGTGCTACTAATAAAAAATTATGTGAGATTTTTGCAAATACTATGCAAGAGGAGTTTGAGATGAGTATAATGGGGTTGACATTCTTCCTTGGACACCAAGTGTGATAATTAAAAAATGAGATATTCATCAACCAAGCCATGTGCATGAAGGAATTACTTAAGAAATTCAACATCGATGAAGCTAAACTAATAGGAACTCCAATGAGCCCTTCAACCATGTTGGATAAAGACAAAGATAGTAAAAAGGTTGATAAAAAGTGGTATAGAGGTATGATCAGTTGTTTAATTTATCTGACCACTAGTAGATCAAATATTATGTTTAATGAGATTTCAAGACTTATCTAGGAAATCTCATCTAGTTTTCATAAAATGTATACTTAGATATCTTAAGGGCAAACTAGATTTAGGTTTGTGGTATTCTAAAGTTGATAGCTTTGATTTAGTTAGATTTTTTGATGCCGATTATGCTAGGTGTCATGTAGATAAAAAGAGCACTAGTGGCATATGTCAATATCTTGGTAAAACCATTGTATCATGAAGCTCCAAGAAACAAAATTTTGTGCTTCTTTCTACCATTGAAGTTGAATATGTGGATATTGGGTGTTAAATTGTTTTAAAGTTCTTTGGATGCACCAAACTCTTCTTGATTTTTACTATAATTTCTCAAATATACTGATTTATTGGGATGATATTAGTATTATTAGTTTATCTAAAAATCTCATATTATATTCAAGATCTAAACATATAATATTTGATATCATTTTTTGCATGATCATGTTTTCAAAACTGATATTTTGTTGGTCTTTAAACTGAACATCAACATACAAATATTTTTACAAAATCTCTAGATGAGACTTAGTTTTACCTTATTTGAAATGATATTGGAGTTTTATGGATTGAGCAAGTTGATATCTAGGATTCTTTTGATATTTCTATTAATTGATAGGTTTAGACATATGACCAGAATAGTTCGGTCACTCAAATTTTGAATATAAAAAATTGCTCACTAGTTTTGGTTAGCTCTAACATCAAAACATGAGGTGCGGCTGCTCAAACTCTAAACACAAAAAATAAGCTCACTGGTTCTGCCTTGTTTGGACACTAGAAGGTTAAAGATTAGATGCCCAAACTTGACTTTTTCTATGATCTAAACTTTAAAACCCTAAGTGGTGCCCCATTCCAGTTCATATCCCCTTGATAGCACTTCTCTCCATTGCTCTCCAGTGAGCTTGCTCCCATTTTTTGGCCTCTTCGTGTACTCCCTATAAAGAAAAAAATTAGAGTTGATTACTCAAGATAGTATTATAGTTATTCACACTAGCCCAAGAATGCATAACCATATAATGAGAAGAAGAATAAAATGGAGAGCAATACTAAACATAATTTATCATTGATAATGATAAAAAATATATGAATACATAATTTGGGATATTTTTGCTATTACCATAATGTTGATATTTATAATAAATTCAAGGAGGAAGTTATGAGAAGTTGGAGAAAAATAAGGGAAGTTATTTCTTACAATAACTTGTTATGGAAATAATTTTCTCTAGAAAATCAAACTAGAATTAATCCAAATAAGTCCACAAAGTTTATTTTAATTATTTAACACTTCCCCTTAAAGTGAACTTTTGGAAACTAATCCAAGCTTAGCTGGAAAATACTATAATGGGCCTTTAGAGATAGATTTGGTGAAAATATTAGATATGTTGTCCTTGCTTCATATCTCCAAGACTTCAATGATTCCTTCAAGCACTTTTTCATGAATAAAATGATGCTCAATTTCAATATGTTTGACTCTGCCATGTCAAATTAGATTTGTGGTTAGCTTGAGAGCAAGTTGATTGTCACCTTGAATTGTAGATTTGTGAATAGATGAATCAACATCCTCTATTAATCTTATTAACCAAACACACTCTTGGGCTGCTAAAGAAGAAGCCTTGTAATATGCTTCTGTTGTAGAAAGAGAAACAGAATCTTGTTTTTCGCTGCACCAAGAAACATGTGCTGAACCACACATAAAGACATAGCTTGATATAGAGTGTCGAGCATCCAATTCTCTACCCAAATCAGCATCCATATAACCATAGAAAATCAATGAAGTATTTTTTTTGTGTATAGCAAGACAAAATCATATGCATAGTTGATATACTTCAAGATTCTCTTTCTTGCATCATGATGTGGCTTCCATGATTCTTGCATAAAATAGCTAATAAGCCCAACAAAAAAAGAAATATTGAGCCTTGTGATAGTTAAATAGATAAGACTTCTAATAAGAGCATGATAAGGTTGAGGATCAAGGAGAAGTTTACCTTCCTCCCTTTTCAATTTGACATTTATATCAAGTGGAGTGGAATACTGTTTGCCTTAGTTTTTATAAAATTATTCAACAATCTTATTTGCATAGTCTTTTTGGGATACTAGGATTCCATCTTTTACTTTCTCCACTTCCAAACCAAGGAAGTGATTCAGTTGACCCAAGTCCTTTATCTCAAATTGAATAGAGCTAGGCTCAAAGTTTTGTAATTTCTTCCCAACTGAACTCCAAACAACATCAAAACAAAATTAAAATGAACTCCAATTGAGTTGAACCAAAAACAAATTTGAATTGAAATTTGATTGAGTCAAAATCAAAATAGAATTGAACTCTAGGGCTATGTTTGGAACGGGGTCAGGGTCAGGCTGACCTCGTCTTGACCCGATTATCTTCCAAACACCCAAAATTTGACCACACTAATATTATTTTATTCATTTAAATTTACACCAGGTTTTGACTAAAATACCCTTACGTAATATGAACCGTTAGATCTAAATCCAACGGCTCAGATCAAGGTCTTGTGAAACCCTAACTATTTAAGCCCCACGGCGCGCACCCCCCCCCCCCCCCCCCCGACGCGCCCCTCGGACGCCGCCCTCCTTCCCCGCCGCTGACGCAGCAGACGCCGCACGAGTCTCCCCCTTCCCCGCCGACGATGCAGCAGTCAGCGCACGAGTCTGCTCCTTCCCCGCCGACGATGCAGCTCGCCGCACGAGTCTCCTCCTTCTCCGCGGACGCCGCAGCAGATGCCGCACGAGTCTCCTCCTTCCCCGCTGACGACGCAGCGGACGCCGCGAGAGTCCTCTCCTTCCCCGCCGATGACATATAATTAATTAAGTGGTTCTTCTCAATCATTTTATCTTTCACATGGATCATGCTTATTCCAATAATTTCGTCATGTACGCAGGAGCCTAAAATCTACAGCATTATGAGAAAAAAATATTTTAAATTTTTAGTTGCTTATTAATTTGCATTCGATCGAGTGATTTTTGTAACAGTAGCAACAGATACCAAGTAGCTGATTTTCACATACTCATACTGCCTCACCAGCATCTCATGGACATGGAAAATTAGAGCTGGTATAACCTATTCTATCTTCATGATAAGATATTTAAGAATAATATCTTGTTTGTTGTCACTATTACTTGATTTTTTATTTTTGTCCGTTTGATCAAATCAGAAGAAGAATGTAGCTTAGACCAAAATGAAAGACAAGGAGTGGTGGTAATGTAGGTACTGTATGTGCATCATGTTTGTCAAATCTCATTAGGTTATGTTTCGATTGTCTCCTAAGTTGAAACTACAACATTTGGGTTTAACATATGTCTATTTTGGCAGAGAAAGCCTGTATCGTGTAATCTGCAGACTGTAGTGAAGCTTGTTGCTGCTTCACAGCTTCTGTAGCTAACCTCTCATTATGACAATGGACACAATATAATGAAGTCTTGTCATTTCTCTTTAGAACCAGTATTGTGAGCTAGGTTGTGGATTTTTCAGGGTTTTGGTTGATGTAGCAAATTGTTGTGAAGGGCTTTTACGCATGCCATGATACAACTATAACAACTATCATTAACTTAATCTATGTGGATGAATACTTGACTAAATGTGGAATCTACTTATATAAAGCTTGTTTTAGGTTTTCTTGCAAATCACTATTAAACATGCTTTCATGTTCCACATATTTACTTGTTCAGATTTTACTACAGTAATGGATGCTCAGAATACACCAGTTCGGCGAAGTCCTCGAACACAAGGAAAGGGAAAATCAACTCAGCAAGCTGGTCAGTCTTCCCACAAGACTCGACGTGCTCCAAATTGGACCACTGCTGAGGACACTTTACTTGTTCGGTTGCTACTGGAGGAACATGTTGATGGAAGGAACAAGGGTGGTAATTTTAGAAAGCAATCTTGGAAGAAAGTTGTGCAGAAATTAAATGAATTATCTACCATGGTACGAGATGCAGAGCAATTCAGGTACAGATGGAAGAGACTGAAGGAAAGGTATAATGAATTCCAGTTTATGAAGAACAAGAGCGGATGGACGTGGGATTATGGCATGCATAGGCCAACAGCAGGAGATCCAAGAGTAATGAAAGATTTCTTTACGGTATGTTTTACATTTTACGTAGTAATTTTCGGAATACAAACCCTAATTTTATGTCTAACACTTTTTCCCTTTTAGCAACACAACCCACAATACGAAAATGCTTGGATCATTGGGTTTCCTCAGTTTTTTGATGTAGAACTAATGGTGAAGAGCTCAATTGCGACAGGAAGGTGGATGCTATCATCAAGAAGTGCACCTCCAGAGCCACCTACAATAGAAGAGGGATCGGATTCGACCGCCTCACCAGTGCAACAAAACAATATTGACCCTGACGATGATCCTTACAATAGTATCGCTCGAAGGTTATTTCTTGATGAGAACCGTACTTCTGTGACACCTAGGAAATGCTCTTATGAAGGATTTGATCGTAGCAGTGGAAGAAATAGCAGGAGACGTAGTGGAGAGTTCCAGAAAAGTACTGCGAGCAATTCTTGCCGAACTGCGAATCTGGAGTCTTTGGACAAGTGGATGCAGGTTATGGACAAAAAGTATAGTGAAAGAGTTGCTGCAACTGAGACGTTTGACAAGTGCATGGTCAAGTTGTTCGTTCTTACTTTTATTAACGCTGTAGACAGGTTTAAATGTGCTGAATGTCTGAAAGAAAGACATAATCAGAAATATTTTCTGCTAGAGGAGGATTCGGTTGGGCTGAAATTATGGGCTGAGAGGCGAATCGAAGAATATGATATAAACTGGAGTAAGGCACAGTTACGTAAATCTCATCTTTCGTGGCCTCTAACCTTGGATAACTCGGAATAGGCTATCATATGATGGGATGTTCGTAGCAGTAGGTCTTAATTGCAATTTGCTGCAAATGGACTTTTAATTTGAGCTCCATTATCCGTTTCTATCTTGTATAAGCTTCGTATCTAAGTTTTTAATTGCGTTTAGGTGAAGAGGAAGAAAGGAAATGCAGCAGCAAAGGCAAGCAAGGCTGGTGCTAATCAAGGGAAGGACAAGAAGGAAAGGAAGGTCTCGATAGAAGCATAACCCTCCATAGGAAGTATGCATTGCTGTGGCCAGTTTCAGGATCAAATTCCATGGAGTCCATGATCCAGGTCAAGGAACTGTGTGTTTCCCGATTTTGAATATGACATTGTGTCATTTGTGATTGAAGTTGTGCTTATGTGATGAATTGTAATAGAGGTGAAACTATGCTTGCCTAATTTGTGATTGTGAAACATGGATTTTTGTACTATATCACATGGGTTTGTGTAGTATATCACATGCTGTACAATTTAATTTACATATTTTATGCTAGCTGATGCTTGTGTTGTATTTATTTTTGTTGGTACGATATGACCGTGTGGCTCCAAGCATACTCCAGGCGTACAACAAGAAGGCTCCACCAGGGTTCATGACGAACGTATCCAGTGGTGGTAGTGAGCAACAGCGAAGAAAACTTTTTCAAAACCCCATGAAGAAGTCTGGCTTCTCCCGCCAAAAGGACGCAGCCGCGGGCAATGGCAACAGCTGTTTTGCCTCGAATTCCTTTCACAGCTGTCCTAGGCTGCAATTCCGTATAGGTTACCACGTGGCAGTGCGAGACTGCAGGAGTACGATAGTTGTGCAAAAAGACGATGTACGGGATCATAAGAATAGGCAAGGACGAGCGAGTGGGGCCGAGAGATCCGGAAATAGAGTTTTCCAGATGTACCTGTGGAACAGGTGGAGTTATCTTTTGATCGAGATTTTGGACGACTCAGACCGCTCGATGTTCGAGATCTGCTACTGATTGATCGGGTGACGGGTGCAATCGGACCCATATAGGCATCTTATGGGACGACTCCGTTCCCAAACGCAATTTTATTAAGATTTATAGCGACTCATCAATCACAAAGTTATGAATTGTAAATTAATTTCAAATATTTTAAAGAAAAAAAACCAAAAACAGAACCTCAATCCAAATAATTTGCCAATATATAGTTTGGAAAAAAAATGCAAAATTTTGTGATATCGGCGCAAATCAATAGTTCTGACGTCAACAGTTCATCTTTGTTTAAATTAGATTTATCGCTCTGATGTCAACAGTTCATCTCTGTAATGTCAGGACGACACGTCCAGTCAATCGGACAAGATTTATCAGTCTGACATCAACAGTTCATCTCAGTAACGTCAGGACGACCCGTCCGATCAATCGGTCAAGATTTAGTACTCTGACATCAACAGTTCATCTTTGTAACGTCAGGACAACACGTCCGATCAATCGCATCTGATTTATCACTCTGATGTCAACAGTTCATCTCTGTAACGTCAGGACGACCCGTCCGGTCAATCGGACAAGATTTATCACTCTGACATCAACAGTTTATCTCTGTAACGTCAGGACAACCCATCCGATCAATCGGTCAAGATTTAGTACTCTGACATCAACAGTTCATCTCTGTAATGTCAGGACAACACGTCCTATCAATCGCATCTGATTTATCACTCTGACGTCAACAGTTCATCTCTATAATGTCAGGATGACCCGTCCAGTCAAACTGACAAGATTTATCAGTCTAACGTCAATAGTTAATCTCTGTAACGTCAGGATGACCCGTCCGATCAATCGGTCAGGATTTAGTACTCTGACATCAACAGTTTATCTCTGTAATGTCAAGATAACACGTCCGATCAATCGCATTTGATTTATCACCCTGACGTCAACAGTTCATCTCTGTAATGTCAAGATGACCCGTCCGGTCAATCGGACAAGATTTATCACTCTGACGTCAACAGTTCATCTTTGTAACGTCAGGACAACCCGTCCGATCAATCGGTCAAGATTTAGTACTCTGACACCAATAGTTCATCTCTATAACGTCAGGACAACATGTCCTATCAATCGCATCTGATTTATCACTCTGACGTCAACAGTTCATCTCTGTAACGTCAGGATGACCCGTCCGATCAAACGGACAAGATTTATCAGTCTGACGTCAACAGTTCATCTCTATAACATCAGGACGACCCGTCCGATCAATCGGTCAGGACTTAGTACTATGACATCAACAGTTCATCTCTGTAACGTCAGGACAACACGTCTAATCAATCGCATCTGATTTATCACTCTGACGTCAACAGTTCATCTCTGTAACGTCAGGACGACCCGTCCGGTGAATCGGACAAAATTTATCATTTTGACATCAACAGTTCATCTCTGTAACATCAGGATAACCCGTCCGATCAATCGGTCAAGATTTAGTACTCTGACATCAACAGTTCATCTCTGTAACGGCAGGACAACATGTCCTATCAATCGCATCTAATTTATCACTCTGACATCAACAGTTCATCTCTGTAACGTCAGGATGACCCGTCCGGTCAATCGGACAAGATTTATTAGTCTGACGTTAACAGTTCATCTCTGTAACATCAGGACGACCCGTCCGATCAATCGGTCAGGATTTAGTACTCTGACATCAATAGTTCATCTCTGTAATATCAGGACAACACGTCCGATCAATCGCATCTGATTTGTCACTCTGACATCAACAGTTCATCTTTGTAACGTCAGTACGACCCGTCCGGTAAATCGGACAAGATTTATCACTATGACGTCAACAGTTCATCTCTGTAACGTCAGGACAACCCGTCCGATCAATCGATCAAGATTTAATACTCTGACATCAATAGTTCATCTCTGTAATGGTAGGACAACATATCCTATCAATCGCATCTGATTTATCACTCTGACGTCAATAGTTCATCTCTGTAACGTCAGGACGACCTGTCCGATCAATCGGTCAGGATTTAGTACTCTGACATCAACAGTTCATCTCTGTAATGTCAGGACAACACGTCCTATCAATCGCATCTGATTTATCACTCTGGCGTCAACAATTCATCTCTGTAACGTCAGGACGACCCGTCCGATCAATCGGTCAAGATTTAGCACCCTGACGACTCAGGTTGATCTCTATATATAGAACGACCTTATTGTCGATACTATAACACAAGTTCATTATTCTTTGTAACACCAATATGGCTAATTACAATGACATTGTTGATGATATAGAGGAAGAAGTAGAGTTGCATTATGAAGATGACATTTTGACTTATTTTCAAGACTCCTCAAGCTCAGCAAGAAGACCACCCCGTCCACTAAATAATCGATCTTTTACTGGGATGGAGTTTATGTACGACTTACTAGGTAATGAAACTTTTTTTTTCGGTCCTTTAGACTTCTTTCGCAAGTGTTTCTCCTGCTCACTAGAATACTTGCTGAGCGGGGAAGTATCGCGCCTACAGCCCATTTATCAGCTGAATTACAAGTAGGGATTTATTTTTACTCCATTGCTCGTGGAGTATCTAATAGAGATTTGCAGCTGGTATTTCAATACTCTGCGGAGACTATAAGCAGGTACTTCCATAAAGTCTTGCAAGGTATTGTGTCTCTAAAAAATGATTATATACAATTGTCATCTCATGATGCTCCAGTCCATCCCGCAATTCTTAATCGAGGAGGAGCGTATTCATTTTTCAAGGTGAGATAAGTTTCTACAATCTTCTCTCATTAATGCCAACACATATTCTAACATATTATGTTTTTCTTCGTAGGATGCACTCGGGGCTCTAGATGGCACACATATACCGGCGATTGTGAGTCGAGAAATGCAACTTCCACTTCGAGACCGACATGGGTTGCTTACGCAAAATGTTATGGCGGTTGTCTCTTTCGATCTGGAATTTTTGTATATTTGTAGCGGTTGGGAGGGATCTGCGGCAGACGCACGCATCTTACAAGATTCTTTAAGCCGAGGCGATTTCTTCATCCCCAAAGGTGAAAGTCATAATTTTCTTTTTCTTTAAAGACTAATAATAATGGTCGTAATGATAATCATAGTTTATTTTAGGTAAATACTATCTGGTGGATGCCGGGTATGCCAATACTAACAAATTTCTCGCACCATTTCGAAATGAGCGGTACCACATTGGACAGTTTGGTCAAGGTCGAGTCCGATATCAGAATCCGAGGGACAAATTTAATCACATGCACGCCAGTTTGAGAAATTGTGTGGAGAGGACATTTGGCGTATTTGAGCAGCGGTTTCAAATATTACGCAAAATGCAACCATATCCATATGAAACGCAATGTGCTATAGTGGTGGCTTGTGCTGTGTTACATAATTTTATATGCAGGAATTACGGTGAGGACCAGGTGTTTCAGGAATACAGGCCTAACGAAGGGGTTCATGATAGTACTGGAGAATTTTTGGAAGTACATGATGAAACATCTAAACCCAACATCCGTATATCACAACGTGAAGTGCGATATGGGGAAATACTTCAGAACGGAATAACTGCAGCTCTGTGGGAAGCGTAAGTGATAGTTTACTTTTAATTTTCTAACATCATGTTAATAATTTTTTCATCTTTTATTTACTTGCAGAGAATAATGTTGTATTCTTGCACCGCGAAGCAGTCGCACGTGTAGCTGAAGAAGTAATCGCTGATGCTTTATTTTGAACCCAGACAGTACTCGCTATTTCCGGTGTCTTTTAAAATTATTATATGTATATGACAATAATGTATATCGTGTTTTTCAGACAATACTCGCTGTTTCCTGTTAATTAGCGTCGTTAATTATTGTTGTAGTGTTTGGAGTCTCTTTTTCTCTAATGTATAAACTGCTGTGCTGTGAAATGCTTATTTTGACCAATGCTTAAATATTATTTTCGCCCCATTTTCATGATTTGAGCCTGCCTTTTCCCTCTGTCTCCTCTCGTCCCAGTCGTTAATTATCCTTATTTTGACCAATGTTTAAATATTATTTACAAAAAAATAATCGACAATTAAATAATTAAATAATCATTTGATTTCTTTCTAATCCTATCAATCATTAAACATTCTCGCAATTAAATTTTGGTAGGTGCTGGGTATTCCAAACAGATTAGAGACAGCGGCATATTGCAATACCAGGTTTTGACAAATCCACTGCAAAGGTCAGGAATCTAAATTTAAAAATAAAACCTACTCCTTTCCAAATTTTTGTTGGAATTGCGAAATTCATACATGCTTGAGACTCCTTCTTCTCCGAGATCTCCTCGAATCTCACCAACTGTTCATCTTCTCCTTGCCATGCATGAGACGTCGTCTCCGTCACGACCGCACAGCCGCCGTCTCCGCCATCACTGCCTGCGCGGGCTCCGTCGGCCGGCTCCGTGCTAGAGCTCGCCCGCCGAGCTCCGCGGCCGAGCTCGGCCGATGAGCTATGCGGGCGAACTCGGCCGGCCAGCTCTGCGCTCGACCTCGGCCGGCGAGCTCCGCGCGCGAGCTCGACAGCCGAGCTTCGCGGGCGAGCTCGGCCGGCGAGCTCCGCGCCCGAGCTCGGCCGGCGAGCTCCACAGGCGAGCTCCGCGCCCGAGCTCTGCGCAAGCTCGGCCACCGAGGAAGATGAACAGTACTATATCAACAGTACTCAAACGGAGGGTATTTTGGTCCACAAAAAAATTTAACCATCTGTTAGCCAGATCAGTAACCAAACACGATTTACTTGATCGCATTAGCGTTTTACACTTTACCCCTTCCTTTAATCTTGACCTTGACCATGACCTCGTTCCAAACACAGCCTAGATGAGTTGTCATGATACACTAAAGTAAATCAGCTAAGTTGACAAGTTAGTAAGAACAAAAATGCGGACCAAGCCTTGAAGGGTGGTATCCAAGGTTAAACACACCTTGATTTTGAGCTATAAGAAGCTCTCAATACCCAGCGATGAGAAGCCAGACTCATTATTATGCTGAGCCATGCAAACCTCGATGTCTTTGGCTAGTAAGAAGTTGTGTTGTGTCTATGTCGAGGCTCTACTAAGCTAGATTACCTTGGTACTCAAGTGACAAGGAATGGACAATTATGGAAACTAATTTCCATATTCAAACCTAGAAATAAATCTTGAGAGATTCAAAATTCAAGGCCATCCATTATGATAAGTTCATCAAAGATGATGATGCCGAGATCACAGGATTTTGATACACTCGAAACCCTATCAATAGCACAATCTTAGAGTAGGTAAGGACTAATGCCACTTTCTCTTGTCCACTACATTTTCTAGCTATAGCTATTGACTTAGGCATCAGATTGGTTACCACCAAAGAGCTCCTAGAGGTCTTCTTTATGGTGTACTTTTGTTACAGAATGGTGGGAAGGTGGCGTAGTGGATCAAGATCCTAAAGAGCCTTTGGATTGAAACTGGTGGTGAATAGGACTCCATCAATAGTGGTGCTTTCATTTAGATTTACTCTGCCACTTTCCTTCACTATTCCAAGAGGTCTCTGATGGTATTTCAGTCATGCCTCCTAGAGAAACATGACTATCATCATCGAGGAACCCTCCTAGGGGGCAAAAGGCCACAATGCTAGTAAAATCACATAATTCTTTCAATAGGTCGAGCGAGTTGACTCAATAGACCAATTTTGCAATTCTGCCACCACACTAGCCTTGGGCAGCCCCTTTACCAATGGTATCCAAGGTACCATCAAGACCCTCCAACTCGGTGAGTTAGCATGAGTTCAAATTTTGACCACCACTGTACAATAAATGACCCAGCTACTTGAGGTTCAAGCACAAGTCATGCAAAACCTAGAAGCCCAACTGCTATATAATCAAGCTAAATAATGTAGAATCTCCAAACCCATTATGCTCAGCATCAAGCTCATGCTCTAATGCCAAACCAAGGTTCCACACCAAGCCATGCATACTTCAGTAGGCATCTTCACCAATGTCAGTGTGACACCCCCAACCATGGTTCCTCCTTAATACCAAGCCTAGAAGGAGTATGATAGATACAACCCCATGTATGATCTAGTTGATAAAGCCACGTACCATGCCCACATCAGCTGAGCTTCAACTACAACTGCACAAGGCACCTAGAGGGCAATCATGTCATATTCAAGTCGAGAACCATCAAGGGCGTTGGTTTATCCCAACCAAGTGAGATATGATACCCCATTAACCCTAGAAGGAGCATACTCTCTAGCACAATTGAAGTTCAGACAACCTCCTTGCAAGGTGTACAATGGCTTAAAGAATGTTGTGGATCATGTCAGTACTTTATGAAACACCATAATTCTCTAAGGAGCATAGGATTCCACCATATGTAAGGCATTTCCCATGACATTGCAAGGTCTGATATGAGCCTGGTAGTTCAGACTTCCAAGGTACTCCATCACATGCTTTGATAACTTGGTAGATAGGTTTATATAATAGTTTGTCTCACTCGTACCTCAGCACAATGATCCCTCCACTTTACCTATGCTAAAGCAAAAGAGGGTGAAAGCTTAACGGACTATATGGGTCAGTTTAACAAAGCTCAACTTGAGGTTACTAAACTAATAGCTCCATCATCCTAGCTGCTACAATCAACAAAATTTGGCAAGCTTGGGTCACCAAATGGCTTGCCAACCTCCTAAAAGCCTTACAAAGTTTATCTAATTATTTTGAGAATACATTGATGCTGAGGAAGTAATTATAGCTAAAAGAGAATCACAAGGTTCTAGCAAGCTGAAGAAAGAACCTCAAAAAGTTATGCTTCCCAAGTCAAAGAAACAAAGAACTGAGTAAAGGAATGTCAGCCCAAATAGTGTAGACCCGAATTTCAAGTCTACACCCTACTCACCAACTCAAGGTATGAGGTTCTTGCCTGAACTGAATACTGTGACTTCCTACAGAGGCCTCCACTAATTCATACAACTTGGTGACACCTCAACAAGTTAAGGTATTATCATTTTCACCGAGAATATGGCCATGATACTAAAGAATGTATGTACCTCAAAGATGCAATTAAAAGGCTAAAGGGATAGACACCTTGGGCAATTTGTTCACCCAGGTGAGTGAGCAGAAGAAACTCATGCATAGAAGCCTTGTCCTTGGGCCTTTCTACAAAGGAATTCTACTCTAGAGTTGCACAACCCCCTAATAAAAGGAAACCTCAATATGATCTTTGTGAGCCCACAAACTCAAAGTGAAGCCTCAGTGTCAATCTCCAATCATCGAACCCTCATTAGAGGGTAGGAGGAAACAATGAAGAGGCAACATTGCAAACCTAGACATCAGGATATGATCACTTCTACAAAAGATTTAGATGGAATTTCAATACTCCACAATGATGCACTAGTGATCTCCGCAATCTTGGATGGCTATCCTACACAATGTATTATGGTAGATATGAGTAGCTCGACAAATGTATTATTCATCAAGGCCTACGACCAGATGAAGACCAACCAGAAGTTAGAGTTGTATGTCATGATGCCACTAGATTCATTGGAGACTTGGTCACCTTGATTAGCATGATCAATCTACTTCTTACTGTTAGAGAGAACCCTAGGAGCACAACCACCAAATCAAAGTTCATCATGGTTTGGACACACTTGGCATATAATGTAATATTGTGTTATTCAATGCTTAACTAACTCTAAGTGGTAATCTCAACTTTTTATCTAGTTATGAGGTTTCCAACTAAACATGGCACAAGTGAAGTGTGAGGCAACTAGTGCCTTGCTAAGAAGTGCAAGGCATCTTATTGGCAAAACCACACACCAACCAAAAGGACTAAGATTTGGTAGTAGCCACAGTCAATGGGTCTCCTCCTGAGCCAAAGAAGATGCATGCTAAGACTATGGAGTAGCTTGTTAACCTCATCATTGATAAAGACTTGAGAAGAATATGTAAGCTTGGTATGAATCTCATTGAGCCTCTTCACATGAATTAGGGGAGTTCTTGTGAAAGAGTCAAGATGTCTTTGTATGGTCCCTCGAAGGCCTACCAAGTATAGACCCCTCAATCGCACAATATGAGCTGGAAGTCACAAAAAATCACAAACCAATCAAACAAAAAAAGAAGCACTTCACTCCTAAGTGTCAAAGACCCATCACCAAAAAGGTAAACAAACTTCTAAATGTAGGATTTATTAGATAAGTCCATTACCCCGAGTGATTGGCAAATGTGGTGATGATGAAAAAGTCCAATGGCAAGTGGAGAATGTGCGCCAACTTTATCAACTTAAGCAAAGCTTGCCCAAAGGATAGTTACCCTTTGCTTAAGATAGATTAACTTGTGGATTCTACCTTTGGCCACCAACTCCTAAGCTTCTTGGATGCATTCTCAGACTATCATCAAATTCAGATACACCCCAAGGATAAGGAGAAAATAGCTTTCACCACAGACCAAGGTACATTTTGCTATATCACCATGCCTTTTGGATTGAAGAATGTAGGCGTGATGTGCCAAAGTATGATGAATAAGGTCTTCAAGGTTCAACTTGGGAGGAATGTGGAAGCATTTATTGATGACATGCTAGTGAAAAGTATCCACACCGAAGGACACTTGAAGCATTTAGAAGAAACTTTCAACACATTGCAAAAATTTAGAATAAAGTTAAACCTAGAGAAGTGTGCTTTCAGAGTAAGTTCGAGAAAGTTCCTTAGTTATCTTATCTCAAAATGGGCAATTGAGGCTAACCCTAAGAAAATCAAGGCAGTGAGGAAAATGAGATGCAGAGACTCATGAATCACTTGGCAGCACTCAATCATTTCTTGTCAAGGTAGGGAGAAAAGTGCCTCCCTTTTTCAAGGGCATTAAACAAGGCTTGGGATTTGAATGGACAGAGGAATGTAATTGAGCCTTCAAAGGCCTAAAGAGATACTTGGCCAAGCCTCCTCTACTAGTAAGGCCTAAGCAAATGAAGTACTTTTTCTCTACAATATAAATTCAAACCAAGCAGTGAGTTCCATGCTAATAAGTGATTGAGGTGGAAAGCATCATTCTATCTATTATGTGAGTCAATGTTCGTATGGGCAGAGATTCAATATCCTCCTCTTGAGAAGTTTGCATATACAATGGTATTGGCAACTTGGAAGCTTCACCCATACTTTTAGGCACATCCAATTATGATATTCACCAATCTCCTACTTCGAAAAATACTATAAAGATTGGAGACTTTGGGAAGATTGCTCAAATGGTCAATTGAATTAAGCCAATTCAAAGTGACCTTTGAAGCTCGAAAGGCCATTAAAACATAGGCTCTCACAAACCATGGGAAGTTTAGGTTGATAGCTCATCTTGCGAGTCAAGTGGTAATGTCAAAGCTATTCTCCAAAGCTCGGATAGAAGGGTAGTTGAATACTCAGCTCATTTGGAGTTTGAGGCTTCAAATAATACCATGGAGTACAAGGCTTTTCTCCTTAGATTGTGTGTGGCACTAGCAGCAAGAGCTAAAATATTTAAGGTATTCAGTGACTCTTAACTTTGTTTGCAAGTTATTGGAGAGTATAAGGCAAAAAATGCAACAAAGATCCAATACCTAGCCAAGGCCCAGAAGCTTATAGCAAGAATAGGCCAAGTTGAAATTTGTCATGGGCCTCAAAATAGCAACACTGAGGCAAATGCTCTTGTACAACTAGCCCTGACAACTTCAACTCCAATGCCAAGATAAATTTTAGTCGAAAATTTATAATAGCTCCACTACTCAGAAGCTACCAAAGTGAATGTTGTGGATTTGGGGCCCATCTGGATGCACCCTATTATCACTTCCCTTGAAAAAGGACAACTCCTCGAAGAACAAAATGAGGCTCAAAAGATCAAAAAATTAGCCCCGAATTTCATCTTGCTAGATAGAATTCTATGCAAAAGATCACTCACATGGCCACTCCTTTGTTGTTTTAGACCTGAGGAAGCTAAATATGCCCTTCGTGAGGTTCACAAGGGGATATACAAAAGCCACGGTAGAGGATGGGCCCTTGCACACAAGCTTCTCAAGAAAGGGAACTACTAGCTCAGTATCATTGCAAAGGCATCTGAATTCATATCCAAGTATGAACAATGTTAAAGACACACCTTGTTTTACCACAACCCTCTTTTCAACTTCAACATACTCAAATGGTGTGGCCCTTCGACTAATGGGGAATGGATAACTTAGGTCCTTTTCCAATAGCCTCAAGACAAAGGAAATTTCTAGTAGTTGCTATTGACTACTTCACCAAATAGGTAGAAGTCAAGCCACTTGCTATGATCACCGAGAAGAAGATCCAGGGGTTTCTCTAATAGAGTGTTACCTACAAGTTCAAGCTCCCTCACATCCTGGTCATAGATAATGGGAAGTAGTTTGCTAGCTTAAAGTTCAAGGAGTATTGTGCCAACCTTCACATTCAGCAAAGATTCACCTCAGTGGCACATCTCCAGGATAATGGCTTGGCTGAGCACACAAACCAAATCTTACTCACAAGGATAAAGAAACATCTCGAGTGGGCAAAAGGCACTTGGGTTAAAGAGCTACACATATTTTGTGGTCTTACCAAACAACTACTTAGACAACAATTGAGGAATCACCTTATATGCTTGCCTATGGGGTTGAGGTAGTCATCCATACAAAAATTGGGATCACATCCCCATGAGTTCAAGATTATGATACCAATGCAAATGAGGCCAACACATGAGCTAAGAAGGACCTATTTTTGGAGGTCCAAGAGAAGGCATGCATTAGGATCATTGAGTATCAATAGTGAATGGCACACTACTACATTGTCTAAGTTGATAATCGAGAAATGAAACTAGTTGACTAGGTGCTTCACCAAGCCGAGCTTGTTAACCAAACTTTAGTATCTCTTGAGTTGTGGGACTAGGAACCTTCAAAATTGAGTACCCAAATGGCCAAGCACCCTCGAGGCCATGGCACATCCATAAGCTCAAAAGGTAAAATAAACTATGCTCCACTTATTCTCTAATAAAGTTTATCCCCAGAAAAATGGTATCATATGTTAGTTTTGAAGGTAACATAAAGACCTCGGATTAGAAGAGGCACAACACCTTGCCCTAATGCCAATCATGAAGACCTTGGCCCAATGCTAAGCATGAAGACCTTAGATCAGACAAAGCACAATACCTCTGATCAGATGAGGCATAAGACCTCGACCCAATGCTAGGCATAGAGACCTCGAATCAAATGAGGTATAAAACCTCAGCCCAATGCTAGGCACAAAGACCATAGTTCAGATGAGACATAAGATCTCGGTCTAATGCCAAGCATAAAGACCTCAAATCAAATGAGGCATAAGACCTTAGCCTAATGCTAAGAATAAAGATCTCAAATCATATGAGGCATAAGACCTCGGCCCAATGCTAGACACAAAGACCTCAGTTCAGATGAGTCATAAGACCTCAACTCAATGCCAGGCACCAAAACCTTAGTTCAAATAAAGTACAAGACCTCGACTCTAAGGCCAAGCAAAAACCCTCAGTCTATGTAGGGAAAGAAGACCTCTATCATATGAGGCATATAGCTCAGTTATGTGAAGTATAATGACATGAGTCACACTGAACATAGGACCTCAGCCTTGCACAAGGCATGGAATCTTGAATTCATGAGTTGAGCTATGATTCCCTCATCAAGAATGGGGTCTAGTTCTGAGTTTTGCAGTTATTTTAACTATTAGAATTCATTCCTAAACTAAAACTTCGTTATTCAAATTGAGATACTCAAATTGTGCACAAATGGTGTGCGACCTACCTTTAAGGAAAGGCTTAGGGTAGAACTCTCAAATATATGAAGACAAACTTTGATGGCTTTTTCATGACTTAATGAATGAAAGCATAAGAAACCAAAAGGTAACTCAACTAGTCTATCTTTGCTTCAATAGATCATTATCCTAAGCTAACACTTGAAGATAAAAGATAAATCTTCTTATTGAAATAGAGAAAGATATTACATTAAGGTTCAAGAGTATAAAAGGAGAATGAGAAAATGAGTTACAAGAGTGGCTCCAGATAATCACTCACCTTTCTTCTTCTTCTTCTTTTCACTCCTCAGAGTAGTAGACCCACTACCTTCACCCCGTAAGGGTAGTGACCTCTTTTTCTTCTTTTCCTTCCTCACTGAGTCATTCAGCTTGGAGGGCTCTATCACACCTTCCTCCATCTTCTTTTGCCTCCTCAGAAGTTGAGGTGGAGCAAATTTAGGCACACTGGCTCAGTATCCAATGGCTCAGTTTATGAACATGATTTGGCTAAGGCCTACAAATAAACTGAGGTGCCAGTTAGTGAAATTAAAAACACAAAAGATGCTCTAATGGTTTGTAGTTTGGGCTATACCAAATTCTAGGGCTATAGAGAGGCTGAGCCCAAGGAGTTTAACCTCTCAACTACCTCAGGGTGGATTTGAGCTTTTCCCTCTGGGAGGACCAACCAAACAGAAGCTAGTCAATGTTCGGTGAAACCTTGGAAGGTTGTTGGTGCTCAAAAGGCTTCTTCCATTCTCTCTGAAGCCTAGGGTTCTCCCTTGAGAAGACCCACAATAGGTGATCCTTCCAAAAGTGAATGGAGGATAGATTGGCTCCAAATAGATGTCGACTTAGTGGGAGGTACCATCTCCCATCAACTCCCAAACTATGGCCACCTTGAAAGGCATCATGGAACATCTCCATGGTTAGGGGGGATGCCCTTGGTAATCGCCCAAGCTTGGAATTCTATGATAAGTCTTATAGCATTGGGAACAAGTTGGTCAGGGGCTAAGTCAAGGTCAGCTAACACTGCTATAGTGAAGCTGTCTATGGGGCACTTGAGTCCCCCTTCAAACATCTCCCAGAATGTTATAAAGTCATATCCAAACTATTTCTTGGGAATAGAAGCATCTACTTTTGTGCCCCATACATCGACTTTAACACCATTCGGGAAGCCAAAAATCTAGATAGGATGCTCTACTTCTTTCTCTCTAAGGATTTGCTTGGATATCAAACTTAGACTAAGGGAGGCTCCTCATTACCTATCAAAGCATGCAATGTCCGAATCATGAAGTGCTTAGGAAAGAGACTTTCTACTGAAGTGAGATAATTAGGAAATATTTTTCATTGATGGAATGATGTCCAAGACTGGAAACATCCAAGTTCTAAACATACGAGGGTGACCCTAGGGCCTTATGCATAAAAATTCCTGAAAGCTTCGGATTACAAGAGGGGTAGGTAGGAACCCCTAGGGCTTAGGTTTGGATTTCAATTGGACATATAGCTATAAGTCATTGTCATACTAAGTCAATGTAAAAATTAGACATTCAATGCAAGTCTTAGTTCAGGTTCTATCAAGATTCCAGCCTCAAGTGATCTAGTTATAGTGCATAATTATTTTTAGCAAGCTACTGCTGCAAGGAACAAGAATGTATCAAAAAGTGAGAGAAAGTAAAAGTCACTGAACCTCAAGGTTGAGAAGAGAAAATGGTGACTTCTATACATGTGGAAGTGGAGGTTTCTGGGGTCATAAAAGTAGTTGGATTGGTTGGAATGACCACCACAAAAATCTTGGCTGGAGGCAAAGCTGGAGAAACAACAGCTGGAGGTTGAGCTATAACAACGGTGGCTAGACCATCTTTGGGAATGAAAAGTGATAGAGAAAATCAAGGGAGAAGACAAAGTTAGGGTTCATCTGAGAATAATGGAGGTGGAGAAAATAATAATCTTGGACTATTTTTTGCATTTATAGCCAAGAGGAGATTGTTTGATGAACAACATATAGGAAGATTCATATCTCAAGGAAAAGACCATGTCATTTCAAACCGAGGCATGAATCCTGAGGGCACATGTCAAGACCTCACACCCTACCACCAAAGGGTCATCCGCCAACATGAATAGCGAGGATGACATTTTGGGAACCTACAAACGCATGATTAGGAAACTATTGTAAGCATTAGAAGATAATGGCTGCTCGCCTCCCAAAAATCCAGCGGCTTTGTCAATGAGAAGCAATTTGCTCTTTGCAAGTAACCTTGAAACCTGATCTAGGCACTTTAGTATCTGAGCTTGAGGGCATTGATGATACACTGAAGTAAATCGGCCGAGTTGACAAGTTAGTAAGAACCAAAACCTAGACCAATCCTTGAAGGGTGGTATTTGAGGTAAAACACTCCTTGAATTCGAGCTGTGAGAAGTTCTCAGTACCAAGCTACGAGAAGCTAGACTCATTTCGCACTGAGCAATATGAACCTTGGTGTCATCGGCTAGTAAGAAGTCGTGTTGTGTCTACGTCAAGGCTCTACTAAACTAGAACACCTCAGCGCTCAAGCGACAAGGAATAGACAATTATGGAAGCTAATTTTCATATTCAAACATAGAAATAAATCTCGAGAGATCTGGGATTCAAGGTCATCCATTATAAGAAGTCCATCAAAGATTATGATGCCCAGATCATAAGATTTTGATACACTTAGCACCTTATAAATAGCACAATCTTAGAGGAGGTAAGGACAAATGCCACTTTCTTTTGTCTGCTACATTTTTGAGTTATAACTATTGACTTAGGCATCGGAGTGGCCATCACCAGAGAGCTCTTGGCTGTCTTCTTCATGGTGTACTTTTGTTGTAGATTGGTAGAAAGGTAGCCTAGCAGATTGAGATCTCAAGGAGCCTCTTGGACCCAAGCCAGTGGTGAATCGGGTTCCATCAACATGTTGAACCAAAACAAATTTGAATTGAAGTTGAGTTAAATCACATTTGAATCAAATCAAAATGAATTTGAATTGAATTTAAGTCAAACCCAACCAGTTCAAGCCAAGTTCAAACCAAGTCCCAGTTGGGTCAAGCCAAGTTTGATCCAAGTCCCAATCAAGTCAAGCCAAGTTTGAATTGAACCTTAATTAGGCCAAATTAAACTCAAGTTCAAACCAAGTTCAAACTAAACTTAAATCAAGTCCAGCCAAACTCAAATCTGAACTAAAACAAGTCAAAATCTGAACCAGAAAATTTTTCAAAATCTGAACAAAAAAAAGGTCAATACCTAAACCAAAATAGATCAAAACATGAACCGGAAACATAATAAAACCTGAACCAAAAATAGGCCAAAACCTGAACCAGAAAATAGTTTCAAAACCTGAACAGAAAATGGGTAAAAAACTTGAACCAAAATTGATTGAAACCTGAACCAGAAACAGGCCAAAACCTTAACCAGAAACAGATCAAAACTTGAACCAGAAACAGGTCAAAACCTGAACCAAAACAGGTCAAAACCTGAACCAGAAAATAGGTCAAAATCTGATCCAGAAGCAAGTCAAAACCTAAACCAGAAACAGCTCAAAACCTAAAGCAGAACCATATCATACTTAAACAGAAATCAGAGCATACCTGAACCAAATCAGGTCAAAACTGAACCAAAAGAAGTTAATCGCCAATGCTCAAACTATCAGCCACACTTCAAGCTCAACCCAACAAACCATTGGTAATGCTATCAAAAGAAGTTTATTGTCAATGCACAAAACTATTAGCCACACTTCAAGTTAAACCCAACAAGTCATTAGTAAACACTATCGAAAAAAGTTAATTGCCAATGCTCAAAACTGTCAATCATAGTTAAGCAAAACCAAACAAGCCATTGGTAACGCTACCAAAAGAAGTTAATTGCCAATGCTCAAATCTATTAACCACACTTCAAGCTAAATCCAACAATTTATCAATAATGCTATCATGCCATTGGTAGCACTACCAAAAAAAGTTAATCACCAACGTTCAAAGCTATCCATAGTTCAAACTAAAACCAACAAGTCATTTGTAACATTAAAGAAGTTAATCGCCAATGCTCAAAGCTATCAGCCACACAACCCAACAAGCTGTTGGTAATACTATAAAAAGAAGTTAATTATGAACGCTCAAAGATATTAGTCATACTTCAAGCTAAACTCAAACAGCTATTGGTAATGCTATTAAAAGAAGTTAATTGCCAACTCTCAAAGCTAAACCCAACAAGCCATTGGTAACACTATTAGAAGAAGTTAATCACCAACACTCAAAATGATTAGTCACACTTCAAGCTAAACCCAATAAGCTATTGGTAATGCTATCAAAAGAAGTTAATCACCAATGCTCAAAACTATCGGTCATACTTCAAGCTAAACATAACTAGCCATTGGAAATGCTATAAAAATAAGTTAATCACTAATGCTCAAAGCTATTGGCCATACTTCAAGCTACACCCAACAAGTAATTGATAATGCTATCAAAAGTTAATCGCCAACACTCAAAGCCATCAACCACACTTTGACTTTCTCCCACTTCCTCTCTCATCTTCTTTAATGTCCCACTACGCAATTTTTTGGATTTCAATAGGGTCAATTGACATAAATTAAGTCAGTTAGCCACACCCTGAAATCAAGTCAAGTTATCAGCATTCACCAATGATCAATCAAAGTATCCATTAGGGTCAGACTCCATGCAGTCAAGTTCACATGAGCGGGGCAATGGGGCGATCAAGCTTTTCCCACTTTCTTTTCTCTTTTCATATTCTTTCACAATTACAAAATTAAATTTACTGCATTGCAAAGTGAGGGTATGTCCTTACTTAAGCCATATATCCTTTCTCAAAATCAATCAAATGATACTTTCTTTCTTGTGTCTCGATTTTATTAGCTAAATTTCTCACTTTAGGAGGCTTTTGACAATTGTCAGGGTAATTAACAATAACGGACTTGTGCCTATTGGAAGTCATATTCCTACAATGCCTGATTGCATACTCAAACCACCACAAATTTTGATTCGGTATTTCAAGGTTGCTTCCTAGGTTTTTTGCCATCCTGGCCGATTGATTTTAATCCCACAATCAGAAAGAAACCCCACCCTCTAATTCATGTAGAGATAACTTTTCAACCAATATTGGATCATACTTTGAAAAGCCACCAAATGTCAAGCGTCTGATTGTTTTGGAGGTGAAGTGTCTCACACCTACAATAATTATACCCCTATGGGAATGAGGCTGACTTGGTGTTGGCCAAGAGTCACCTCCCCTCAGTAACTTTATCCTCCCCAGCTTGATCCAACAAAACTTGAAACTCTTTACTAGAGTAGAATTGCTCCACTACATAGGCTTGTTCCCCCTTAGCCAAGTTTTGATTCAAGATCACCTAGCAAACCCTCACTTCTTTTTGCTAGGCATAGTCCTAAAATAAGTCCAGCCATTCCTTATTCCCAGAGATCTCATCACGAGAGTCCTAGAGCATCCTTTGAAGTTTTGACACCTCCTAGTCGAAGTGGTCCAATTCCTACAGTAGAGAGAACTAGCCCAGCTTAGCCTAGCTGGGAGCTTTCCTCATTATAGGTCAAAAGACATTCAGATATGCTCAAGAATGCATCACCAAGCTATGATCAACTATGAAGAAGAACAATTTATCATCATGATTCAAAGGGCAATGAATGGGTAAGGGACACCTACCTTTTTTCGAAGCTCGGCATAGAGCATGGCCACAACATTGTCAGAAAGTTCCTGCCCATATGGAATATTTGATGGTGGCCCTAATGTACAAGGATTCTCCTTGTTCAAAAAAGTGGGGTCACCAATCCCGGCATAAAATCCAATAAGCATATACCACCCTTGTAAGAATCGAGCTGCAATGGTTGGCTTACTGAGCAACATCGGTGGAGGAGAAAGTGCAATCACTTGAGATGAGCAAAGAAGGTGCAACTACCACAAAATGTGGTAGAAGATGCCTTGCTCTCACTCCTTATATAGCCATAGGTAGATGGTAGGCTAAAATCACCCACCAATAAAAACCCACATCTTGAGAAATTAATAGGAAGGGATAATGTTCAAAGAGGCATGACAAAATTGAAGGCATTATGAAGGCTGATAGAGTATTAAACAAAAAGGCATCAAGGATATGGCATTTCTGGTTCCTGAAGATAACATATGCACCAAAGAATGATAGTTGTCAAGAGAAACCTTCAAAACAAGCCTTTGTGTTCGGTCAGTTAAGAGTCAAATGACAGGCTTGATGGGCCATGAGGTGTCAAAGAGTAATGGTGAACCAAAATTGAGTTCTAGGATAAACCAAATGGAGGGTTGAGCCAAAAATAAAACCACCAACCTTACCCCTACATACATGTCTAATAAGGCTCTGAAGGGCTAAGTCCCATATCTCAGTGGTTGTACAATCTAGTTATTAGAAGATAAGATCCACGACTCAGCCACCAAAGGACAGGCTCCACTACCTGTCTATAAGAGGATGAGCTCTATAGCTTGGCCATTAGAAAATGAATTCTATAGCTCATATATCAGAGGATGGGCTTCACAGTCTAGTTATCAGAAAGTGAGCTCCATAGCTCATCTCCCCAAAGGTAAGATTCACAACACAGCCATTGAAAGACGAAGTCCATAACTCATCGATAGTATGCCTATGACACGTGTACAATAAACAGTCGATAAACTATGCATATTCCTTTGTTTCTATGAGCGATCATCCCAATGGTGCCCCCTAGGAGACAAAAATTTGTGCTTCCTACACCATCTGAGCCACCTGTTCCATCTACACTATCCACTTCTTGTGCCACATAAGCCAACTACTACACTTGCTCCACCTACCACTATATGACAAAACCTCTCTAGATTGTTGTACAAAATACCAAGCAGAGTTCCTAAAATACCCCCTAGCTAACTCACATATCAACCATGGTAGAGCAACTCAAAGGGTCCTTGTCAAGTTACCCACAACGCATAACATAATGGGGCGAAAGCATCAACGTAAAGGGTCCCAATTCCCTTGTCCTTCCTTTGGTAGTTCAATTCCTATATATCATTCCACAAAAAACCCTAGCTCCCCTAAGGGTGGAAGGGATCAAGCAAGGATGACCTACTAACTTGAGTGTCGAAGCATTCTCCCTTGGTCATAACTAGGTGAATAGTTTTTTTATGCAAATCGAAATTGGCTAGAGAGGACCTGAAAGAGCTCAAACTCCAACCTAAAACCAGATCGATGTAACAACATCAAAAATAGGAAAATTATGGATTTAGATTTACAAGCAATATGAATTCTAATATGTTATAATATATGCATTCACATATACTTGCATTGCATTTGGAAAGCCAAGTGTGTGTTCTCAACAAGGATTTTCTAGCTTGCAAAGGCATTGTGATCTCTGTGATTTATCTATTTTGACTAGGTGGTCTCTCTCATAATTTTTATTCAATCATAGCCATTGGGATTGATAATAATCATATTGATATGCACTTGTATTCCTATGAGAAACTAATTTTTCTACCATCCGCAAGCATTAGAGTAGTGATGAGGTCCTCCATGATTCAACTTTTGGTTTGAGTCATGCTCTTTGTATGTGCCCCATTTCATGTAGGAGACATCAGTTATACCACTGTATGCTATATCCCAATGTTTAAAAAAAACATATTGATTTTGCAACCTTATAAGAATTTTCTATTGATTATATACATGAGTTTTATAGTGCATGTATCTAATAATATACATTTATATTTATATATGAAAATGTAAGTTTAACATTGTATTGCTCATTCTCTTGCAGATTCTAAGTTTAGAGACTTATAAGAGGATCAAGGTATGTGACGAATTATTAGTTCACATGTAGATCCCTTCCCAATTTAGTGTATAATACATGTATCTATCTAGGCTTCTTATGAAATCGCAACTTTTTGGACTCGAATGTAAACCTTAAGTCTTTATTTCGAGGAGTCTTAGTGAATTAACTATTAGATTGTTTGTACCTTTGATGGTCCTAACTGCTCCAATGGTGCATCTAGAAATTGAATTAGGGAATGATTGGAAATCCATCAAGGAATGATTGTGTCCTATCCCTTCAAGGGCAACACTAACCTTGATAAGGCAAATTCCTAGATTGAAGAAATGGAGAAGGCCTTTTAAATCCGTTGTTGTGGGGATGATGACAAGGTTAGATTCATTGTCTATCTTCTTTGAGATTGTGACGCATGGTGGAAGATGGAGTCTCACATTCTAGGGGCTGCCACAACCTGTTGGGAGAAATTCCATGAAGCATTTTTAGGAAGCACTTCTCGTGAAGTAAGGTTGTTGAACTAGAAATTCTATATTTTTTGGAAAAAATTTTGTGTTTGTGATATTTCAATATACCAAATTTAATGGTCTTGATGTAGATTTCAAAATGAAAAATTTTAACCCAAACTAAGATTTATGGAGATGTTAGAAATCTATATCAAAATTTTAAATTACCATTTTATTTATGGTGTTAGAATACATTTTTGGGATATAGTAGATTTTAAAAGACCAATCTTTTGGAGATTAAACCCGAAGATCTACAAATATCCAAAGATCTTCAAAAAAATATAAATTTGACAGAAAAAACATATTTGGTTTTTTTTAAAGAAAATAAAATATCTTTGAGATTTTTAAAATATAATATTTTACTAAAAAGACATACTTTATTAATTTAAAATTAGATACAATAAAAAATAAGGATTTTATTTTTTTAAGGAAATAGATAAACAGATTTTACAATATCAATAAAATTGAATGTGGAAATATAAATTTAACTTAAACGTGAATTTTTTTTAAAAGGAAATAAAAGCTTTTGGAGATTTTAAAATTATAAGTTTTAGCAAAAACGAAAAGTTGATATTTTTAAGCTTTTAATCAGAAACAAATTTTCATATCTTTTAAAATAAAAAAGAATTTTATTTCCTTCAAAATTGAATTAAATTATAAATTTAACTAAAGCCTATTTTTTTATTTTTGATGGAATAAAATATTTTTGAGATTTTAAAATATAATTTTTTCCAAAAGAAATATTTATGTTTATTAAATTTAAATTAAAAAATGATTTTCTTATTTTCTTATGTTTGTAACCCCTATAGATGGGTGGCCTTTTTTCACAGTTGAGGAGATTTGTTGGGATGCTCTCTTAAGTAGAAGCAAGGATAGACTTGTGGAACAAGGCCCACTTTTAATTGAAATTTTTTTTTATATCAATCTAGCACCAATCAAAGTCCATGTCGGCCAAGTTACTAAGGCAAGCTTACCCCTACTTGGTTATCTTAATGCCAAGGTCTGCCTTGTTCCATCAAGCCATCAAGTGAAGTTTTGTACTACTTGATTATCTCAAAACTCTAATCCACCATGCTACTAAGACAAATTTAATGCCACTTGCTTATCTCACAGTCTTGGCCCATTAGGCCACCAAGACAAGCTTTGCACCACTTGGTATCTCAGAACCCTAGTCTACCAAGCCACCAAGGGAGCTTCATGTTGCTTGATTTATCTCAAAGCCTTGGTGCTCTAAGCCACCAATTTGAACTTCACTCTACTCCATTTTTTCAAAGCCTCAGTTTGTCCAAGCCATGAAGTCCCAACTTTACAAGGTCTTTTATTGTCATCAAGTCAATGAGATCTTTTATTATTGCCAACTCTATAGGTCTTATTATCATCAGTAGCTTGGTGAGGTCTTCTATTACCATTAGATTCATGAGGTCTTATTATTACCGCTAGCTCCATAAGGTCTTTTATCACTGCCAACTTCACAAAGTCTTCTATTATCAATAACTTGACAAGGTCTTTTATCACTATCAATTTGGCAAGGTCATCTATTATCATTAGCTCAGTATTGTCTTCTATTATTTCTAGTTCAGTGAGGTCTTTTATTACTACTAGCATAGTGAGATATTCTATCACCACCAACGTAGTGAGACTTTCTACTATTACCCACTTGGTGGGACCTCCCATCATTGTCAAATTGAAAAAGTCATCTATAACCTGAAGCACAACAAAATCTTTGTCTAGTGACAATCTAATGGTTGTACTTGGTAATCAATTGCCTCTATGATCAACCCAATCTATTTCCTTATGATCATATGTAGAAGAATACTTGCATATAGAGCCCAAACATAAAAGTAGCAAAGCCATCCAATCTCATCACAGATAAAGCCCAACACTAATAAATCTTAAAGGCATTCTGACTAATGGCAAGAAGTAGTGGCAACTCCCACTGGCAAAATACCTACCAAAAATAATCAGGCAAAGTTGTGACCAACCACAACATAAACTTGATTAGGCACTTTTATTCATTCCATTAAGTAAGGTGATGACATATTACAACATACAAGTTCCACTTTCAAATAAAACAAAAGGAGGGAGAATATCTCCTACTAGGGTTTACAGTGTCCCCTTTTCTCTATGGTAGACTCCTACCATGTGCCCTATAGTCTCCCCCTTTAGCATGCCTCCCAACATCATCCCTCTGGTATCCTTATCTTCATCATCAGAAAAGGTGGCCTGAATGTATTCCTCAGACTAGGGAACAAAATCCTCTTCCTATGCTAAATACTAACTGAGAAAATATCAAGCAGAAACTCTTGCGGAGGGATTTGGGATAGTTGTAGTTGATGTTATGGTGAGCAAGCAACTGTTATGGTGAGCAAGCAACCATCTACCTAATGATGACAAAGGCAATAGTCAAAGGTATGACTAGAGTTGACATGATCCCCATCTTCTCCTTCAGTTTCCTTATCTTGGCCTCAACACTCAACCTCTCCACCACATGGATATGGGTGATGTTAGTAGCCTCAAGCTTCCCCCATTGTTCCTCCCACTCCTTTTCACCCTCTTCATAGCAATCAACTGAGTATCCAATTGCTCTTAGAGATTGTTGGAGCTACAAGCAAAAGCATCCAAGATGGAAAGCTTCTTGTTCAGGAGAGTGGACTTCTCCTCCAATGTCATCTCTAGCCCCCTAAGCTTTTGTTACTTGTTTATTAGTTGTTGGTAAAGGTTTCACACCTCCTACTCTTAATCCTTAACTCCCCCTCAAGTCTTGATTTCTTCCTCCTTGAAGATGAACTCGTGCTCTCAAACATGGAGCTCAACTTCCATATCCTCGAGCTTAGCATGGTAGAATGCCAACAAGTCCGCCATGAAGAACCTCTAGCTCAGTCCCTCTTGACCTCAAGTAGTCACTAATAAACATTGAAAAAATAAGCACAAATCTAGTAGAGGGAAGAGAAAAAACATAGTTAGGATCCTTCCTCTAAGTAGCACAAGACATCAAGCCATTAGGGGTGATAGAAGCTCACCAACAACCCTACTTTGGATATGGATTCTACCATCTTCAGGAAGTCCATCCTGTTAAGGGCCAACTTCTCACTTTGAAATCTAATGGCATTCAAGCTGAAATAAAAGTCGCACTACCAAGGCTATTATGACTTACATTGGGTTGACTAGATGGAAGACCAATCTTAAAGGCCAGTGTGATGGAGGAAACTCGATAAGAAGGAGAAGACATAGAGGGAATGACAATAGTAGAACAAGATGGCTCACACACCAACACATGAGGAGGAAGAGGCATCTAAGCAAAAGGGTGAGCATCAAGAGGAGGGGATGGACCTATTGACATGCTACCTTTGGTTGGTCCCTATGAGAAATCATCCATGTCAACCCTATCATAATGTCTTAGAGAAATTAGTATGGATAAAAAAGTTCACATAGGGAAGCAAGATACCGCCTAATGTTTGCAGAAGTCAAGAGCAAGATCTAGGCAATGTAGGAGATTGATCCTAGGTAGGTGTAATTTGTTGTGGTGGAGGTGACCTCAGGTCCTCCACCCTTTTATGTCTCTAACGTATGAACTCTTCATCTTCCTCCTCATTGCCATCCTCTTCCTTTTTTTTCTATCTATCATCATCCTTCTTCCTCACTTTAAGGCACTCCATAGAATGGCTAGCGAAGAAAGCCACACAAGGCACTTGATCAGGAGTTCACACCTCCACCTACAAAGGGCAACACCAATTAGAATATGGTCACAAAGGATATGTAGAGAGGAACTATCTCACTATCTACTACATGGCAATAAAACTAATATGCTCCAACCCAAAAGCACCTCTCTACTTCATCACTCATAATAGTCCACCTTGGCCTACTGGCAAATCTAATTCACCTCTCTTTTAAAGGCACAACTTCCCACTCTTAGCTACACATCTTTGATAAATGGTGTGATAAGAAAGTAGAGCCTACACCCAAAATACTTCCAAAAGACCTCACCTTAGTAAGGTTGGTGATTGGGGATGGCTCCGCTCTCTTCCATCACAAAATCCACCTCAATGCTAATAGGAAAGCGATACTCATCAATGAGGTCATGCAACTATTTGTTCTACACCATCTTTTTATAAACTAGAATTAGCAAAGGGAGAATTCATCTGGTGCTTGCACAACCAATTGTGAAGGGGATTAATGTTGGTGAAAACCTAAAAAGTGGATAATGCTAAAGCATCTGCCAACCGAAATAGAAAGAGACAAATTCAGAAATACTAACCTTGCTTAGAACTTAGAGTAAAAGTGGTAGCAATCACTATTGGAGCGGATGTTGGAGTGATGGAAGAAGAGGTGGGAGTGGTGTTAGAACCAGATCTAAAAAATTGATCCATGCACAGGCATCTCCGGTGAAGAACAAAAAAAAAACCTAAGAGATGGAGACAAGAAGCATGTTGTAGAATAAGGAAAGGATAGTGATCTTACACCCCCCCCCCCCCCCCTCGCCTCCCTTTGAGAGATTTGAATCCAAAAACTAGATGGATTAAATATGAAAAGTGAGACTACTATAGAGTGTTTGCTCTTCTCTAGATTAGTCTCCTATGTAGTGAAAGAGTCTCCCGATAGAGTAGGAAGTAGTAGTCCTAGTAGCGGGCGGTCTTCTTGCCTAGTAGAAGGAAAGCTTTCATGCAAGGAGAGGAAAGTATCAAGAAGGCAAGATTTCTAGGAATTAGGTGTAGTAAGATGTGCGGGCCTAGGGTGAGAAGAAGCTCTTCATCTCAGCTATAAAAATCTTAACATAAGATAGATCTAGACTAGAATGAAATCCCACTTTCTTGTTGTTGTTCATCCACCTTCAATCCAAATTGCTGCCCACCTTTAGCTAATAAATGGGACTAGTCATAAAGGAATAGAACCTCTTCCTCCTCCTACCAACTCTACACTCTATTCACAATTAGCTTGGAATTGAACTAATCTTTCATAGATGGGTGAATGTGAAAAATTGACACTAATTAAGTCTTTATCACTCCTTTTTCTACCCAAAATGCTTGAATCATAGCCCTACTTTTAAACCTAGGAGTGAATGGTCACCTTCCTAGCCCAACTACTTTCCAAGAAAGAAGAGCTAAGCCTTCAAGTCCTAGGTGCTATTCCTTTCACGTGGCAAACCCCCATCACTTCCAAGTTGATTGAACAAAAGGGAACGATAGTATCCTCTACAACTTCTTTACACAACATTGAATATTTCCACTAACCTGGGAAGAATAGTGAAGAGTCCTGAGTCACCCTTGACAATTACCTACCATGTCATCAATGTAGCATACCCCCATGGTCTTGCCATATCATTAGCTTGGCACACTTCCATGGTCCTACCATGATATTTTCTTGAAAAACTCTACCACGGTATCTAGTTAACATTGACCCCAACAATTATTAATAGAGTCAATTGTCCCTCATTCTAATTATGCATCTTCCCATCACTAGGCAATATGTCCAACAACCTTGGCAAGGGAATTTAAGAGATCTAGTGATGTGAGTGATCTACCAAACAAATAGAAAAATTAGGTCAAGCCAACACCTGAGACAAATTGACACCTCCAATACAAGGATAAGGGCCAAATAGCTTAGTGACACCACATGGCTCCAATATTGTTCTAGCTACACAACTTCATTTGTGTGATTCCGCTACTTTAATGGGTCATTAATGAAGACATGACATTTACCACTAAACATTCAAAGCTCGATCCATTGCTCATATTGAGCATTTAATGAAAAGATCTCAATTATGAGCATTAAATAGAAAAGTCAAGCTTCTCATTAGATCAACCATCATCATTTGTTAATGTCAACATTGACTAGAGGGGTCAAAAGAAGATTTCTCAAGATTTCTCTCATAGAACCTTCAAGAGGTAATCTCAATGTTTACCTACCCCTCTCTTTAATCAGCACATCTCTCTCCAATCATGCCAAAGTCAGTCAAGTATATAATGTTGCCCCAAGTGATTTTGATGATGACTAAACCACATTCGATAGATTATTGAGTTATATTTCTTATAACTTATCCAAGATTGAAATGAAGCCCATGACTATTTGGAAGCCTCAAATTAACGATGGATATAAAGATGAATAGGTAGATTAAGCTATGATGGTGAATCAATGAACATGGCTTGAAAACTTGTTGATGGCTTGAAGATAGCTCACAAAATTGGCTTGATCCTAATGGTTTAGATTCTTGTATTTATTTAGTCATGTCATGGATTTGAAATGAAACTTTTTATTGCTCTTGCATTTGACAACTCGCTTTACTTGGTAAGCCTTCATAGGAGTAATTTACTTTTTCCCAAGTAACTTGACAAAGTGTTAAACTTGGCCTAAACTTTTTGAAAACTCAGCATCTAAATTTTTATCAAGTTTGGTCACCCAAACTATGAAGTTCGGTCACCTAAACTGTGGAACTCGGTCACTTAAACTTAACATATAGAATTTAGGTTTCTATCTCAATTAAGTTTAGCTATCCAAATGTATCAAACAAAAGTTTTTTAACTTCTGTTCTAATAGGTTTGATTAACTAAATCCTATGTATAGTTGTTCGAACTCATAGGTTTAGTCACTCAAACCGTGAGTTTGGTTGCCCTGATAGGGGTAGATAGAGCACAACAACTAATAATTGTGACCATCGGAACTAGTTCAGTTGCAAGTATGGTCAATCAAACCTTACAAAAAAAGAATGGGTTTCACCCTAATGGCTAGTTTCAAGGCTTGGGGCTCATTCTGTTAATAATTTTTACATCTTTGAGAAATCTTGAAAAGAGAATAGAAGTCGCCAAAGCTTTCTAACCTCACAAGGGCTCATAAGCTTGCTTTCACTATCAAAACTTCTTTCCCTTTTATTCAACTTAACATACTCATGTAGTGAGGAATTTGTGACTCTGTTTTCATTATTGTTTATTGTAAGCAATCCTAAGCTGTTAGGAGTGTATGAGAGTTCAAACTCCAGTGTTGGAGTTAGTTCTTGCTCAGTTGGAGAAAGATTTGAATGGGGTTGGCTTCATCAATGAAGTGACAACACTAGTGAAGTGATTCAAGTCCTCAAGAGTGAGGCAAGGGCTGTGGAGTAAGTGTGATTTATCATCAAATCACATAAATTATAGTATAGTCTTCTCCTTATTTATTTTCAATTTTGCACTTGTGTTGATTAATGCTTGTGCATGTGAGCTTGTGGATTTTGATTTGTGGATCAAATTAGATTTGGATTTGGCAAAATTATTTATCATTCTTGAAAAACCTAATATGGTCCCCTCTTAAGTTAGTTTTGGGAATTCAATTAGTATCAGAGCTTTGGTTCTAGTGATTTTTGGTTTAATAACCTTGACTTTTTAATCTAGTTCTCATAATAGATTTTGATGTTTTACCTTCTCTCCAAAAGAGGCAATCCACTATCCAACTTCTACTTTTCAATGGTACTTGTTTTAATTATTGGGTATCTTGTGTTTCCATTTTCATTAAAGTTATTGACTATGATTTATGGCATGTAGTAGAAGAGGGATATACTCCACCATCCAAGTTAATTGATGGTGTGAGAGTTCATAAACCAAAAAATGAGTAGAATGAGAATGACAAGAAAAATAATTTTTTGAATGCCAAAGCTATGAATATTTTGTATTGTACTCTTGATCTAAATGAATTCAACATATTAGTATTTGTGAGACAACTCATGAAATTTGGTATTGCCTTAAGACTACCCATGAAGGAACCAAGCAAGTAAGATAATTTAAAGCGAATGTATTAGTAGCGAATATGAACTTTTTAAGATAATATCAAATGAATCTATCACAGAAATATTTACTAGTGTTACTAACATTATTGAAATTTTGAAATCCCTTGGTAAAATGTATTCTAATGATAAAATGGTAAGAAAGATTTTGAGATGTCCTCCTAAGTCATGGGATTCAAAGGTTATTGCTATTTAAGAGGCTAAAGATCTCAACATACTATATTTGGGGGAGCTTTTGGGATCACTTATCACCATGAGATAACCATGAAAGATCAGCTTCAAGAGGATGATGAGGACAAAAAGAAGAAAAATATAGCACTCAAGACCAAAGAATCAAGTGAGCATGATGAGAAAGATAGTGATGGTAAAATGACATTCCTTTCTAGCAGATTCAAGAAATTCCTTCAGAAAAAGTACATACCAAAGAGATCCAAGAGGAATGAGAAGAGAAATAACAATGATAAAGATGAGGATGTACCTACATATTTCAAATGTAATAAATTTGGACATATCAAAGCTAATTACCCTCTCTCAAATGAAGAAATTCAAAGGGAATAAAAAAAAAAGGCAAAGATGGCTACTTGGGATGACTCAGAGTTTGAAAGTGAATGAGACTCATCTGATGAAGAGGTTGTAAAATTATGCCTAATGGCTATTGATGATGAGGTATGTGATTTAAATCCTTTAAGGAATTGCAAGATGCTTTTGAAGATTTATATTCAATGCATGACAAGTTATTCATTAAGCATCGTACATCAAAAAAGACAATAATTTTACTTCAAAATGATTTTGATTTGTTGAAGTCTCCTAAAGGATCTTGTAATTGCGAAAATCATATTGAGGTTCTTGAAAAGGAAAATATTACTTTGAACTATTCCAAAACCTCTTGTCATTTTAAAAATGATCTTGATTTCCTTCAAAAAGAAAATGTTAATTTGAAAATGACTTTAGATAACTTATTTCATAGCAAATTTGGACTTGGTTTCATATCTTCAAAATCTAAAGGTACCAAGTCTACATTTGTAAAAGCTTCAAATGCCACATCTTTAAGGTTGAAATACAATTATTATTGTCATCATGGATTCATCTCCACTAGTTGCCCAATAAAAAGAAATTCTTCTCTAAACAAAATCTAGATACCTAAGGGGATGATTCCTAAAGCCTAGAAATCAAAACTTGCTTGGGTTCCTAAAGCTTCTCTAACTTGAATAGTTGGTGATAGGTAGAAGTGACCCATGAGCTTTAACTTGATACATATTTATGGCCACTCTCTAGCTAACTTAGAAAATATAAGTTTTCTTTTTCAAATATTCTTTATTCTCTTGAAAATTGTATTTTGATTATTAATTTAATATCTTGCTATGCTCTTGTTATTTTTGAACCTTGTGGACCCATAATTAATAAGGGTACCAACCTAATATTCTTGATATTATAATTCTATCTCCACTGCAAGGATCAAAGTGAGAAATGGCTCCTCAATAGTAGATGCTCATAGCACATAAGGGAGAACCCATCCATGTTCATAGAGTTAAGAGACAAGGATGGAGGATACATAATATTTGGGGATAACGATAAAGGTAAAATTATTTATATTCGTACTTTATTGATTGATTCTTCCTTAATTAGGAATGTCCTCCTAATAAAAGGTCTCAAGCACAATTTACTCTCTATTGGTCAACCATGTGATAAGAGAGTTTATGTTCTATTTAACTCTAATCTTTACATAGTTAGACATAATGATAATAATATTGTAGCTTTCATTAGTTATCAAGATGAAAATGTATATACTATTGATCAAGATGACATTAAGATTGAGAAGTATTTTGCAGCTCAAGATAACAATAAATGTGTTTGGAATAGAAGCCTTGGACATGCAAGTATAGACACCATTGCTAAAGTCAACTGAAGGGAGCTAGTAAGAAGTCTACCCAAAGGCAAATTCACCAAAGATCAAGTATTGAAACATGCCAAATAGAAGAAGGTTAAGACCTCACACAAATTCAAGAGAATGATAACATCAACAAGTCTCCTATAACTTCTTCACCTAGACTTTTTTGAACCAATTGGGACTACAAGTTTAGGAGGCAAAAAGTATACTTTCATCATAGTTGATAATTATTCTCAATTTGAATTAGTTTTATTTCTTGCACATAAAAATGATTATTATGGTTCTTTTGATGCTTTTGTTAGATTTTACAAATATGTTCAAAATGAAAAAGAATATATGATTTCCAAAATTTATGGTGATCATTATGGAGAATCTAAAAATTATTTATTTAAAAATTATTGCACTAAACAGGGACTGAGCATAATTTTTCGGCTCTTCATATACCAAAAAAAAATGGTGTTGTTGATAAGAATAATAGGCCTCTTCAAGAGATGGCTAGGATAATAATTAATGAGTACTTGCTCAAATATTTTTAGGCAGGTATTAACACAACATGCTTTTTTTTGAATAGAATTTATATTTATCCAATTCTTGACAAGACTCCATTTCAATTGTAGAATAGTAAGAAGCTAAATATTGTATATTTTAATGTATTTAGTTGTAAGTTTTTTGTTCTTAATACTAAAGATCATTTATCAAAATTTGATTCCAAAATTTTTTAAGGAATTTTTCTTCGTTACTATTTAACCTCAAAAGCTTTTAGAGTTTTATATAAATCATCTATGGTTGTTGAGAAATCTATTAGCGTAGTATTTGATGAGACTAAGCCTCTCACTTGGAGAAAAATGTTATTAATGGTGATATAAAAATCTCGAAGAAGATTGATGAATTGTAAATCATTAAATAAAAAGAGGGTGAATCAAATAGTGAATCCAAAGAAAAAGATGATGAAGATAAAGTAGACAAACCAAAAAAAAATATGGGGACAAATAACTACCCAAGGCATGGAAGTTCAAGAAAAATGATCTAAAGGATCAAATTTTAAGTAATGTTCAACAAGAGGTAAAGACTTGTCATGCCATTATATACAATTTTCATCATATTGCTTTTCTTTCACTAGTTGAGCCCAAAAACGTTGAGAAAGCTCACAAAGATGTCAGTTAAATTCTTACAATGAAAGAATAACTAAATCAAATTAAATGAAATCAAGTTTGAGAATTTGTTCCAAGACCAAGTGAAACTACAACATTTTAGAATTTTCCTAGTATTTCAAAAATGCCCTGAAAAGTACCAAAAATGCCATGAAGTATTCTTCCATTTCTTCTTCTGCTTATGATCTCATCCAAAAAGTCAATAGGCTAATTTGCAGTAATGAAAATTAACAGCTAACATTAGTGCATAATTCAAATCTTAGGTCCAACAAAACGATTCTCAAACCATTTCATGTTACATTGTCATTACAATAGTAGGAAATCTCCTGTAACCACAAAATGAACAAAGCAGTTAACATGTAAAGCATTTCCAAATCTAACTGTAGCTGCAAGATTGCCACAGCAACAACTAATCACACAAGGAAAAGTTTCCTGCTTGGACATTTACAAACCCCCATCTCCACTGCTAGAAAGCTGCAAATTGTTTGCCATGTAAACAGGATTGAATTCCTTCAGGAACATTTAAGTTGGCACCATCGACATAATCCACATGCCAAATCCATGCTTCACCCTCTCAAATCTGCTCAAACAAAATGATTCGCATAACTATTAATTCTTCCATGAAATAACAATTGACGAAAAATATGAGCATCTCTAACATGGTACATATCAGTCAAGCTCTTCACCAGTGGCTTCATCCCAGACTTTCCCTGAGATCTAAATTATATAAGCACAACCTTCAGTAGGAGGCAGTCCTCTACGGACAAGCAAATCTAAATCCTTCTGATGAAGCTCTCTCCCATTTACAAAAAACACCAATATTCCCACAAGAACAATTTTTAGACATTGGATAATTAAATTCTTCGATTCAAGGCTGCAAGAAAGTAATTTACCAGTCACTTCTTTTGAAATAGATTAAATGACTAAGTTATTCAATTTCTAACACTCAAAGGAATTATTCCAACATAAGGCTGCACATAATACCCAAAATCCAGCACGAGCAGAGGCCGCGGGAGCCAAGCGGGTGCGGGCAGAGGACGCAAGCATGGTTGGCTGTGCAGGAGCCATGCACGCTAGCAGGCACAGTCGATGGGTGGGGCTGGCGAGCTGGCACTGGCAGAGGCAATAGGCACAGCTAGCGAGCAAGCAGGCAAGCAGAGCCGATGGGTGGACTGGGCCAACATGAGGGGGGATGGGGCAGGATGGGGTGTGGTGGGGTGTGGGTTCTTTTGGGTGTTAAATACACAGATATTTCCGGCATTTTCAGACAAATGCTAGAAATTTTTGACATTTTCGAGCAATTGTCAAAAAAATCTCAGCATTTGTTCAAAAATATCAAAAAAATTTTGGCATTTTTAATATGAACACCAAATATTGCCAGCATCTGTCTAAAAATGCCAATAATTCCAAGTATTTATTGATAAATGGTAGGAAATTCTCCACTTTTGTTTGAAAAATATCTAAAATTTTATGTATTTGGAAAAGCCAAAAATTTTTGTATTTGTCAATATACGCTAAACATTCTTAATGTTTGTCAATAAATGCCGGAAATCCTGACATTTTCATAGCTACCATAGAAAAAGTATCGGCAATACTCAAATTTGTTGTACTGTGACTACCCAAGTATCGTACAAAATGGCTCTATAGAAATAAGATAGATGAAAATGTTTTTGTGATTCATGTGCTAAATTTTGTATACTTATAGACTGAATATTATATTTAGTGTTTGTTTACGTGCTAAATTTTAAGTTTCACCTAAGAAATCAATTCTAATTACCATGAAATGTATACCTAAATATATTGAATAGCATACTAAATTTAGGTTTTGGTTTCCTAGAACTGACTCTTTTGATTTGATTGGATTTTGTGATACCAATTATGCCGAATGTTATACAAATAGAAAGAGCATTAGCAACATATACCAATTTCTTGGTAAATATCTTACTTTATAGAGTTCTAAGAAACAACATTTCACAGCTTTTTTTATCGCCTATTTATATAGGTTTTGTTAACCAAAATTTGACTATAAATCTAATAAGAATTAGGACTGAAATTATGATCTAACATAAGTTGGACTGAATTTAAGTTAAGCCGGCTCAAATTTGATTGAATTTGGAGTGAAATTCTAAATAGACTTGGGCTAAAAAGGAGAAGAAAAAACATTACAATTAAGTCCCTATACCAAATAAAATCATTAAAAAAAGATCCTAGTGGAAACAAATAATAACAAATAGGTCGATGGACTAAAATATCTAGGATTTGTAAAAAAACCCCTCAAAGATTAATAATTATAAATTAATCTCTACAAAATCTAAAAAAAAACTTTCGAAAGCTTTTATCTATGAATAAACCATTGGGAAAATTCTTCACTATCTAGGTGATTTTTGTCAAACTGGATTTCACCGAAATTTGATAAAAATTAAAACTTGAATACTGTAGGAATATAGCTAAAATAAGGGTTTCAATTGAACCTAATCATGGTTAAATTTGATAGAAATTTAAGCTCAATCAACCTAAAATTTTGTAGAATTTAGGCTCAAATTGTATTTAACTCAAGTTGACTGAGTGGACCAAAAATTTAGACTAAAATTAAAATAAAAACTTATTAAAAATTTAGGCCAAAGTGAGAAAAAATAAAACCTTTATAAATAGGTCCCTGAATCAAATAAAACTCTTACAAATAGATCCTTGGCCAAATACTTTTTAAAATAAGTCTCTAACCAAATTTTTCTCTTGTAATGGGTCTCTAGATTCAAAATTCTTACAAAGTGATCAATAAAAATCTTCAAATTATAAATTGGTCCTTATAAAATCTTTCAAAAGTTTATATTTATAAATAAATCCCTAGGAATTTTTACTTTTTGCTAATACTTCTTGTAATTTGAGAATTCTCAAATAAGTATAAATTTCGAATTTTGAATTATCTGATTCAAAAAATCACCATATCATTATCTAAATTCAAATAGATGACATAAATCTTTTTCTCCATTCAAATAGAAGATCTCATCCTTATCCAAACAAAATAGAATCATATCTATCCCAAAATTTAAACAAAAGATCGTCATCCATATCCACAATTAAAAATTTTTAATTGAGATAATCCAATCTTATCATCCATTTATTGTCTATGAAAACTCTAAGAATCCTACAGAGAAGAAAAGAAAAAAGATAAGGAATGAGATCATATAAGAGACATGGATTAGGGCTCCAAAGGATTGAAGATAAAGGTGGGAACAAAAAATAGCAAGACCTATGACCTTTACCTTGTTGAGTTCTATTTCTGCCTCTTAGCTCCTCTTTCTCTCATTTATGAGGTTTCCCAGCCTACCCCATCGTCACCATGCTTGCTTGCGGCTTGAACCATGTTGCACTTTCATTCAGTTGGCTAAACACTAGTGTTTGAACAACCATACCTTAAGGTTTGGCCACTTGAACCTTTAGGTCTAGACAATGAAACCACCCCTTTGCAGTTACTTGCAGTGGCTTCTACTACCCTTCCTTGCCCCCTCATCACTTTCACCATCGACAAGTGAAACTCAGCTATCTCTTATCGTGATTAGGCAAGCGTCTTATCCTTGAACTACCAACAAGCGGCCTCTGATACTTTTGTCTATGCTTGGATAGTTGTCACCACATCATAATCTCCAACAAGTAGTCTTCATCTGCCTTTTTGATGCCTAGGAAATCTTTTTGCCATTGTACCATCCAACTTGTTTATTCCTTAATCAACACGAAGACTCTCCTCTTGCACCTCACCCCATATCTCCATCTAACAATTGCTAAAACTAATTGAGTTCGAGTGCTTGAGCCTTAAGGTTCAATAGTCCAAACTTATAAACTGTCATTAAAGCCAACAAAGGTTGGGCATCTAAACTTGCAAAATTAAGCTCTACTATGCCCAGCTTCATCAGGTCCCTACCTCCTATTTCTTCTACTAGCCTAATGTGAATACCTAACAAAGAAGAAGAAGGATTGGGGAAGAAGAGAATGAAGGTAGAGGACAAAGAAAGAATGAGAAATAAAGAAAAAGAAAAACATAAAAAAAATATGTTGTAGTGGCTTCTGAGAGGGAAAAAAAAGGAAAGGAAAAGAAGAAAAGAAGGAAGAAAAAAACTAAAAGAAAATAAAAAAAGGGGAAGAACAACAAGAAATGCTCTTTTCCTTTTGTCTCCATTGACCAAGGGCTAGTCTACATCCTTATTCAAAAGTCATTCAACCTAGGGTCAGCCTACAGGCCTTTTCGAATGTTGTTCAACCAAAGGCTAGCCTACAAGTTTTACCAAAAATTATTTATTGTAAGGCAAGTGTGTGGGCTCACCCAAAATTTAATCGATTTAGGGCCATCTTGCGGGCTTGCCAAAAGTTATTGGACCTAGTGCCAACGTATGGACTCATCTGAAAGTCATTCGACCTAGGGGCAGCCTACGAGCTCACCTAAAAGTTGTTTGACCTAGGGTTAGCCTGAGAACTCACCCAAAAATCATTCAACCTAAGGCTAACCTGTAGGCTCACCCAAAATTTATTCGACCTAGGGATAGTTTATGGGCTCATGTGGAAGTCATTAAATATAGGGCTAGCCTACGGGCTCGCTTAAAAGTGAAACTGACTCAGACCAGCCTACGAGCTTGCATAATAGTTAAATTAACTCAGGCAGCCTACTAGTTTACCTCAAAGTCAAACTAATTGTAGGCTAGCCTATGCACTCTCTTGAAAGTAAAACTAACTCAAGACCAACCTACAAACTCGCTTGAAAGTAAAATCAACTCAAGGCTAATTTATAGGCTCTCCTAAAAGTGAAATCGACTTAATACCAACTTTCAAACTTGCTTGAAAGTCAAGTCAATTTAGGACTAACCTATGGTCTCATCCAAAAGTCACTTGATCAATAGACAGCCCAAGGCTCTCAAATTAATCAAAATAAATTAGTCAAAACAATTGACTTAATTAAATTAGAATTAAGCCGATTTGGCTAAATTGAATAAATTGACTAAGTCAAACTGATTTGATTTAAATGAATTATTAAATGGATCCATATAAAATTAATGGACTAAATTAAAATTAGAATGGATCCAAAGCAATCTAGGTCAAAATAAATCAAATTGGCTTAGGCCTGATGGGTCTAATCAGTTAAGACCCAAACTTTAATCAGGTCAAATTGAGTTTTAACCAAACCCTATTGGGTTAAACCAAGTTTGAACCAAATCTTAATTGGGTTAAACTGAGTTTGAACCAAACCCTAATTGGGTTAAACCATGTTTGAATCAAAATCAAATCAGGTACAAACTTAAATCAAATCCCAAATTAGGTCTAAACTTGAAATAAAACCAAATCAGGTCCAGACCTAAATCAAAATAAAATCAGGTCCAAGTCATAAACCAAAACTAGGTCCAAGATGGGTCAAACTAGAATCCAACAAGGGTCCACCCATTAAGGGATCAAACCCAATAAATCCAACATGGGTCAAACCCAAATCCAATAAGGGTTCAATATGAGTCAAACATCAACCCATGAAGGGATCAAGCCAAAACCCAATAAGCATCCAACATTGTATGAACCTAAACATATTAAGGGATCAAACCAGAATCCAAACCCAATAAGGGTCTAACATGGGGTCTAACCCAAATCCAGTAATGGTTGAACTCATACTTGATAACGAGATCCTAATGAGGGTTGGAAACAAAATCCATTAAGAATCCATTAGTGCCAACATCCATCAAAGGCCCGCACAAGCTAGATGAAGACTGACATGCTCCAAAAACTTCAACCAAATGAGAGGCTCAAGCTCAAACTAACCCTTCTATCAAAAGTTGCAAGCCATCAGCTAAGACAAGCACAAAGTAGAGCATCGAAGAAAGGGAGAAGTGCATTTCCCAATAGGTGGATGCAAGATTGTAGGTCTCAGTAGAGCCCAAGCTTGCACTAAGCAATGCCATGAGTATGTTGATTCTATGACTCATAGCCGAGCCTCCAAAACCCAAGTCCCAACAACCACCTTGGGAGTTGTATGATGGAACTAGGGACCCACTAGACCACATCAGGTCATTCAAGAATAGTATGATACTACATAAAGCCATGAAGACCATAATGTGCAAGATGTTCCTAACTACCTTCCAAGGCTCAATGCTAGTATGGTTCTCTAGCCTTCAAACAAGATTAGTGGTAAGCTTCATGGACTTGGAGTGCAAATTCATGAACCAATTCATTTCATTGGTCTCGAGGCACCATGAAACATCCACCTTCTTAGTGATACACCAAGCTGAAAGAGAGAGCCTAAGAGATTACCTCTCCAAATTCAATGCTACATGGATATAGGTAAATGAACCAGAAAATTTAATTATTTCGGCTACTACCATGAATGGTCTTCGAGCCAGTAGGGCTGCACATGAGAGGGCATGATGGCTACCATAGATGCTCATTAAGTTTATGGAGTGAGTCCACACACATATTGATCTTGAGAAAATGATGGTGGCCAGGTGGGAAGTCGACGGCTCTTACACTAGAAAAGAGAAAAGAGAGCTATGATAGCCCAATCCCAAGAATAGAGAGTCAAGCTACGGGACTATAAAGCTAAATTTCACAGTTGCAACTGCTCAATCATCCTTGTGTCATGATACTGGCATAGATTGACAACCAAGATTACCTACAGAAACCCTCTTTAGTCCACCAAGATCGAGGAGGACTAGATACCTCCAAATACTATAAATATCATAAAGATTATGGCCATGATATTGATGAGTATCAAAATCTGAAGTTTAAAATTAAGTGCCTCATATGCAAAGGTTTCTTGGTGAGATTCATTGAAATCGAAGAATAGGATCAAGCTAAAAAGGGGGACAACCCAATAAAAGTAAAAAGTAGCCATCACTGTGGTGATAGATTACCATTCCTTCCCCTAGCTTAGGTGATCAAAAGCTACCTAGCTATGATTTGCGAAAAAACTTGCCAATAGAGAAGAGTCACTACTGTGATGAAGTAACTACACCCTATTGAGGCACTTAGGCATGGAAAATGTCCACGAGAAGAAGAGTGGCGTGAGGGCTTGAAAGCCTCATAGAAAGAAGTTGAGACATGAGATGAAGCTCTGGTGGTCACCCTCATCTTGGAATGGTTTTTAATAAGAAGAGTGTTGGCAGATGTGAGAGCATCCATCAATATCCTATTTACCCAGACATATGATGAGATGAAATGTGATCAGACTCTGCACCCTTACTAGAGAAAATTGACTGGCTTTATTGGAGACTCTGAACTCTGAAGTGTGATGAGAATGCTCATGACAACTAGGGAAGTCTAGAAGAGTTCCACCTTCTTCATCAACTTCATTATGGTAAGACCATGATCCTCTTATAATGCAATCTTAGACCACCCTTCCTTTAATAGACTGCAAGTGATGGTCTGTACACACTAGTTGCTCCTCCAATTTCCCACTAAATTCTAAACTAGAGAGGTGCATGGAGATAGAGACATGGCATGCCATTGTTATGCCACCTACCCTAAGGAGAAAAGGAAGCTTAGGGGAGAGAAGAAGGTAGAAGACAATCTATAATGTAGACTCAAAGGAACAAAGCAGCTAATGAATGTCATCTTGGGAGGGACAGAGGCCCACACCAAAGTGAAAATAGGGCCGTTAGAGAGCCACTATAGCATTGAATTAGGCTTTACAACAATTCACCACTCGTCATGAGCTTAATCTAGAAAACATGGCCGAAACACCATAATAGAAGGGTGTCTCCCCAAAGATCGCCTAGCCTAGCTCATTTTTCAGTGGTGCTAGTATGGAACAAACTTTGAGCAAGGAACATCAGGAGATGAGCTACCCACAAATGCATGGATGACAAAGCACTACCCCAAATCTAACATGTGAATGATTTATGAATGTGTAGCTGGTAAAGCATGATAGCACTTTTTTGCCATCACAAGAAGTATAACAGAAGTCCTAATTACAAGATCTGCTTGTGACCAAGGAACAAAGCTAGTTCTAAGATCCACTCTTGACTGAGGAATATGGCCAATTTCAAGTTCCACTTTTAACCAAATTCCTGATTTCAAGATCCACTCTTAACTAAGGAATAAGGCTAGTTCTAGGATTCACTCTTGACTAAGGAACATGGCTAATTTCAAGATCCACTTTTGACCAAATTCCTAGCTTCAAGATCCACTCTTAATTGAGGGATAAGGCTAGCTCCAAGATCTAATCTTGACCAAATTCCTAATTACAAGATCTGCTCTTGACCGAGGAACAAAGCCAATTTCAAGATTTGCTCTTCATTGAAGCCCTAGTTACATGACCCACTCTCGACCAACTAGTTCCAAGATTTGGTCTAGGATAAAGTCCTAGTTACAAGATCCACTATTGACCAAGGAACAAGGCTAGTTCCAATATCTATTATTGACTAAAGTCTTGGTTGTAAGATTTTCTCTTGATTGAGGAACAAGGTTAATTCCAAGATCTACTCTTGATCAAAGTCCCAGTTAAAAGATCTACTGTTGATTGAGGAACAAGGCTGGCTCCAAGATATGCTATTGACCAAGGAACAAGGCTAGTTCCAAGATCTATTCTTGATTAAACTCCCAGTTACAAGATCTACATTTGATTGAGAAATACTTACAAGCTCTTGTTCTTGACACCTGAAGGGTAGTTATAAGATCCACTCTTGATTGACAAACCAAGCCCAATTACAAGATTTGCTCTTGACCGAGGTATAAAGCTAGGTTATAAGATTTGCTCTTAACTGAGAAATGGTTACAAGCTCTCACACTTGACACTTAAATCTTGGTGACAAGTCTGGTCTTGACCAAGGAATGAATCTCAATTACAAGATCCACTCTTGATTGAGGAAATAGTTACAAGTTCTCACACTTGACCTATGAAGTCCAATTACATGATTCACTCTTGATGGAGGAATGGTTACAAGCTCTCATGCTTGACCTTTTGAAGCCTAATTACAAGATCCACTATTGACCAAGGAATGAAGCCTAATTATAAGATTCTCTCTTGATTGAGGAATGGCTACAAACTCTAATGCTTGACCCTTGCAGCTTGATTACAAGATCTACTCTTGACCAAGGAATGGATATAAGCTCTCAAGCTTGGCTCTTGAACCCAATTATGAGATCCACACTTAATCAGGGAACTACAAGCTCTCACGCTTGACCCTCAAAGCTCAGTTGTAAGATCCACTCTTGACTACAAAATGCTACCTGATTACAAGATCTGCTCTCAACTAAGGAAACAAGCCCTATGTTTTACCCTTGAAGCCCTATTATGGGCTCAATGCTTGGCCAAGGAAACACCTAGGAGCTAGCACCAACCAAAGCTCATGACTTGACAAAAAAATGTGAGCCTATGACCAAAGATGAAGACCAAAAATAGCCACTTTTTTGATAAAATGTTATGAGTCTCAAACTTGGTGAGGAATATCACCTCCCACAACATAGCTAGGGTATAGCATCACTCAGGGGTGAAGTCCCTCTATCCAAAGGCCCAGTAACTTGTCCCAAATGAAGAGAGGTATCATTAAAGCCTTCTCATTCCAATTTCATTCAAAATTAAATAATCACATTGTATGGAACAAAAGTTTTCATTAAAAGCAATGAGGGGAGGGAAACTCCCATTACATCAAAAAGCTTAAGGAGCTAAGGAGCACAAAAATAACCTCTGTAAGTGTTCAAGTGACCCTATCAGGCTAAACAATACTCATAAAGGACCAGCCTCCCCGTCTGCAGGTGAAGGTGGCACCCTAACCTAGAAGGCTCACCCTCTAGGTTGAAAGGGCTAAAGGAAGACTAAAAAAGATCGCTGGCATTAGATTGATTGTCTAGTGACACTCCCCCAATAGCTCAAACTCCATTGACTGAAGAAATAAGTTCCTAAAAGGGTCAAAGTTGGGCCTCTTTAGGCCATCAAGGACATTGTACCTACAATAAAAATAGCTATCTAAGAGTCTATCAGCACTCTGATAGGCAAGTTCATCCTAGAATTCATCCCACCCCTTGAACTCTTCCACTGCCTCCATGCGAGCAACATCAATATTATCCATCGCCTCGTATGGTTCCCTCATTGCTTGGTCATGGGCCTTCCTACAACTTGGCCTATAGAGAGCTCATCCTCCTTCTTGGTCTTCTTAGGCCCCTGGTTCACATCAAAGGCCTCTTTCTTGGCCATCTCAACCAAGTCATTGACCTTGGTGAACTCTCCTTAAAGATGGGTCACCTTCTAAGTCCCAGTATCAATTATGACTTGAGACTTTTGGACAAACTCCTTGGCAAATCTTACCGCTTGAGAGCTTTATTAGTGATTGTAGTAAGCTATAGTGGCCAAGTAGGAGTATTAAAAGTGAGAAAATGGAAAGGAAAGAAAGAAGGGTGATGATCACCTCACCCCCAAAAGACCATCACTCATATCTGAGGAGATAAACTCACTAGTCTAGAGCCTGAAGTATCTTATGGGGGGCACTTGCACCAGATACATGACATTCAGGTCAGTTGTCTAAGCCCCAAAGGAGGATGATGCCCTAGCAAATGAGATGTGCCTTTTCCTAGCTATAGAATAAGGCAACCAATTAGAGCAAACCCTAGTGTAGGCTCTAGGGCTAGGGTAATCATGAGAGCTGCACCCCAATCACAACAATTAGGGTGAAGAGAGTAATGTGCCCCTTCCCTTTCATCCTCTCTAGTTGAGGAGAGGAGAGCTAGTGGCCTCATCCTCCTAGTACGGAGCTGAGGACCATATCTTCTTGATCATAGAGGTGAGTAGAGCTCCCTTCTTGCCACATGCTTGGAGGCACTCAAATAGGGAAATTTACCCCCTATGGCACAGTTAATACTCCAAGCCTCATCTACTACAAAAAAAGCAAACCAATGTTAGCAATTAGACATTGGAAATGCATAAGATAGGCAGATTAAGAATGTGTTGCCCACTAGAGTTCCAAGCTACACTACCCATATTTGCACAAGTACTCAACAAAACTCCACAAATGAGCATTTCTCTTACTGGGTATGGCTAACCTAGCCCAAATCTCTAAGATTTTAGCCTTGTGCCCATAAAGCCTAGGGCACTTGCCATAGTCAGAGGGCACCCTGACCCTAAGAGGTAGCACCAAGTCATCAAAGCAAAAGATTCTTGCATGGTGCTCCTTCCAACTATGAATCAAAGAAGGGTTCCTAAAAAATAACCCACTTATAAAGGGAGACTAATAGCCAGGATCCAACTAGGCCTATCTTGTAATAGGCACCAAAGACATAAACCCTTGCTATAATAGTTAATAACCGATAGCTAGCATCAAACCTCTCCCACCTCGTGGTCAATGTTAAAGGTGTGCACCCCTACCATGATACTTAATGTGGGAGACACAAGGCATCATCCAACTAGAGCATCGACGTGGTTATGATTTCACTCAACCCCCAAGGATAAGTGCTATTAACACCTCACCTTTGTCAAAGCATGAAGCCCAAAGAAAATAGGCACTCAAGGTGCATTGAGCAAAAGGAAGAAATTATTGCCAAATGTTTAGTAGTTGTGAAGATCAAGAGATAAATAGAAATTAATTTTTTTAATCATTAAATGATGAGTACATAATAAGGAGTTGAACTTCTAATGTGCAATAAAGAAGTACATGTGTAGGCCCTTCAAGACTATGGGGCTCATCATTAGAGGATGATGAGGCTGATCCTTAGTAGCATGAGAGCTCTCCCCTATGTAGTAGCCTCGAATGGAAAATTTGGGAGGTGTAGAGTCATCATCAAGGAGTAAGTAGAGACAAAGTAGGCCAAGGCCACACTAGGAGTGTCAGCCAAAGTAAAGGTATTCAACGAGGCAAGGGAAGAACAACCATAGCATGGTTGAAGGGGTCTCAAAGAAACCCTATGCTCTGAGCCATGGAGAGATAGGATTCTAGTCAATACTGGACCATACTCTCCTCCACTAGCCCAATGAGAGCTACCCGGCATCAAGCATTTGATCACACAAGTTACAGAGTACCTTACCCTTGTAGTAGGCATACCCCTACAAGAAAGAGATGGACATGGTCTCAGCTAAGAGTCATCTCCCCTTGGCAACTCCACTCTCCTAGGCATACTCTACGAAGTCCCAAAACAAATCATTGGAGTGAAACAACTCCATTGCCATAGCATGTTCCCCCTTGGCCAAGTCCAGAGCCACATTTACCTAGCAAGCCATAGCCTCCTCCTATTGGGTGTGATCCTAAGAAAAGGCCTCCTATTCCTAGCTCTTGAAGACTTGGTCATGAGAGGTGAGACCCATCCATTGAAGTTTTGACACCCACATTGGAGCAATCTAATTCCTATAGGAAATAATCCTTATTCAGCCCCTCCTAGGAGTCTTCCTTATGATGGACCAATAGGTGTCTAGACATGCTTCGAATAGCATTGCCAAGTTGTGATCAATTAGAAAAAAAAAAGACAATATGATAAGCAATTCAAAGTGACATCTCCCTTCCCTTGAAGCTTGGCACAAAGTGCCACCAAAGCATCATCAAGAAGCTCCTACATGTTTGGAGCATCCAATGATGGCTTAGGTATGCAAAGATTCTCCTCATGCGAAGAAGTGGAGCCCCAAATCCCTACACAAAATCCCATGCATTCACATCACCCAAAGAGAATCAAACTATGATAGTTGACTTACTAAGCAACATCAAGGAGAAAATGCAGTCACAAAAGGCAAGCAAGAAAAATGTAGCCACAATAGAATTTAAGAAAAGAAGCAAGATCTCAAGGAGTTAGCAAAAGACGCCCTAGGCTCAGCCCTTATGTAGTTGCTTATAAATGTTTTAAAAGGAAGAAGTCACCTGCCAGCAAAATGTCATGCCTTAAGAAACCAACAGGCAAGAACGATGCTCAAGTAGACTCCCCCAGAATTTGAAGTACCACGAAGGCCACTAGAACATTAAATAAGAGGTCATCAAAGGTTTGACACTTTCAATTCCTAGAAATATCTTCCTGAGAAATGTAGCCGCCAAAAACAATCTTCAAAACATAAGTTTGAATAAAGGGCTTGGGAGCCCATGATGTGTCAAAAAGCAATGCTAAACCAAAATCAAATCCCAAGGCAAACTAAGATGAGGATTAAATCGAGACTAGAGTTTCTGGCCTCACTATTGCAACAAGGCATGACAAGGTTCTGAAGAACTAATCCCTATAGCTCAATTATTAGAAGATGAGCTCCATAGCTCAACTATTAAAAGATGAGCTCCATAGCTTGGCCATCAAAATATGAGCTCCATAGCTTGGTTATCAGAAAATGAACTCCATAACTTGGCCACCAATAGACAAGCTTCACAGCTCGGCTCTCAAAAGTCAAGCTCTATAGCTCTAACAGAATAGGATAATAGCCCACATATGCCAAACTATCTAAACATTCTACACCCTCCTTCTATCCTTATAAGGTACAACCTCAGTGAAGCACTAGGAGACAACTCTTATGCCACCAACTCCCTGCACCACCTACACCAACTACTACACTGACTCCACCTCTCACTACATGAAAAAAACCACTGGATCATGGTATGGAATACCAAGTAATATTTTCACAATGCCCTCAGCTAACTCACACACCAACCATAGTAGAGTTACTCGATGAGGCCATGTCAAGTTATCTAAAATGCCCTATATAATAGGACCCAAGGCATCAAGGTAAACGGTTCCAATTTTCTCCCTCTTTTTCCTTGGTAAGTTCAATTTCAACATATACTTTATTCTATAACTAATCCTAGCTCTGCTCAGAGCAAAAGAGACTAAGAAAGGATAACATGCTGACTTGAATGTTAGAGCATCCTCCCCCAATCAAAATCAGTAGGCATTGTTTTTATTTTTCTGTGCAAGTTAGAATCGGTTGGATGGAACAAAATGGATGCAAAAAAATCCACAAAATAATTAACTTAATCAACTTAGAATTAAGTTAATTTCTCCAAATTAAATAAACTAAGTTAGGTCAATTTGATTGGAATGAACTATCAAATGGATTCAAATTTGATCAAATAAAATTAACAAAGTAGCCTAAAATCAAAATGGACCTAAATTGGTCTAAGTCAACCCTAATCAGTGTGGCTGACCAGTGTTATAATGTGTTTAGTTTATACAGCACATGAGTCTACCACAGATCAAAGAAAAAATCCCATCGGGCATGTCAGAATTTATGGGATCCAAATAAACCACTAAAGATAATGGAGACCCCCAATAAGCGACCTCAAATCACAAATCAAAATTTATTTTAATTCAAAATGTGCTATTAGGTGTTGTGAGAACACAACTTTCAACATATGTAAGCCCCTATTGTTAATTACCTCAATAATTATCAAGAACCTTCTAAAGCAAGAAATCTAGTTAATAAAATAGAGACACAAAACATAAAAGAAGAGAGCATTATTTGATTGATTTAAGAAAGATGGTACATGACCTAAGCAAGGGTATTCCCTCACTTTATAATGAATTTTAATATGAAATTATAGAAAACATCAAAGAAATAAAGAAAGACAAAGAGTGGGAAAGAAGCTTTGATGTGTGCTACTACCCCACTCTTCTTGCACTGGACCACGTGGTGTCTGATTTAAATTGACTCAGTCTTAGGTAGGTATTAGTGGCATCATCCGATGGGACATAGAAGGAAATAGGAGAAGATCAAAGTATTTCCAAAAGCTTTAATCATTAGCAATTACTTCACGATTTGAAGTTATTTTCTTAACCAATAAGACATTAGCGATAACTTCATTTGGGGTGTAGAGTATTTTCATTAGCTTATAAGACATTAACAATAACTCCATTGACCTTGAATTATTTTCATAGCCAACAAGATGCAGGCAATAACTCCTTAAGTTTTGAAGTATTTTCATAGCTGATAAGACATAAGCGATAACTTTTTTGATTTAGAAATATTTTCATAGCTAATAAGGCATAGACAATAACTTTATTTGGTTTGGCTAGCATCACCAATGGCTTATACAATTGGGTATAGCTTTGAGAATTGCATAATCAACTATTTTTGGGGACTAGCTTGAATGGTGCATCATTAATGGCTTTTGAGGTTGACTAGCTTGAAGGGTGTATCGTCAATGGCATCTAGGGTTGACTAGCTTGAAGAATGTGTCACCAATTACTTCTGAGCTTGACTAGCTTGAAAGGGTGTATTGTTAACTACTTTTGGGGTTGACTAGCTCGAAGAGTGCATTGTCAACTGCTTCTAGGGTTAGCTAGCTTGGAAGGGTGTATCATCAACTGCTTCTAGGGTTGACTAGATTGAAAGGGTGCATCGTCAACTACTTTTGGGATTGACTAGCTTAGAAGGATGCATCATCAACTACTTTTGGAGCTGACAAGCTTGAAGGGATGCATCATTAACTACTTTTGGAGTTGACTAACTTGAAAGGATCAATCGTTAACTACTTTTAGGGTTGACTATCTTGAAAAATATATTATCAACTGCTTCTGCCATTGACTAGCTTCAAAGTGTGATCAATGACTTTAAGCATGTTGTTGATTGACTTCATTAATTTGGTAGCATTACCAATGACTTAGGGGGTTGGGTATAGCTTTGAAGTGTGGTTGACAGCTTTCAGTGTGTTGGCAATTAACTTCTTTGGTTTGGCAACATCACCAATGGCTTATGTGGTTAGGTATAGCTTTAAAGTATGACCTATAGTTTTGAGCATGTTGGCAATTAACTTCATTGATTTGGTAGTGTCACCAATGACTTATGAGGTTGGATATAGCTTTGAAGTATGGTCGATAGTTTGGAGCATGTTGGCGATTAACTTCTTCGATTTGGTAGCATCACCAATAACTTATGGGGGTTGAGTATAGCTTTGAAGTGTGGTCGACAACTTGGAACATATTGGTGATTAACTTCTTTTGAATAAAGCATTGTAGCTACCTAACTAAATGAGTTCAAGCCTAACTTATTTTGATTTGATTTGAAGCATTGTCAGTACTTTTAGGTTGGCTTAGCTTGGAAGGCCCATTATCAATGGCTTCTAGGGTTGACCAGCTTTGAAGTGTGACTAACAACCTTGAACATGTTGGCAATTAACTTCTTTAGTTTGATAGTGTCACCAATGATTTATAGAGTTAGACATATCACACGCAGTGAGGCTTAGTTTGGCCTTATTTAGTTTTATTATAACTAATTTTGATTCAGGTCAGGGTGGTAACATCACCCTTTGTTCATAGCCTCGAAGTATTGTCGAAGGTTTAACACATCTAGTGGGACTTGGTTTGACCCTATTTAGTTTTATCAGGACTAATATAGTTTATATTTGAGTTTGATTTCATATAATTTCAGTCAAGTTTGACCTTGTGTTGGACCGTTATTAGGTTCAAGTATGTTGGACTTTGGCTCAAGTTCAAGTCAATTTAGTTCGACTTGATTTAAGTTCATACTTAACCTAGTATGGTTTTGATTTGACTTTGAATTTGTCCTTTTAGTTTAGACTTGATTTGACCCAGTCAGAGTTTGATTTGAGCTTAGTTCAATCCAAATTTAACTTGATTTTAAATTTGGATTTTTTGGAGTCTAGCTCAATCAATTTAGATTCATTTGTATTAACTTGACCTTTGCCCATTTGTTATTACTGTTTATGATAATTTTAAGTGAACCCTTAGCCCAGCTTCAAATGTGCAAATTCGAAGGTTGGCTTAGTTTGTGAGCTTAAAAGTTGGCTTAGTGCGAGCACAAGAGATGACTAGGTGTGAGTCTAAAGACTAGCATAGATGTGAGCCTAAAGGTTAGCTTGGGTGTGAGGCTGAATGATGGCCAAGATGTAAACCTGAAAGCTGGCTAAGTGTAAGCCTGAAGGTTAGCTGAATCCAAGCCCAAAAGTTGACTGGGTGTAAGCTTGAAGGCTAGCTAAATGCAAGCCCGAAGGCTAGCTAAATGTGAGCTCGAAGGCTAGCTAAGTACGAATGTGAAGGCTAGCTTAGATGCAAGCCCAAAGGCTGGCTAGGTGCTATCCAAAAGGGTGGCTAAGTGCGAGTATGAAGGCTATCTTGGATGCAAACTCGAAAGCTGGATAAGTGCAAGCACAAAAGCTTATTGAGCATGAGCCCGAAGCTGGCTAAGTGTGAGCTCGATGGTTGGCTTAGATGATAGCTTGAAGGCTAGTTGGGTATGAGCCTAAAGGCTAGCTAAGTGTGAACTCTAAGGTAGACTTGAATGCAAGCCTAAAGGCTAGCTCGAATGCTAGCACAAAGCTAGCTGAGTGTGAGCCTAAAGGCTAGCTTGAATGTAAACTAGAAGGTTGGCTGAGTGTGAGCCTGAAGGTTGACCTGGATGCAAACCCAAAGGCAAGCTGAGTGCAAGCTTGAAGGCTAGCTAAGTATGAGATTGAGGGTTGGCTGAGTGGAGTTTGAAGGTTGCTTAAGCATGAGCCTGAAAGCTACCTAAGTGCAAACTCAGCCTAGCCAAGTGCAAGTTCAAAGATTGGCTAAATATGAGATCAAAAGCTATCTAAGTACAAGCCTAAAGGCTAGCTAAGTGAAAGCCCGAAGGCTAGCTAGGTGCCAGCCTAAAGGCTGGCTAATTGCAAGTCAGAAGGCTAGCTGAGTGCAAGCCCAAAGGCTGACTAAGTGCAAACCCAAAGGTTGACTATGGTACTAGCTTGAAGGCTAGCAAGTGTGAGCCTGAAGGTTGGCTGAGTGTGAACCTGAAAGTTGGTTAAGTGTGGTACCGAAGGCAGACTAAGTGTGAGCCCGAAAGCTAACTAAGTGTGAGCCTAAAGATTGATTGAGTGCGAGCCCGAAGGCTAGCTAAGTGGAAACCCAAAGGCTGGCTAAGTGCGAGCTCAAAGGTTGGTTGGGTGTGAGCCAAAAGGCTAGCTAAGTGCGAGCCTAAAGGCTGGTTAAATATGAGCCCAATGGCTAGTCCAGTATGAGCATGAAGGCCGGCTAAGTGCAAGCTCAAAGGTTGGTTAAGTGCAAGATCGAAGATTTTCCAAGTGTAAACCCAAAGGCTGGCTAAATATGACCCAAAGGCTTGCTAGATTTGAGCCCCAAGGCTAGATAAATGCAAGCCTAAAGGCTACCTGGATACAAGCCAGAAGGCTAGCTAAGTGTGAGCCTAAATGCTAGCTAAGTGCAAGCTCGAAGGCTAGCTGAGTGTGAGCCTGAAGGTTGGCCGAGTGTGAGCCTGAAGGCTAATTAGGTGTGAGCTTGAAGGCTGGCTAGAAGTGAGCCCAAAGCTAGTTAAGTGCGAACCCGAAGGTTGGTTGAGTGCAAGCCCAAACGATGGCTGGATACAAGCTCAAAGGCTGGCTAAGATGTGAGCCTAAAGGCTAGCTAAATGTGAGCCTGTAAGCTGGTTAGTGCGAGTTTGAAGGCTAGCTTGGATGCAAGTTTGAAGACTAGCTTGGATGCGAGCTTGAAGGTTAGCTTAGTGGAAGCTCGAAGGCTATCTAAGTGTGAGCCTAATGGTTGACTAGATGCAAGCTTGAAGGTTGGCTAAGATGCAAGCTTGAAGGCTAACTAAGTGTGAACCCAAATACTGGCTGAGTGCGAGCTTGAAGTCTAGCTAAATATGAGCCCGAAGGCTAGCTTGTGATTATGGGGATCCACCATCTTTGAGGGGTTATGGGTGATCGCAAGCAGTGTCGAGAGTCTACTATCTTTGAGTGGGGCTACGGGTGGTTATGGTGATGTCGAGAGTCTACCGTCTTTGCAAGGCCATAGGTGGCTACATTGTTGGTGGAGTTTCATCATCACACCAAAGACAGCAGGTGGCCGTGATGTTGAAAACTCTTCTTTTTTAATTATTTTTCTGAATTTTTCTTTTTTCTTTTTCCCTTTTTTTTTCTTTTTACATAACAACTTTTTTGTATTATGTCTATTTTTTCTCCCTTTCTTATTCTCCCCTAAGCCTAAAATATTTCTCCCCTATTTTTGCTGGATTTTCCTCCTTTTTTTTACAATAACTTTTTTTATTTTTTTATTTTTTACCTAAACTGAACTAATCCTTTGTTTTTTCCTTCAAGATTGAGCAATGGCGGCCTGGCCTACTTCTCGGGGGATTCAACCATCTCCCACTTGGATCCAACTATTCCTCCTGGTGGTGAGGTCGAGCAACATCCAAGGAGGTAGAGGAAAAGCTCAGGCAAGCTGGAGGTAGAGGCTCGACTTCGTAGGCTAGAGGTAGAGGTTACTCAGCAGGCTAGAGGCAGAGGCTTCTCAGCAGGCTAGAAGTAGAGGCGACTCAGTGAGCTAGAGGTGGACGTGGCGATGGCTGGCATAGAAAAAGGGTGCATGGTGGGTTGTCGAGGCTTGTCTAGTGAAGAGAAGTCATGAGGTAGGTCTGACGAAGACAACAATGGGAGCATAGAGTGGGATCACGATGGGTTTAGCGGTGGCTCACGGTGAGATAAGTGCCAGAGGTTCTATGAATGCAATTTGGTGTAGCCTAGACTACAGACCGACATCATTCAGTAGGCCTAAAATGGAAGACCAAAGCTATAACAGTGAAGAAGAACCTATGCAAATAGAGACAAGAGCAAAGAACGGAGGAAGAAGTGAAAAAAAATAGAGAAAATAAGGTAAGAGATCACCTTCTTTTACTTCTCATTTCTTGGCTCCCTCATCTTCAAACTATTATGTTATTCATTCTTTTCTTTCAATTTGTGAAAGTTTTCTCTTTGATCCTTGTCCCTAGGATCCAATCTCTCCTCTCTCTTTTCTTCTTTGCAGGACTTTTAGAGTTTTTATCGTCCATGAGTGGATCAAATCATCTCCATTCAAATTTTAAATTATGGACATGAATAATGATCTTTTGTTCAAAGTTTGAATGTAGATAAATAGATGTGGATGAGATGTATTTCTATTTTACTTTGGATAAGGATTTATCTGGATAAGGATTTGTTTAGATAAGGATTTATTTAGATGAGAATTTAGTTAGATCAGAATTTGTTTAGATGAGAATTTATTTGGATAAGAATTTATTTGGATAAGAATTTATTAGATAAGGATTTATTTAGATGAGAATTTATTTGGATAAAGATTTATTTATATAAGAATTTATTTAGATGAGGATTTATTTGGAAAATAATTTATTTGGATAAGGATTTATTTAGATGAGAATTTATTTAGAAAAGGATTTATTTGGATAAGAATTTATTTGGATGAGGATTCATTTAGATAAGGCTTTATTTAGATGAGAATTTATTTAGATAGGATTTATTTCAATAAGGATTTATATAGATGAGTACTTATTTGGATGGGAATTTTATTTAAATGAGAATTAGCTATAGATAATGATTTGTTGGCTGAATTGGTTATAGATGGATATGGATATGAGTAGATGAGTGTTTATTTGCTGCAAATAACAATAATTTTGAAGATTATACTTATCTTGTATATTGAAATTATAAGGAGGCTATTTGCAAAATTTTTTTGAAAAAATTTGCCTAAATTGTAATGACATAAATTTCTAGGTTTTTTTGCAAAAAGGACTTCTTTATAAAATTTTGAAACTTTCAAGGTCCTTTTTGAATAAGATTTAAACTTCTTTATGAATAAAAAAATTTTGAGGGGTTTATTTGCAAAAAATTAAAATTCTAGGATTTTATTTGCAAAAATGAAATTTTGAGGAGTTTATTCATAAATTCTAAATTTTATGGGGATTAATTTATAATTTTAAGTTCTTATTATTTTTTTACAAATTTTTTATCCGAGAGACCTATTTGTAAGAAAAATCAAGCCGATGACCCATTTATAAAGATTTATTCTATCCAGAGACTTATTTACAAAATTTTTGTATTTTGTCATTTTAGCCCAGATTTTAGATGGATTTTGGGCCCAAATTTTGTTTAAATATCCAGCCCACTTAGCCCATTTAGATTAGGCTTAACTTGGGCCCCAACTTCCCAATAGTTTAGGTCCAAATTGAGCTTAATTTTTAGTCAAACTCTAATGCAATTTAAGTTTGACTGAGAACCACATTTGAGACATAATTGGTAGCATACAAGTCTCAATTTAAATTATATTCCAATTAAATTTAATTGTAATAAAAATTATCGCAAACAAATTGTCCCTTCACAGTCTCTTCTCAAGTTCTAATGAGAGGACAGGGTGCGAACAATTCTCAAGTACTTGCCCTTGCATTAATATTTCAGAAGTTGACTAAATGGGTTTGAATTGCTACATGAGAGTGGACTTGTTTTGCTATGCGATGATAGACTTATTTTATCATGTGAGAGTGGATTTGATCTGCCATGCAATGATAAATTTATTTTATCATATGGAAGTGGACTTGGTTAGCCACATGGAGCAGGATTGATTTACCACAATAAGTGGACTTGAGCTACCACAATGAGTAGTTTTGATTTGCCATATTGAATTAACTTGAGTTTTCACAATGAAGTGGACTTGATTTGACACAAAAAGTGGACTTAATTTATCATATAAAGGTGAATTTGATCTATGACGTAAAAGTGGACTTGATTCACCATGTAGATACTAGTTTAACCACCATATAACATTGACTTAATTTGCCACGTAAGAGTGGACTTGATTTGCTATAAGATGTGAACTTGATTGTCATGTAAAGTGGATTTTAATTTGCCCCATAGAGGTGGGCTTAATTTACCATATAAATACGAACTTGATTGTCATGCAAGGTGAACTTTAATTTTTTGCATAGAGGTGGGCTCAATTTGCCACAAGAAATACACTTAAACTGCCACAAGAAGTAGACTTGATTTACTACAAAAGGTAGACTTAATTTATTACATGAAAATGGATTTGATTTACCACATAAAAGTGGACTTGATTTACCATTTGGATATGGGTTTAATCACCATATAACATGGACTTAATTTATCACATGAAAGTGGACTTAGTTTGCCACATGAGAGTAGACTTAATTTGCCACAATGAAGTGAGCTTGACTTATCATAATAAGTGGACTTAATCTTTCATGTGAAAGTTGACTTGATTTTCCATGAAGATGTGAGTTTGATCACCATGCACAATGGGCTTGGCTTAATTCACCATGTAAATGTAGACTTAATTAACATGCAAAATGGGCTTAATTTGCCATATGGAAGTCGACTTAATTTGCCATAATGAAGTGAACTTGATTTATCATAATAATTGGACTTAATCTTTCACATAAAAGTTGACTTAATTTGCAATATGGAAGTGGAGTTGTTTGCCACATAGGAGTGGACTTAATTTGTCATATGAAAATGGGCTTAAATTGCCACATGAAAGTGGGCCTAGTTTACCATGTAAAAGTAGAGTTAGTTTTTTATGTAAATATAGGCTTGACCGCTATGCAATATGAACTTAATTTACCATGTGAAGTGGATTTAATTTGTGATGTAAATGTAGGCTTGATCGCCACGCAAGATGGACTTCAATTTTCTACATGAAAGTAGATTTAATTTTCCATGTAAATGCAAGCTTTATCACCATGCAAGATGGACTTCAATTTATTATGTGAAAATGGATTTAATTTGCCACAATAAGTGGACTTTACTTGGCTAGTTTCAAAGTTACTAATTTGATTTTTCCATGTTAGAGATAGCACGTTTGACTTTGTAACTCTCATAAATAAGGTATTTGATTTCACCATTTTGGAGGTAAGTTTTACCACATTGGAGGTGATGAGCTTGATTTTCACCATATTGGAGGTGATAAGCTTGATTTCATCATATTGGAGGTGATAAGCTTTATTTTGCCACTTTAGGGTAGCATATTTGATTTTACCACTATATAAGTAACCTATTTGAATTCTTTGTTAAGGATTTTATTACTTTTGACTTGATCTATTCATTATAGAAGCAATAGAAAATATCATATATGTTAATTTCCCTTGGATTCCATGATGATAGATGTCTCCTAAACATTAGGGAGAAGAATTTTACTTACCCCCGGTATTTTGAGGTGAGAGAAGAATCCTTGATCACCTTTTTTATATGTTTGAAGCCACAACTATATGCTTTCTTTGTGAGTGTTTGATAAGAGAGTCTTGATTTTCTTGTATGCTACCTCTTAATGGTGGGAAATGAAGATTTTACTTGGGATTAACCCAATGGGTTGGCTGTCCACTTCAGATACTTTAGCAATATCTTTTCCTTAACCATCAAAGGGTTTAACTTTACCTTTACTATCTTTTTCTATACGAGAATGGATTTAATATTTGACTAAGCATTCATAATGTATGCTCAGATAATATGCCCTCCTAATATCATCATGTATTTTTAGAAGAGAGTTGTTGCATATGCTCATATACTTTAGACATGAGCATTTCCCATTTTTATTTTTATATAGATTAGCAAAGGAGTGTGGTGCTTATTTTTTGAGAAAAAAACATCTTGTTTTGATCAAAAAGAAGTTTCACTTTTCTTTTCTATGAATTAGAGTCCTTGCATCAACAATATAAAGACTATCACTTGACAATAGTTGGGAGAAGAGATCCCAACCTATGTTAGGGTGGTCATAGAATCAAAGGGTCTGGGAAGAGATATGTCCCTAGTTTTGATCACTAGTGGTTGATGGCTTGACCAACCGATCTAATCAATTTGACTTTGATTTCTTGGAGGGCTATCTTGAGTGCTATTTTGAAGCTTCTTCATCTTGTCATTCATACCATGTCTTGGTAGAATAAAGCAAGAAGTTAGTTATTTTCATATGAACTGTCTTCTATAATACCATATTGACATGCTAGAGTAGGATAGTTGTAGCAGTTAGCTGACTCAGTGAGCGGACACTTTGGTTGATGCTTATCAAATTGTAGTGCTTCAAGCTAACAGTTCATTTTATAGAATGTCAAATTGGCGCATGAGCTTTAAGAGAAGCAATCTTATAAAGTGATGTTCTCTATTTTTTTTTCTTTTTTTTTGTGATGTTGGAAGAAGCAAATAATGCACACTATATGTATTTGTTCATGTTTTATTTTTGAAAGAAAATTTTTTAAATATTTATTATTTTGCAAAAAAAAATTAATAAACAGGTGATGTACTCTTTCATCTTCAATTCAGACTTCCTACTTGGTTAGGTCTATTGAATTTTAAGGATTATTTTAGTCTCAAAAGGTGTTAGGACACCAACTAACCTCCCCTTATACCTTTTCCCTAGTGCAATATTTTTCTTTAGGAAGCTATTTTTCTAGCGACTTCATTACTTTTACCATGTTCCTATTGGTTAGTTGCTTATTTAACTTTGGCTTTGATCTCGGATGCCTCTTAGCCTCAATTTTCAAGGTTTATGCATGTACAGATGCCAACTAGTACTTACTCTTTGGGTGGTCGTTCTTAGGCAATAATACACCAAGATGAGGTTGTGTCAATCCTCCTCATTTCGTCATGTGACCAAATTTTCTTCTCCTTTTTAGCATTTTTTTATTTTTATTTTTTTATTTTGCTTTTTTTAGCAATCTCACTCTTCTTTTGAGGATCCAAGGTTTGTAAGCTCATGAATGACAATCAATTCTTACTCTTTGAGTCTGCCTCTTTTGACTTAATTTTTTATATGAGACTTGTCCATTTGGGATTTTATTTTCCATTCTTTTTTTTAGGAGAGTGATCTTTTGCCTCGTGGAGGAGATTTCCTAAAGGTTATCTTTCAATCTTAGCATTTTGTCTTATAAGCAATTTTCTTAATAGGGTTATAGTTACTTGTAAATTGGTTACCATATTTCCAATCTTGCATTCGTAAAGTTAACTTAGAGCATCGATGGGTAAGGAAGGTGTTAGGATTCCAACTCCACCATATCTCATTATTGACCATCCTTGACTTCATTAACCTTTCATTTCTAGAAACCTTATCTGTAAGGTAGAAGGAAGGTATGTCACCTAAATACTAAGAATTTTCTTTGTTTTATTTTTCTTAGTGAATTTATTTTTGTTTTATAGTTTACCTCAAGAAGTATGGAATGCATACTTGACTACTTGGTTTTGATGTGACTAGATATTCTATCATAGGTAAGATATTTTTTTTATTTTGTGATTTTGAAGCTCATGCAACCATTTGACTCTTCCATGTTGTTGACTTGGTGCGAGCATCCTTCTTTTCAAATTTAATTACTCATCCATTAATTAGTTGGCATTAGAAGATGGCATTGCCCCTTTCTTAGCTAAAGAAGATTGAATGCATGTTCTTTTATTATTCTCCTTTAGCCCTTGTAGCATTAGAGGTGAGAATTGTAGAATCTAGCTTTAGGTTTGATTTTACATTCCGAGGTCGACCGAATATCCCATTGATCCTTCTTTTGATAAGTTATAGGTAGTCAAAGCTATCTTTTGTCTATTGCTTAATCTTTGAAAGACTAATTCCTAGTTTGTGACAATTAAAGCTTTTGTTTCATCATTGAGATTTGGTATAATGAAAATTTTCCTTTGCCCCCTTGGTGGACTTGGTCTTTTGGCCCCTAGGTGGACTTGGTCATTTGTGCCCGCCACCCCCCCCCCCCCCCCCCCCCCCCCACCCCCTTCCCTATGTGGACTTGATCTTTGCCCATAGGGTGGGAGGTGAGGGGCTGATCCATGCTCATGTGGACTTTGGTTGCCCTTGAAATGGTTGTTGGTTGATAAAGTGTGCCACAACTTTGCTCCATAGTAATTATTGGTTGACGAAGTGTGCCATAAACCTTTCACTAAGGATTATAGTGTGAGTTAGAGCAAAAGGGCCACTTGATGATATCATTTTCCTTTCTCTTAATCAATTATCAGCTTTCAACTTTTCTTCTTCAGATATGTGCCCATTTCAACTAGGTTTCTCTACTTGGAGGAGAAGTTACGTCCTATCGAGCATGCCAAAATTTGTGGCCGAATAATGATATAATGTGTTTAGTTTACACATTACATAAGTCTACCACAAATCAAAGAAAAAAGCCTCATCAGGTGTGTCAAGATTTGTGGGATCGAAATTGACCACCCAAGATAGCAAAGACCCTGAGGAGCTATCTCAAATCACAAATCAAAATTTGTTTTAATTCAAAGTGTGCTATTAGGTGTTGTGAGAATATAACTTTCAATAGGCACAAGCCTCTATTATTAATTACCCCAATAATTATCAGGAATCTCCTAAAGCAGAAAATCGAATTAATAAAATAAAGACACAAAAAAGAAAAGAAGAGAGCATTATTTGATTGATTTGAGAAAGATGGTACATGACTTAAGCAATGGTATGCCCTCACTTTACAATGAATTTCAACATGGAATTATAGAAAACATGAAAAAAATAAAGAAAGATAGAGTGGGAAAGAAGCTTTGGTATGTGCTGCTACCAGATAGAGTAGGAACGAAGCTTTGATATGTGCTGCTACCACACTCCTCTTGTGCTAGACCACATGGCATGTAATTTAGATTGACTCAGTCTTAAGTAGCTGTTAATGGCATTATCTAATGGGATATGAAAGAAAATAGGAAAAATTCAAAATATTTCCAAAAGCTTTAATCATTGGAGATAACTTCATAATTTGAAGTGTTTACGTTAGCCAATAAGGCATCAACAATAACTTCATTTGGATTGAAGTGTTTCCATTATCTAATAAGGTGTTGGTGATAACTCAACTGACTATGAATTATTTTCTTAGCCAATAAGGCATAGGCAATAACTTCTTTGGTTTTGAACTATTTCCATAGCCAATAAAGCATAGGCAATAACCTCTTTAATTTTGAAGTATTTCTATAGCTGATAATATGTAGATGATAACTTTATTTAGTTTGGGTAGCATCACTAATAGCTTATAAGGTTGGGTATAGCTTTGAGAATCACATCATCAATTATTTTTGGGATTGACTAGCTTGAAGAGTGCATCATCAACAGCTTTTGAGGTTGAATAGCTTGAAGGGTGTGTCATCAATAGCTTCTAGGGTTGACTAGCTTAAAAGGGTGCATCATCAACTACTTCTGAGGTTAACTAGCTGGAAGAGTGCATCGCCAACTACTTCTGGGGTTGGCTAGCTTGGAAAGGCATATAGTCAACTACTTCTCGAGTTGACTAGTTTGAAAGATTCAAGGGCACATCATCAACTATTTTTGGGGTGACTAACTTAGAAGGGTGCATTATCAACTGCTTCTGAGGTTAACTAGCTTGAAAGGATGCATCATCAACTACTTTTGGGGTTAACTAGCATAAAAAATGCATCATCAATTGCTTCTGGGGTTGACTAGTTTCAAAGTGTGACCAACGACTTTGAGCATGTTGTTGGTTGACTTCATTATTTGGTAGTGTCACCAATGGCTTAGAGGGTTGGGTATAGCTTTGAGCATATTGGCAATTAACTTCTTCGGTTTGGCAGCATCACCAACAACTTATAGGGTTGGGTATAGCTTTGAAGTATGACTGACAACTTTGAGTGTATTGGCAATTAACTTTGTTGATTTGGTAGCATCACCAACTGCCTATGGGGTTGGGTATAGCTTTGAAGTGTGGCCGACAGCATGGAGCATGTTGACAATTAACTTCTTTGGTTTGATAATATCACCAATGACTTATGGAGTTGGGTATAAGTTTAAAGTGTGGCCAATAGCTTGGAGTATGTTGGCAATTAACTTTTTTTTGAATAAGGCATTGTGGCTAACTAACTACACGAGTTCAAGCCAACCTTATTTCAGTTTGATTTGAGACATTATCAGTGCTTTTAGGTTGGCTTAGCTTGGAAGATATGTCGTCAATGACTTTTAGAGTTGACTAGCTTCGAAGTGTAACCAATGACTTTGAGCATATTAGCAATTAACTTTTTTAGTTTGATAGCATCACCAATGACTTATGGAGTTGGATATAGCTTGAAATATTGCTAAAGGCTTTCGTAGCACACCTAGTGAGACTCAATTTGGTCTTATGTAGTTCTATTTGAACTAATTCTAATTTAGGTTAGAGTGGTAACATCACCCTTTGTTCATAGCTTCAGAGTATTGTTGATGGTTCAACACATCTAGTAGGACTTAGTTGACCCTATTTAATTTCATCCGAACTAATATAGTTTGAGTTTAAGTTTGATTTTATTTAACTTGAGTCAAATTCGACGTTGTGTTTGACCTTTATCAAGTTCAAGTCTGCTGGACTTTAGCTCAAGTTCAAATCAATTTAGTTCAACTTGGTTTCAGATCAGGCTCAGCCTAGCATAGTTATGGTTTAACTTTGAGTTTATCCTTTTAGTTTGAACTTGATTTAACCTAGTCAAAGTTTGATTTTAGATTAGTTCACTCCATATTCAAATTGAGTTTAAATTTGGATTTTTGGAGTCTAGCTCAATCAATTTAGGTATATTTGAGTCAACTTGACATTTGTTCATTTATTATGACTGAATTACTTCATATTAATCAATTTGATTTGAGAGTTTTTAACTCTTTATGATGATTTTAGGTGGACCCTTAGCCTGACTTCATATTTGCAAACCTAAAGGTTGGCTTAGTACAAGAGCTCAAATGCTGGCTTAGCGCAAGCCCGATGGCTAACTAGGTGCAAGTCCAAAGATTGGCATAGATGTGAGCTCGAATGTTGGCTTGGATGCTATCCCCAAGGTTGTCTAAGTACGAACCTGAAGGTTGGCTGGGTGTGAGCCTGAAGGCTGGCTAAGTGTGAGCATAAAGGCTAGTTAAGTGTGAGCCTGAAGACTGACTTGGATGTAATGCTAGCTAGGTGTGAGCCTGAAGACTAGCTAGGTGTGAGCCCAAAGGCTAGCTTAAATGTGAGCCCAAAGGCTGGCTTGCATGTGAGCTCGAAGATTGGCCAACTGTAAGCCCAAAGGCTAGCTTGGATATGAATTAGAAGGCTAGTTGAGTGTGAGCCCAAAGGTTGGGTGAGTGTGAGCCGGTAGGCTAGCTGAATATGAGCCCAAAGGCTGGCTAAGTGCAATTTTGAAGGCTAACTAAGTCTGATCCTAAATATTAGCTTGGATGTGAGACTGAAGGCTATTTGGGTGTGAGCCTAAAGTCTAGCTAAGTGCAAGCCCGAAGGCTAGCTTGGATTTGAGCCCGAAGGTTGACTAAGTGTGAGTCTAAGGCCTAGCTTGGATGTGAACCCAAAGGCTGGTTGAGTGCAAGCTTGAAGGTTGACTTGGATGAAAAATCGAAGGCTAGCTGAGTGCATGCTTGAAAGTCAGCTAAATCAAGCCCAAAGGATGGCCAAGTGTGAGCCCAAATGCTAGCTAAGTGTGAGCTTAAAGGCTGAGTGAGTGTGACCCTAAAAGCTAGCTAATTGCGAGCTTGAAGGCTAATAGAGTGTGAGCTCGAAAGCTAGTTGAGTGTGATCCCAAAGGCTAGCTAAGTATGAGTTCAAAAGCTAGCTGAGTGCAAGCTTGAAGGCTATTTGAAGTGCAAGCTCGAAGGCTGGCTAAATGCAAGCCTATAGGCTAGCTAAGTGCGAGCCTAAGAGCTGTTTGATTGCATGCCCGAAGGTCGATTGAGTGCGAGCCCGAAGGCTGGCTAAGTGCGAACCCAAAGGCTAGCTAGGTGCAAGTCTGAAGGTTGGTTGAGTGTGAGCCCAAAGGCTGGCTGGCTGGCTACCTATGAGGTAGAAGGCTAGCTGAGTAATGAGCCTGAAGGCTAGCTAAATGTGAGCCCAAAGATTGGTCGAGTGCAAGCTCGAAGGCTAGCTGAGTGTGAGCCCGAAGGTTGGCTAAGAATGCTATCTTCAAGCGAGGCTGCCAGTGGTTGCGTTGATGTCGAGTGTCTACCATCTTTGAGGGACCGTGTATGGCCACATTGCTGGTAGACTTCCATCTTTGTGCTAAAGATCGCGAATGGCCGTGATGTTGAAAACTCTTCCTTTTTCCTTATTTTTGCCAAAATTTTCTTTTTTTCCCTTTTTTTCTTTCTTATACAATAACTTTTTTAATATTGTTTCCATCTTTTCTCTATTTCTTCTTCTCTCTCAAGGCCAAAAACTTTCTCCCTTATTTTGGCCAAATTTTCCTATCTTTTTTTTGCACAACAATTTTTTTCATATTTTTTCCTTCTTATCTTCTAATCCTTCTTCTTTTTCCTTACGTAAACTAAACTAAACCCTTGCTTTTTTCTTCATGATCAAACCATGGCAGCTCGACCTACTTCCCACTAGATCAGGCTATCTTTCGATTGGATCCAACTATTCGTCCTGACGGTGAGGCGGAGCGGCATCCAAGGAGGTGGGGGTGAAGAAGCTCAGGCTAGCTGGAGGTGAAGACGAGGCTCAGCAAGTTAGAGGCAGAGGTGGCGATGGCCGGCGTGGGTAGAGGATACGTGGTTGGTTGTCGAGATTTGTCTAGTGAAGAGAAACTATGAGGCAAGTTTGACAAAGACAACAATGGTAGAACAACAAGATCACAGTAAGTCTGGCAGTGACTTATGACGAGGTAAGAGCGAGAGGTTCTACAAGTGCAATTCAATGTAGCTTAGGCTGTAGGCTGATATTATTCTTCAGGACAAATATGGAAGACTGGACGTATAACAATGAAGAAGAACCTACGTGAATAGCGACAAGAGCAAAGCAGGGAGGAAGAATAGAAAATAAGGTAAGAGATTTCCTTATTTTACTTCTCATTCCTTGGCCCCCTCATCTTCAAACTATGACATTGCTTATTCTTTTCTTTCAATTGGTGCAAATCTCCTCTTTGATCTCCATCTCTAGGATCTGATCTCTCCTCTCTCATTTTTTTTGTAGGACTTTTAAGGTTTTTATAACCCATTAGTGGATAGGATCATCTCCATTTAAAATTTTAAATTATGGACATGGATAATGATCTTTTGTTCAAATTTTGAATATAGATAAATAGATATGGATGAAATTTATTTCTATTTTACTTTGGATGAGGATTTATTTGGATAAAGATTTGTTTGGATAAGGATTTATTTAGATGAGAATTTGTTTAGATGAGTATTTGTTTGGATAAGAATTTGTTTGGATAAGGATTTATTTGGATAAGTATTTATTTAGATAAGAATTTATTTAGAAGATAATTTATTTGGATAAGAATTTATTTAGATGAAAATTTATTTGGATAAGGATTTATTTGGATAAATATTTATTTAAATGAGAATTTGTTTGGATGGGGACTTTATTTGAATGAGAATTAGGAATGCATAATGATCCATTGTTTGAATTGGTTATGGATGGATATGGATGTGACTAGAGGAGCGTTGATTTGCTGCAAATAATAATAATTTTAACATTGTACTTGTCTTGGATATTGAATTTATAAGGGGTCTATTTGCAATTTTTTTTGAAAAATTTAGACTAAATTATAATTTTATAAATTTCAGAATTTTTTGCAAAAAGGACTTATTTATAAAATTTTAAAACTTTCAAAGTCATTTTTTAATAAGATTTAAACTTCTTTGTGAATAAAAATTTTCGATATTTATTTGTGAAAAATTAAAATTGTAGAGATTTATTTGCAAATATGAAATTTCGAGGAATTTATTCATATCTTCTAAATTTTGTAGGGAATAATTTTTAATTTTAAGTTTTTATTAAATATTTTTATAAAATTTTTATTCGAAAGACCTATTTATAAGAAAATCCAACCAAATACCAATTTATGAAGATTTATTTAGTGCAGAAATTTATTTATAAAATACTTGCATTTTATCATTTTGGCCCAGATAATAGATGGATTTTGGGCCTAATTTTGATCCAAATATCCAGCCCACTCAGTCCATCTAGATTAGGCCTAACTTGAATCCAAACTTTCCAATGATTCAAGTTTGACTGAGATCCACATTTAGGACATAATTTAGTAGCATATAAGTCTCAATTTTAATCATATTCAACAAATTTGATTATGGAAAAAATCATCTCAAGCAATCAGGTCAAACCAAGTTCAAACTAAAACCTAACTAGATAAATTGAGTTTGAGCCAAATCCTAATCAAGTTTAAACTTTAATCAAACCAAATTAGTTTCAAACCAAAACCAAATCAAACTCAACATTGAATTAAAACAAAATTAGGCCCAAGCCTAAAACAAAATCAAATCAAGCCCAAGCCTAAGAAAAAGCCAAATCATGCTCAAAACTGAACCAAAACAAAATGAAGTCCAAGTCATAAACCAAAATCAAATCAAGTCCGAGTCATGAACCAAAACTAGTTTCAATATGGTTCAAACCCAAACAAAAAAAGTCCAATATGGTTCAAATCCAAACCCAATAAGGGTCTAATATGGCTCGAACCCAAACCAAATAAAGCTCCAACATGGTTCAAACCCAATAATGATCCAACATGGGTCAAACCCAAACCAACATTGTTCAAACTTGAACCCAATAAGGGTCTAGCATGGGTTGACCCCAAATCCAATAAGGGTTGAATTCAAATTTGGATCCAATAACAATCCAATAAAGATTGGATACAAAATCCATTAAGGATCCATCCAAGATTCAAGAAGGATTGAATCCAAATCGATTAAGGATCCAATAAGAGTCCATTAAGGGATAAACCAAGATCCATTAAGGATCTATTAAGAATCCAACAAGGGTTAAACTTAAGTCCATTAAGGATCCATAAAGATCTAATAAGGATCATATCTAAAATCCATTAAGATCCATAAAGATCCAAAAGGATTGGATCCAATATCCATTAAGGATCCAATAAGAACCCAATAAGGGTCAAACCTAGATACAAGAAGCATCGAATTCAAGGTCCAATAAGGATCAAATCCAAGATCCACCAAAGAATAAATATATGATCCAATAAGGATCAAATCCAAGATCCATTAAGGATCTAGCAAGAACCCAATAAGAGTCGAATTAAGATCCAATAAGGATCAAGTCCAAGATTTAATAAGGATCATGTCCAGCATCCATTAATGATCAATGCCAAAGCCTGATAAGGATCCAATAAGAGTCAAACTCAAATCCATCAAGCATTCATTAAGGTCCAATAATTTTGGCACATTTGTGTGTGATGAATCTTGACACCTTCTAGCACTAGTTGGCTACAAATTCTACCTAAACCTGTGAACTGTTGAATCCAAACCCATTAAGGGTCGAGTTTAAATCCAATAATATCCAACATAGGGTTGGATCCAACCCAACAAATCAAACTAGGCCTAAACTAAAATAAAGTTTGAATATTGAATTGATTCGAATCAAACCAAACTTGAAACAAAACCAAGTTTAAATCAAACCATGCTCATACTAAGTGAAGTTAGTTGGCAACAAGCACAAAGCTATCGACAATTCCTCAAGCTCAATTGACAATAAACCAAAATGGCTCCTAATTCTTAAATGAAAGATGGTCAGCATAAGCCAAAGAGACTAACCATTAAAATTGAGCTAAGGGAGGCTTGCACATATTCAATCAGTCAGTCAAATGTTGTGTTCAAAGGATGTTCACTGACATAAGCATAAAGCCATCAGTAATGCTTTAAATTTAATTAGCAACAAGCTAAAATCAGTCAATTATCTTCAAAACTAAACCAAACTAGGAAGGCTTGCACTTGGTCAATCAGTTAATCAAATATTGTATTCCAAAAAAGTTCACTGACACAAGTATAAAGTTGTCAGTGATGCTCCAAATTTAATTGGCAAGTAGAAAACCACCAATTATCTTTGAAACCAAATTGAGGTAAGGTAGGCTTGCACTCAGCCAGTTAGTTAGCCAAACATCATGTTCGAAGGAAATTCACCAATGTAAGCATAACACTGTTAGTGATGCTTCAAATGTAATTGACAATAAGCTAAAAGCCGTCAATTATCTTTAAAATAAAATCGAACAAAGGCAGGCTTGCACTCCATTAGTCAGTCAACCAAACATCATATTCAAAAGAAGTTCACAAACACAAGCATAAAGTTGTTCAATGATGCTTCAAATCCAATTGACAATAAGTTAAAAGTCATCAATTTTTTTTAAAACCAAACCAAACTAGGGCAAGCTTACACTCAGTTAGTCAATCAGTTAAATGCTATGTTCAAAGGAAGTTCATTGACACAAGCATAAAGTCATTAGTGATGCTCCAAACCCAATTGATAACAACCTAAAAGTGGTTAATTATCTTTGAAACCAAACTAAATTAAGATAGGCTTACATTTTAGCAATCATACAATCAAACACCATGCTCAAAAGAAGTTCACTAACACAAGCATAGAGCCATCAATGATGTTTCAATGCTAACATACAACAAGTTAAAAGCTATCAACTATTTTTAAAACCAAACTAAACTAAGGCAGGCTTGTACTTGATCAGTCATTCAACCAAAGAAAAAGCTCTTAGTGATGCTTCAAATCTAATTGTCAACAAGCTAAAAGCTGTCAACTTGCACTCGATCAATCAGTCAATTAAACATTATGTTCAACAAAAGTTCACTGACACAAACATAAAGCCATCAGTGATGCTTCAAATATAATTGACAACAAGATAAAATTCATTAATTATCTTTAAAATCAAACTGAACTAACACACTCTTGCACTCAGTCAGTTAGTAAGTCAAATGTTGTGCTCCAAAAAATTTCATTGACACAAGCATAAAGCTATCAATGATGCTTCAAGCTAAAAGATGTCAATTATCTATAAAACCAAACCAAACTAAGGTAGGTTTGCACATAGCCAATCAATCAACTAAACATAATGTTCAAAAAAATTTTACCAACACAAGCATAAAACCATTAGTGATTCATCAAACCAAATAGTCAATAATCTAAAAGTCATTAATTATCTTTAAAACTAAACTGAACTAAGGTAGGCTTACACTCAATTAGTCAGTCAATCAAACATCATTTTTTAATATAGTTCACCAATATAAACAAAGAGCTATCAATGATGCTTCAAATATAATTGACAACAAGCTAAAACCTATCAATATCTTTAAAACCAAACTGAACTAAGTAAGCTTCAACTCAGTCAATCAATTAGGCAAAGGTCATATTCGAAAGAAGTTCTCGACCCAAGCATAAAAAAATAATGCCATTAGTGATGCTTCAAATCACAACAAGCTAAAAGCCATCAATTATCTTTAAAACCAAACCAAGCAAAGGCGGACTTGCACTTGGTTAATCAATCTCCCAAATATCGTGTTAGAAGGAAGTTCACCAACACAAGTATAAAGTTGTCAATGATGCTTCAAATCTTTTTGATGACAAGGTAAAAGTCATTAATTATCTTTAAAATCAAACCAAACTAAGGCAGACTCACACTCAATCAGTCAATCCACTAAATACCATGTTCAAAGGAAGTTTACCAACACAAACATAAAGTTGTCAGTGATGCTTTAAATATAGTTGACAACAAGTTAAAAGTTGTAAATTATCTTTAAAACCAACTGAAACTAAGGTAGACTTGTACTTGATCAATCAATCAACCAAATACTATATTTTAAGAAAGTTTACCAACACAAGCATAAAGCCATCAATGATACTTCAATCTAAACAAGGTAAAAGCCATCAATTATCTCCAAAATCAATCCAAACTAAGACAAGCTTGCACTCTATTAGTTAGCCAATCAAACATCGTGTTCTAAAGAAGTTCATTGACATAATCATTAAGTCATCAATAATGCTTCAAATCTAACAAACAACATAGTAAAAGCCATCAATTATCTTTAAAATCAAACCAAACTAATATAGACTTCCACTCGAATAGTCAATCAACCAAATGTCATGTTAGAAGAAAGTTAACCAACACAAGCAAAAATCTATCAGTGATGCTTCAAATGTAATTGACAACAAGCTAAAAGCTATCAATTATCTTTAAAACCAAATTGAACTAAAGTAGTCTTGCACTTAATCAGTTAGTTAGCCAAATGCCATGTTCAAAGAAAGTTCACAGGCACAAGCATAAAATTGTCAGTAATGCTTTAAATCTAATTGATAATAAGGTAGAAGCCACCAATTCTTTAAAACCAAACTGAACAAAGGTAATCTTGCACTCTATCAGTTAGTCAGCATAACGTCATGTTCAAAAGGAAGTTTATCAACACATGTATAAAGTTATCAGTGATGCTTGAAATCTTATTAACAACAAGCTAAAATGCCATCGATTATCAAATCAAGAATGATTAGTATAAGCCAAAGCCGCCAACAATTTTCTCAAATCAAAAGCAAACTAAGGTAGGCATTCACTCTTCTAGCCAATCATCCTTCAAACCAAAGGAATTTAGCAGACAATAAGTAGAAAATCATTAGTAATGCTTTAAGACCTAATCTGGTTAATTGACACAAGTTAAGGTAGTTAGACATACTCTAAAATCAAGCAAAGTTATCAACATCATTTGAGGAACAAACCAAGCATCCATTGAAGTCAAGTTCCAAATAGGTCTTCTATCGCATTGCACTCAATCATGCACATAGGGATGGAGCAGCGGGCGAGGATAAATTTTTTTATTTTTTATATTATGAAATTAAATTCTTTAAATTGTAAAGTTAGGGTATTTCCATGCTCAAGCTATGTAACCTCAAAATTTAATTAATCAAATTATGTTCTTTCATTTTTTGTGTCTTTATCTTATTAGCTATGTTTCTTATTTTAGGAGGTACCTAACAATTGTTAGGATAATTAAAAATAGGGGTTTGTACCTACTAGAAGTCATGTTTCTACAATATATGGTAGTGTATAAAATAAAACCTAAAATTGATTTGTTTTTTGGAGATTGCTTCTTGGGATCCTCTAGTTATCTCGGGTGATTGATCACTAGTCGACATCCAAAACCAACTTTAAGAATTCCTCATTTACATGAAAGTCCTACACTACTTGAGTCATCTAGTGCTCAGCCTCAACCTGAGCCCCTTTGATAGCCTAGACCCTCACTTTATGAGACAAAAGTCCACTCTTTAGAATCATCTTGCACATCCTCTCTTAAGCAAGTTTAAGTCAGACGGACTGTAACTTCTCCTTCAAATGAGCCATTTGTGTGTCAAATCTCTCCAACTAGTAAAAAGCCTCAGCTTCAACAATGGCAGCTCTGCTAGTGTACTTCTAGAGCTTCAAGATGTGGCGCCCTGGTTGTGATAGTTTGAAGTGTCCCCACAACCTCCCAACATCTCTTGAAGAGCATCACCAACTATAACAAAAAAAATCATCAATCCAAGCTTAAATTAGGCTAAAAGTAGATGTTCAGAAGGTTTACCTCACTATGATATTTGGCGATGAAGTTGACAAGTACTTTGTCAAGCAACAATTGTAGATTGGGAGGCCCTCCTCCAATTGATTCTAGTCCCGTAGAAGGATTGAATGCTCCACCACCCTCCACACTTCTAGCTAAGCCATTGTGGGGGTTCCTAGACAACTTATTAGAAGAAGCATCATAATTGAGATTACTTGGGCCTAAGGGGCAGATGGCAAGGACGAAAAAGCTTAGTTTAAATGGACCAAAAGAATCAATAGATTGAGTTGAACTATGAAAACTCAATACAAAAGAAACAACATTAGGATGAAAGTATAGACCAAACAATCAACTACTACTCCACATAACCAAATTGTGAAGAAAGCGCCACTCACATAGCCGCACAAGGAAGATAGCCCACATGAATGCAAAAAGTGACCCATCCAATATGTGATTCATAGTAGAAGATTCAAGGATCACTCTATTTATATACCATACAAGAAATGAGAAGTAATGCAAGATAAAACAAAAATAAAAAGAGACATAGTGACATATATGATTATTTATATAGATTTTTAACTAAAGTCTGACTTAGAGCTTGATGGGAATTAGAGTCAGAATTTTTACTTTCATTCATAATAGGTTGAATCTAACTTGGGTTGGTCCAAGTTTGAGTTAGATGTGGGCAGAAATTTGAGTTAGAAGTGGGCTGAAATTTGAGCTAGGTATGAGCTGAAATTTTGAGTTAGATTTGGGCTCAAGTTCTAACTAAATTTGGGCTGAAATAAAATTTTTTTAGATTTACAGATAAGTCCTTGGATGTGAAAATTTTATAAATGAACCTCCAAGATTTTGAACTTTACAGATTTTTTACAAATAAACCCCTCATAACATGAAATTTACAAATTAGTCCCCTCAAAATTTAAAATTTACAAATAAACCCTTCAAAGATATTTTTTTTGCAAATAGGTCCAAATCTTATTATGTTGCAAATAAAATTTTACACTTATAGCCTATTTTACAAAAATAATCCCATATTTCATGGAAATTATGATTCAACCCCTGGAAATAAAAAAAATTTATAATAACCTCATAAATTTGATATCACAAGTTGGTACAAATTCAAATATTTTCACCCACAACCATTTCTCATCCAATCCAAATAGAATTTATCCATCTAAAACAAACAAAAAAACTAATAAAATTTTTGGTTCAAAATTTGAATGAGTCCATTTTGATCTTCTCAATGCCTATAAAAACCTACAGAACCTGCAAAACAAAAAAGGTAACAAAAATTAAAAATTAGTAAGATCGTAAGAACAAGAATAGGGAGAGAGATTAGAGAAGAGAACAAGAGAGGGTAGAGATTGGAATTCACCAATTAGAGAAGAATGTGAAGCTTGGGTAAAGGATTCATAAGAGTTTCAAAACATATCTTTGTTCCTTCTCTTTTCTTCTTTGCTATGCATCTCTTTATTATACTTTGCCTTTCTAGGTTCTCAATCCAACCTTCCTTGCTAATCCATCATGCTCATCCGTTTTGTGTTATCTGCAGTTCTCGACTAAGTCTAAGAATCTGAACCCTAAGGTTCAGGTGCCTAAACCTAGCTTGTGTTTGCATCCCTGATTGCTACCTCCATTGTGCTCCTCTATAGTCATCGAACTCGTACCTACCGGACCTCAAAGTTGTCATTGCTCCCTAGCTACATCACCACTCATCTCTACCCAGATCAACACTCAACCAAGTGTTAAAGCTTGATTACAAACTCCATGCTTGATTGTGGAAACCTTATCAAAGCACTACCACAAAGAGTAGTGGCCCCTTATAAGTCACACTAATAATATTTAAATGTTAGCATGCTTCATCACTAATCCCAGCACAAGGAATCTACAATATAATTAGGGGTCTACACCTAATGGAGGTTCGGATAGCTCGACTTCAAATCCAACACTTGGCCAAAGTCTAAAAAACTTGATAATAAGTTTAACACTTGGCAAAAGCATGAAAAGCCTCACTACAAATTTTATGCAAGACAAGGTGCCCAATTAAGGTCACAAGTTCTACACTTGACCTCATTAAGCCAAGTTATAAGCCCCTCACTAGGCTAAGGAAAACATCGCTTTCAAATTGTCATGACAAGTAGTGATCCATGCATGTGATGTGAATGAAATTCCATTATGGGCATATTTTATCATACCCATGCCACAAGGAAACACAAACTCCTAGTTACAAGTCCAACACTTGGCCACAAAGCCAATTCACCAACTTTTTGCTTGATATCTTGAGGCCTAACTACAATCTCATTACTTAACAAACGAAAAACTATACTTGTCATAAAATTTTAGAAGTGCAAGAGATATAGGGATAACCCATTCATTAGCTTGGGGAAGATAGACTTCACTCAACTATTCCTATTGCCCTTTACCATGGCTAAGTCATCCTAGCTATCAGAAACTCAACTATTCCAAAGTTTGAAAACAACCTTCCGAGCTGAAAGAACATTCAAGACAATGAAAGACCATTGCAAAAAACCAAATCACTCTATCAATATTAGAAGCTACGAAGAAGCTACTATTAAAGTCACAATGCAAATTATGCCTTAAGGGGTCAAATAGAAAGATTAAAATCTTTGTTTTATGCATTTCCACCCTTAACAAACAAATCATCAAGTTTCTCTAGGGTATCTTCAGCAGAATATTGAAAAGCGGCAATGACCTCCCTTTTGAAGGTCACTTGAGATTTGAACTTCAACTTCAATAGTGGGGTTTTCTTTGAGGTCAATTGGAACTACTAAGGCTAGGTATTCAAAGGTAAAATCCATAGCATTCAACGAAGGAGGTAGTTTGGCAAGGGAAGGCTCTTCTACGAAGAGAGGTTGCTCAGATGGTGGTAGCTGGTCAACAGAACCCTACACTTCATCATCAATCTCATCCCCTATAGTGTTAGTATCCACTATAGGGATGAAGTAGGATGGGGCACCATCGGAGACCAAGGAATACCATGGGAGTCCAAATAATAGAGCTTCAAACAATGAAACAGCAACTCAAGGTTGATCTCCCTCAAGAACAAATCTTATAAAGGGTCAAATCAAACTTCTTGAGGTAATCAAGGAGGTCATAGTGGCAATATGCATAACCCTCCTTGAAAACCACACCAACTCCTCTACCAACTTATCTTGATACTCATCTAATTTCTAGAAATCCACCATGGCCCCCACCCCAAACTTGGTGATCATGTCATAATATTCCTATCTAGCTAGATAGTTGACCAGGACATTACTTTCCCTCTTCTCAGTAGTCTTAGTTCTATTCTCAACAATGTGGTCCCATTGCTTAGCTTTAAGCTTCTTTTTCTTAGCCTCTGTAGCCTTCCTTTCCTCCTCCTCGACTCAACCTTTTTTTGTGGTTAGTTCAATATCAAGATGGTGGTTTTTTGTCTTCTCCTTTGTAAGAAAATTCTACAGTCTATTAAAATGGGCATAGAGTTGATGGTAATGCTCCATCATTTCATTATTGAATAGAGCCAACAGTCAAGGTATAAAGTCAACAAAACAAAGGGATATCTATAGCTACTTATATCCAAAAAAATAATTGAAATTACCCATTGTTGAATTTTGTTGATTGCTGCCATAACCATATTGGTGTGTGCATCAATTTCAATAATTATTTAGAAGGCACAGGCACTAGCCAAGGTGCCACAACCTCAATCGAAGTATCAAACCTCTAAGTTGTAGGGGATACAATAGTTTGTAAGGACCATGCACTCCCCTTCCTCTTCATCTTCATTGGGAGTCTTGAAGATGACCTTCTTCTTCCTCTCAACCTAAGTTGTGGCTCAAGAAATAGATTGGGTGCAAGAATGTGAAGGTCCAAGTTTCACCTTGTTAGCTCTCCTCGTACCATTGACCTCCATAGGCTATTTTTTTTGCTGCCCAGAATGGAAGACTCTTCATCGAAAGCTCAGGGCACATCAAAATTTGATTTACTTGGCTAAAATATACCACTCTTATAAGAACTAGAGTAAAATTTAGGAACACCTTAAAAAAGGGGAAGGCACACAAAGTATCATTCTCACCAAATTCTCAAGCTACACTTACATACAAATATAAATAATGCTTGGAACACCACTGGGGATATTAGCATTCCTCTACCACATCGAAATGGATCTAACTAGCTAGAATATCAAATAGAACTATAGCCCCAGTCTAGTGCCACAACTTGGATAGGAATATCCAAACTATCAGAGCTAAAGATCTTTATCCTATATTCCTTCTAGAAATGCACTAAAGATGAGTTGCTCCAAAAACATTGACGATATTTTCATATTGCCACACCAATTCCCTAGACTGCTACTTGACCTACAAAATCTAAAGTCCACCTTAAAAATACTAAATATTGGGGGCTCACCCTTTAAAATGCAAAAGATCCATAAAACAACGATACATGCCATCGCTATCTAGTGACAGTTCATATTGATATAATACTTGCCAAACTAATTTAGGGAATGGAAATCTTAACCATAATTCAAATTGAGCCCAGTAGGTGTCATAACTATGGCCGTATTTCTTCACCAGCTTCTAAAACTAATCTTCATGCTCGAATCTTTGTACCTTAATATAAGTCAGGAAACTAAATTCGAAACTGAATTCTAATACTAGTTTATTAGTATCCTTCTCTAAGAGGATCCTATCTAATAGCCATACTAACACTTTGGAAGAACAACCATCCTTTGGAGACCATGAGAGAGGAGGATAAATCTCCTACCTGGATCTAGAGGGAGGATGATACAAACCCTAGTGGGGAATATGTTCCCTCACTTTAGATGTTGATATAAAGTCACCCCCTTGCATAGGTTCATTGGAAGAATGCGAGTCTGAGCTCCCACTTCTATCTCTTTTAATAGAACATATAAAAATGAGCTATCGTTAGAACTCTATAGTAACCCTATCAAACTATGGGAGCTCAGGCTCATCAATTACAAGTCTCTCAATTCAACCAAAAATAAACTTCACTGGAAAAGCAAGAAAATTGAAGATAAAACCAATGGCTAAAAATCCAAAAAATATACTGAAATTGCAGTGAGGAAGAACACAAGAGACCTCCATCACAAAGCAATAAAAATATAAGAATAAAAAAAGAAAGAGAAAGCATGCTTACTCGACATGTCATATTGAGGATCATACTTCAATTAGAGAGGTTACTGAAGAGTTGTTGAGTGTTAGAGGAAGAAATCATTGAGAAGAATTTTGAAGGTTAGAAAATGCTAACACTAAAAAGCTAAGGAAGAAGATGGAAAGCTTTCCTTAGTCCTGCCACTTATGGCATAGGATTAATGGCCCAAATGAACTCTCAACTACCTAGAGATGTAAGCTTGATTAAAAAGTAGATTGAACACTCTTCCTTCAGATCAATACAAGGAAACACAAAGCACAATCTCTAGCAACTCGGAAGTTGGAGAGTAACCTTATATCCTAAGCTTAATGATATCCTCAAATCTCGCTTTGAGGTAATAATGGCCAAGGATTTCATGCCTAACCTGCAATAATTCACAACCCTTGAGTAAGATTTCACCAAAAAAGGGGGTCTCTCAAAATAGGGGCCACTACATCCAAATTTAGGAGAAAGCTATTGCGGGCACATTCAAGCCTTCACAGCCAAACCTCGCTACTCAGCTAGAATGCTTGGGGGAATGATGTGTCATAGCTCATATATTCTAAGTTGAACCACTTTAGTAAGAATAAAAGTGGTCAAAAAGTATACTCCAAACTAAGTCTCACAACCTAAAAAAGACTATTTTGAATTATATACTTCGGTTGATCACCCATCTTATTGATAGAAGAAAAGATGGGGCTACCATAGCTCATCTAAGTTATCACCACCCAACTCAGCTCTCACAACCTAGCTTTCACATGCAACTCTCATTAACATGCCTACATGGAATTCTACAATGTGGTCTCTAGGATGGTAACCACCTTCTACATCACTCTCTACTCCACCTCCCACTACAATGCAATGGAAAAGAATGTGTCAGTACGGATATTGGAGCAAAATGTCAACATTACTCTTAACACCTCATAAAATTACGAATGATAGAGGCACATATAAAGTCAGTATCCAACAATTAAGGTAGGCTCCTTCCTCTCCTCTTTTCTCTATTTATACTCTCTCAATCCTTTGCTAACTTAAGCATTGGAGTGTCTTCTACTAGCTCCACCCTCATCAAGTAGATTTTTTATTATTTTATATGTTTGTAATTCTTCGTCGGAGAGCTGCAAAGCTATCTAGTTAAAGCGTGATGTCAACACACTTCCCAAACCCTAGAGTGTGTTAGTGACACAATAATATCATTGCTAGAGATGTCAATATCATTACTATGAATTCATATCGATTTGTGATCCTATCTTTTCTTTGTGGTTATCAACACCACATTGCTACTTTATGCTTGTGCATTTCGTTATATGCTTGTGAACTAAGGTTGAAGGAAGTTGAGTGCTCCTCTATCCTAGCATACCATTAGCATTATGAACCTATTATTTGGACCACATCGAAAATAATCTAAGAGAGTTAGGATGCTTGGCAGTATTGTTTGCTCTCTCTCTTCTTGCATCTATGCTTGATTTTTATTGCTCCAATTTCATAACTTATATAGCTTCTTTGAAATCAACACATTGCTCTAATAGAGCCCTTGTAGATTCTTTTAATTAAACAAAGCTATAATATGTCACATGAGGGACTATTCAACATTTTTAGAAGGGGATTCATATTACTTGATGTGCATAGAGACATACAAGCAAAAGGCACAAATCTCATATGTATGAGTCAAAATGCTTACTTTATGAGATGATAGAGCATTAACCCAAAAGACAATGCTTAAAAGTAATATTCTTATGCATTGTGAGAATTTATGGGCTATTGTTGTAGTCACGTGAACTATGTTTACATGCTCATTTATTTCCACATAGTTCAAATGGTGCAACTTACATGGTTATATTCACAAGAAGCTAATTTTTTGAATCCTAAATGGATATGATAGAAAAGCTAATTCATATTTGACTAAAATTCATGGGTTATATACACGTTCCAATAAATGGCATAATTGTATATTGCATCAAGTTTGGTTGAGTTAAGATTACAAATGAATCTCATTGTTGTTGAATGGAGTGACAATCATTTTCATTGCTAGAACCATCATTGTTCTATCATAAAACTTTTATTCTCTTGCATTGGGAGTTATCAAGCATTTTTATATTAACACTAAAAGCTAGTTTGCTAGCATCTAAAATAAAAATTGCTAGTCACTTATGCTAAATTGACATCTCTTGTGTTCTAATACTTCTCATTTATGGAATGCAAGTCTTTGTGAAAATTATTAGACGAGCATGAGTTTCTATTGTAACATGACTTTATGTACACATGTCTTTGCAGGGTCCTAAGATGTAACTACCTCATTAAATAGAGGTTGGGTCCAACATTTTCATGCTTGCCCACATCAAGAGGCCAATATTTTCATGCATGTCTGTCAAGAAGTTGGTCTAACACTCTTGCACTTGCTCACATCAAAGGTCCAACACTCTTCCTCTCACCTATCAAGAGGCTAGGTTCAATGTGCTCATGCTTCTCCACTTTAAAGGTCTAATGCTATTGTGTTTGCCTCTTCAAAGGTGCAATGCTCTCACCCTTACCCATAAAGAGGTTGGATCTAACATATCACACTTGCTCACATCAAGTGTTCAATGCTCTCGCACTTGTCCATCAAAAGATTGGATCCAACACTCTTATGCTTGCCCATGCCAAGAGTCCAATGCTCTTGCAGTTTCCAATCAAGAGGTTGGGTCCAATGGTCCCACACTTAGCCACATCATGGGTTAAACACTTGCACTTACCTACATCTAAATCCCTGGTTTTAGCCCCCGAATATTAAGGCCTTAATTTCAAAAGCCCTAGCCCTTACACATCAATTCAAAAGCTCTAGATCTTGCATGTCAATGGCCTAATTCCAAAAGCTCTAGGCTTTGCACATTAAGGGCCTAATTTTAAAAGTCTTATGCTTGCACATCAAGGCCCTAAATGTCATATTCTATCCATTGCACATGAAGGACCTAAATGTCAACTTTAAGACCTTGGTACATCAAGGATCAAAATCCCAAACTCTAATCCTTTCAAGTCAAGGTCCCAATTCCAACATCAAGGACCCCAACATATCAGGTGCTTAATTCTAAAATAATAGTCATCATACATCAAGAACCTAAATCTCAAGTTTTAGCCATTGCACATCGAGTGTTTAAATCTCATGTTCTAACCCTTGCATATCAAGGGCATATATTTAAAAATCTACCCCTTGCACATCAAGGACTTAGATCTCAAGTTTTAGCCCTTACACATCAAGAGTCTAAATCTCAAGTAATAGCCCTTGCACTTCAAGAGCCTGGACACAAAATCCAAAATCCTAATATTTGCCCATCAAGGGTCTAGATCCAACACTCCTATGCTTTTTTTATCATGGGCTCAATGCTCACACATTTTTCTTACATCAAGAGAGTGGAATTTGATATTCACACACTTATTTCATTAAGGTTCCAACACACTTGTGTTCGCTTACATTTCTACTACAATTCAACTTTTGGGATGCTAATGTCTTGTTCTAAGTCACTATGATTATTTTACCACAACTCAAGAAAGTATGCTAAATGTGCAATGATGGTGATGTGACATTCTAAACTAAATGGTTTAGGTTAAAACCAAAATAAAATGACTAGATAGTCAAGGTCAAGGTTAAGATATTGTAAGCTAAGGAAAACATGTAATGTAAACACTGAGACACAAATTTCCCTCGACCAGTTGGCAGAATTCATAACATCATGACTAATTCTGAAAGATAATAAATGGTATTTCAAGATATTGAAACAAATATCAGTTTTTCCAAAAGCTTGAAAAAGAAAGGATTTGGAGTAAAACATATCCATATAGCCCTTATCCAAATCCTTATCTAAGCCAAAAATGAAATATCATTGCGCTAATACACTCCAATTCAAATATAAATGCAGATTTGATTGGACAGAATAAATTCTTTATGTCAACCGACCAGTTTAAAAGACCTAATTTACAATGACTTTTGAGTGCTATTGCGTAACTTTGAAAACTACAATTGACAAAGTAAACAATTTCTTATACCGCCGTACAGTTACATGTTTTTGGGAAACTTAAGAATGCAAAACATTGGACTCAAAACATTTTCCAACATGTTGCACTTTGCTTTCAGAGGATTTCATGGACATCGTAACTTCAATTTCTGTTTGTTCAATTCTGAATACAACAGTGTCCGTCACGTCCATCTATAGATTCATGAATATTGATGTTAAAAATGAAAAAAAAAAAAAAAAACTTTTGAGGTCCTTTACTTAAGAGCTGTCATTCTTAAACAATCCCCGCATTTTAGCAGCTTGTCTGCGCCATTCATGGATTGGAACCTGCAAAAAACATGAAATCATGTTAATTGTAAAGTTATGAGGATTAAACAAGGACAAAAGCACAATGTTAACTGCAGGAAAGCCACTGTAGTCGCCTGATTTTGTGATATCCTTGGTTACACCACTATTTGCTGCGACCCTGACCTGCAATTCATTTCAGGTATTCAGGGAATCTTTTAACTTATGAACAGATAAATTCTCTACTATGTTTCTATTCCACTCAACTTTATGGAGAAATTGACAACAATTATAACTCAAAAAGGAGTAAAAGATTCAGTTTCTAGTAAAAGCTAGGGATACTGAATGGAAGCTTTAGACCTAGTTAATTTCTTCTGATCAATAGGAATTAATACAGACCATGAATTACCTAAACTAATCTACAGTTACATTCATGTTGAGGGAGAGTTTCAAAATAAAAGGCAGGAAGAGAAGTCATAAAATATTTCAGCTAGCAAGACTATATTGCATCTCAAATATCATTTTTTTAATTAATGCTATGGATGGGTGGTGTCCCATGGCAGAGTAAATGATGTTTGATCCAGAAAATACCTTTGAAGCAATTGAAACATGGTCACGCACAGCTACCCTGCCACCCAAAGTTACATAATCTCCCATCCTATCGTCCAAAACAAATTAATAAAAATAATAACCGCTCAGTGCAAAGGCTTACTAAGAATAAACCACAGTATGAAAAATGAAGTATCACATACGTCACAGAACCAGCAATTCCAACTTGTCCACAAAGCATGCAACACTTACCAATAACTACATTGTGACCAATCTGTAAAATCAACATAAAACTGTTACTCTTAAGCCCAAATAATTTCTCAAAACAAGAGATGTTTTACTGCCACAGGCATCAGGAGCCACCTGAACTAGATTATCTATTTTAGTATGATCTCCAATAACTGTATCTCTCCAACTACAGAAGAAAAACACAAGCAACATGCCACAGTTAGAAGAAATGCTAGACTCCAAATTTGACTGATCAAGTTGTTGAAACCAATTAACATAATAATCAAAGGGCAGAGTTATACGTGAAGACACAACCTTTGATTTAAAGGATACCTTCCGGAGGGCACTAGAAGCTATCCAAATAAAAAGTTTATGAGATAACTAGCCGATTAATTAAACACTCACCTACCCCTGTCAATGCATGTATTAGCACCTATTTCCACACTGTCCCCAATTCTTACTTGGAGTTCCTGCAACGAAAATAAAACACTTCAGAGTATACAAGTGAACGATATTTACTCATTAGAGTTGAAAATCTAAAAGCTTATCCATAACATTTTATCTGTATTCTATTCAACAAAATCTTGGTTGCTTCAGCTTTAGGACTACAAGGCAACTGTACAAGCAAAAATAGTTTTAGTTCAGAAGTTGATAACCTCAACAAATTCCTCACTTTTGATAAGGATATTTAATGTTGAATATAGCAAATTTTAAATTTTATGATGCAAGTAAGGGTGTCACCGTCTCTTGGTGAAATCTGGAACAAGGATCAGTTCGCATCGCATGAAATGTTGCAATATCCATGTGCATCTTCTGCAACCATTATTTTTGTTTTATAGCCAATTTTCAGTTTAACTCCTTTTTTGCTTTGGAAATCATTTTTGTGTTCTGTACTTAATCTACATGTTTTGTGATAATTATATATCTTTTGTGCTTGTTATTCATTCTCGGAGAGAAATAGGGGACTGATTTGGCCACAAACTGTGCAACTAAATCTGGGCCTCTCCTCGGGATGCTTAGGTGGTAATTTTCAACCATGAGTTATGCTGCATATATTTGCCTTTGTAACTAGCTACAAAATATGCAAAGCATCTTGGTCAGAAACCATTGATGGTACGAGATTGGGGAATTTGACGCTAGTCAAGTTTCTTCATAGTTGTTTCACAACACAGAAATATTTCATTGGTGGTAATTATGTCCCCATGACATCCAGTGCTGCAAATGTTTTTTTTCGAGATCAGCCATAAAAATGTGATGCGTATAAAGGAAGGGTAGACAGATGGCATCCGAAGACCCACATCCCAACTGTGTTCCACTGCAGCTGAATCAGACTTAGGGTTCAGTTGCCCAGTAAGAATGTCTATTATAGCCTCTTGTTTATAGTGCTACCGAGTTCTGTCAACTCGAATGGAAACCTAGTCAATTTGCCTAAAGTCCCGAATCACCTTTACATAAACCACTCATAAGCTCCGCCAGCTCGGTGATGTCACCATAGCCCAACAATCCTCAAAAATCATCTTCAGAATCCCCGCAGCTCTTCCATGAGGGTGGCTCTTAAGCAATGGAAGATATGACCAAAATACCACATCTCAGTCCTCTCGGACAAACTCTCCCGAATCTTCTACAAGACAATCCCGCCAATCGTAGCAACAGCCTCCTACACTACGCCCTACTTCACCTTCCGCTACCCGACAAGCCTAGAGATCATGGGCATACTTGCCACAGCAGATTGACCCAACAGCCCTTCGTTTCTACTTCGAATTTAAAATTTGCTACGGGTAGATAAACCATAACACCTCCAGATCTTGAGGTAAATCTCATTTTCATTCTAAAACAGCAAGAGTTTCTGAGCTCCCCTCCCACACAAGAGATCCGACGAGAACGCTCTCAAACTTGAGCATCGGAGCAATCTCTACTGGAGAACGCCAGTCAGATAGCTTTTCTGTTTTGCACGATAATCAGAGCGACGTTTCCCAGAGCATGAAAGGACTCTTCTACAATAGGTGTTTCTCCGCTGAAAATATCTCCATATTTCTTGTATTCCAACTAGTCGTACTTTCATTAAAATTCTCCGTCATCATTTCCAGTGAGATTCCGCAGCCACGTCAATGCAAATCCAGTCATCCATGGTCGGAGAGCGTCAAGCAGTTCAAGGAACCAATCTCCACGGCTCTTCTTTAATTGTTGGAAGAATCCTGTTGGATGGTGCTCCCCAACATGTCGCCAAATTTCAGCAACAGCCGCAAGGGACAAACCCTCTGACAACTTCTCACCATCATGATCAACTCGTGCAATCCACCCAGGTCCGGTCAACCTAGGGAAACTCGTCAAACACAATCCCTTGGACTTAATTTAATTAGTAACTCGCCCTACGTCAAATCCTTGGCCGAGCTGTCCAAGATCAAAACCATTTGCTGAAGTTGATCGTGACATTGCTCCAATCACATTGACGAATATGCCATGTTAGAAGGCCACAAAACTCAATAGAAGACCAAAGTAAATCCCAAGTTAAGGACTTGTAGAGAATGCAGACAACCTCTAGGCTAACAATGTTGCACCTTAGAGAGATGATTTCCTTCATTGTCAAGTATTAAAAGGCTCATATCACATTGTTAGTCGGTACGAGCAGCAAAAACAAGTTAGCAATATTCGAACAAAAAAACTATCTCAGGCTAATGAACCCTCGCAGAGACAAGGTGAACTAGTAGAACTTTCTCCCATAGGAACAGTGCTTAAGTGTCAAACAACTAGAATGACCATGCTAGTCCCAAAGATCTTGTCTGAACCTTATAATGGAAGTTCCGACAACCCTAATAGGAAACATAATATATCCCAAGACCTAGTAGATCAAATCAAATCCTTTAAGAATAGCATTTTTCTTTATGGATCCAAGGAGATAACGTTTTGCAAAGCATTCACTATCACCCTGCACGAACTCAATAGGACATGGTTCTCAAATCTATCGAGAGGCTTAGTAATCGAGTTTCAAGATCTCGAACGCAAATTTATAAATTAGTTTATATTTCTAGTGTTGCGACATTGAAATTCTTCCACACTTTTAACAATTCAGTAAGAAAATGATGAAAGCCTACAAACTATTTTGCTCGCTTGAATGCGGCAAGCATCCATGACAACGACCGCAACAGTTCCATTATACTGGCCACAACTACTAATAGGCTCCGAGCTACAAATGTCACGTACAAGAGGGCCTGTAAATCACCCCAATCCTAGTAGAGTTCATGGATCAAGTTCAAAAGCACATTGATGCAAAATAAATAATAACATTCCAAAGATAAATTAAAAGATCTTGAATAAGTAAGGAACATCTTGTTGCAACAAAAAAAAGTTTAGAACAGAGCTACAGGACCACGGACTAGAATTTCTGAGGTACACACTACGAAATCAACCCCAAGTTGAAGTTTTATCTCAAATCAAAGACTACGACTATCTTCTAAAGCATCGAAACTCTGACAATATTGCCACAAGATTGATAAATAAAATATTATGGCCCCGTTTATTTTGGGATCAGAATCAGTATCAGCTCGTTTCAAAATTATTTTTTTCTTATAAAATTAATATTTATTATTTTATACTATTATTAAATTAAATTATTTTAAAAAATTAAATAGCCTTTTGAGCTTTAAATTATTGAAACCTTAATTTTGATAAAAAAATATTAGTTTACAAAAGTGGTTTACTAGTCTTGACCTTAATCTTAACCTTGACCCCCAACCAAACGACCCTTATAAATTTTACCATGACTATGGTCACAATACTGAAAAATACAGGAATTTGAAACAGTTTATCAAATAAAAGGATACAAAAGGCCAACAATTTCAGCTACCACTGTTACCTCCTAACACCCCTAATCAAAACGGACAACAACCTATTAGTGAAAAGAGGAGTTTCATATATGTGACCAGTTTCTCAAAGAATATTTGGCTATGATCATGGAAGACATCGGAATGAGGAGTGGGAACTCGCTGAATAACAAGCATGGAGCTTCTACTAGGGGCAAGAGTATAATAAAAAACCAAGAGAATGCACATCTTACGACTAAACTGTAGTAGTTCGGAATGTGGAGAATACCATGATTCAACATGATGACGCATTAGTGATCACAGCCGCGTTAGAAGACTACCTAACAAAAAGGATAATGCTAGATATGGGAACCTCAACTAATAATAATCCACCACCAAGGCATTATAATGGATGTCTCGCTTGGTTCACGTAACATTCGCGGGCCTCTAAAGGCATTTGTTAGATTTCTAGGAGAAGGACAAAAGAGGTTAACAGTGTTTATTGATTTTTTGATAATGCATACAAAATCTCCTAACAACGCAATATATAAAAGATCAACATTAAATCGGCTCCAGATAATAATACTCACATATTATTCAATAATGTAATTCCCAATAAAATTTGGAATAAACAAAACTTGCAAAGATCACGACCTATCTTGACAATATTATTTAACCCATTGGAAGAAGGGAAGGTTGAAGGGAAAAGAAAAGCTTGAGTAAGAGACTCTGCGAGAATTGGAGGTCTTGAAGTAGTTGATAAGCATAGCATTGGACGAAACCACAAGTCACAGTGTCAAGGCTAGAGCCGAATTACCAAACTCGTTTTGTCTGATCCCCAAATGACCTCTCAAGGATTGATTCCTAAGTTGCATAATACAAGTTGTCTATTGTAAAAGATGTGAAACTTGTGAATCAGAAAATATGTTATTTTACCTTGGAGCAGTAAAAAATTATAGTTGAGATGATGGAGAAGCTCTTTAGCACTTTCTGTATGAGAAGTTTGATACTCAAAATGATTGACTAATATCATCATGGTCAAGAAAAATAATAGTAAATCAAAAATATGTGTGAACTTCAATAATCTCAACAAACTATATCCCAAGGACAGCTATCCACTTTCTATGATTGATCAACTATTGGACTCTACTTGAATGTCAATTTTTGAGCTTACTCGAATTTTTTTAGGAGTACCACTAAATCGAAATTCATCTTGATAACGAATAAAAAACCTCCTTATCACAGATTAACGGGTATTTTGTCATCCAGTCATGTCTTTTAGATTGAGAAACACACAAGTCACATGCCAAAGAATGGTAAATCGAGTCTTTAAATACAACTCGAAAGGAACATAAGCATGTAAACAATTTACTCATGAAGAGCATCCATCTCAAATTATATGGCAAATCTCTACAAAAGTTTCAGCACCCAATGTAAATATTGGATGAAGATAAATATAGAAAAATGCGTATTCAAATTTAAAATAGAAAAATTCCTGAAATATACGGTTTCAAAATGAAAAAGTCCCTACTTCAATCAAGGAGCTGCAACGCTTCACTAGAAGATTGGCTAGTCTTAACCATTTCTTTCAAATTCAGAAGATAAGTATTTTTGGCATTATTCAAGGCATTAAAAAGACAAGACTTCAAGCGGGATATCACTTGCGAACAAACTTTTGAAGATCTAAAAGGAATATTTAGTTACTCCACTATTGCTCATAAAATTGAGCCCCCACAAAATCCTTTACTTGTAGCTCTCAATCAAGGATCACTCCCTAAACTCGGTATTAGTGAACCGAGAAGAAAGCAAAACCCAATATATTATATGAGTCATTTATTAATAAGAGTCAGAATACAGTATCTCATTTGCAAAAGTTAGCTTATGCTTTGATCATTCCTTCACGCAAACTCCACCCATACTTTCAAGCCCACTCCATTCATGTATTGACAAGCTACGAACTTTGTCAAAAGTTGTAGAAGTTCCCAAGAATTCAAGTTGACTGCTCAAGTGGATTATGGAGATAAGATAATTTAGCATACGCTTCTAAGTTCAGGTAGCTATTAAGGCCCAAGTTCTCATTAATTTACTTGTAAAAATGAGGATCTCGGTGTAAGATCAAGACAAGTCTCCACAATGGAAGGTTTATACAAATGGATTCTTCTGCGAAATTGGAAAATATGCCAAAACTATCTTAATCAATCCTGATGGGGAGGTAGCAAATTACTCACTGAGATTTGAATTCAAAACTTCAAATAATATAGCAGAGTACGAGGCAATGCTAGTGAGAATTCAGCTAATCCAAGTTATAGTCTCTAGAAGGCTTCAACTCTTCAATGACTTCCAATAAGTGACCAACCAAATAAACAACCTCTACGAAGTTCAAAACACAACATTAGAGGAATTTTTGTCAATGTTTAGATAATCTTATAAACTTTTGAATTTGTGGAAGTCGCATAAATCCCTTACGAGAATAATGTGGAAGCACACTTCTCAGCTCGCCTAACCTTGCCAACTCATCCTAGGCGCATTCGTATGGTTTATGTTAGACCTGAACTCTGGAAAACACGATAATCTGACCGAAGTTAATGTGTCAACAAAATAATTAAGTTGGATAAAGTCAATCATGGAATTTGTCAAATAGGAAAAGTTGCCCAAGGACCAATTGGAGACCCAAAGAATCTAGCGACTCATAAAATTTCATTATACAAGAGAGGAGATTATAAAAGATCTCTAACACGTTCTCTGCTTAAATGTATAACTCTCACAAAAGGAGCATAAACACTAGAGGAGGTATACGTAGACGTTATAAGAGTGACCAAATATTAACATATAAACTATTATGCCAAAATTATTATTGAACCAACATAACACGAGAGATTGAAATACACCATTCATTGCAAGAAGTACCAAATCTATATTCCCTTGCATTGGGCTCTAGCGATCGAGTTTCAACAAAAACTTTCCGAACCCTTTGGCTAATTAGAAATTGATATTTTAGACTCTTTCTCACCAATGTTGATCAAAAGAAATTTTTATTAGTAGCCAAAAACTAATTTATCAAATGGGTTGAAATTGAAACTATTACTACCATCACTAAACACAATATCAAGACATTTTATTTACTGACAATGAGAAATTTGATGGCAAGAAGTTCCATGAGCTTTGCGAGAAATTAAAAATAGAGCAAAAGTTATTGTGCACCCTCACCCGTAGGCCAACAAACTTACGAAATTAATAAGATAAACCATCCTATTATGACTAAAAAATACATAGAAGACGCAAAGGAAGCATAGATAGAAACATTGTCACACCTTGTTTAGTCATATAGAACTACCCCAACATTTACAATTGGTGAGTTTCTTTTTATGTTTACCTATAGAACTGAGGTAGTTATCCCTATGGAAATACATGCTTCCACACCAAATCTATAACCCCCAAATAAATGAGGAAGATTTTCAAGCCGATAAGGATCTATTGATGAAAACAAGAAAATGATCCAGAGTCTGAAATGCACCTTATCAATAGCGCGACTCGCTACTACCAAAACCAAGTTCCTCATCAACCCTTATAGGTTAGAGGCTTGGTCATATGTAAGACGAATATCACCAACCAAGCTCCATGAAATATTAGAAATAAGGACTAGATGACACAAGTGAGATTTGGAGTCACAGATCAAGATTCGAACAAGAGCTGATACCTACACAAATTCAAAATCCTCTTTCAAAAGGAACAAAATGAAATATCACAAGAAGACAGTAGTGGGGAAGGCAAAATTTTCATTTCATTGTAAAAATGGCTCAAACGAGCTATTACAAAGCTAGGGAGCTAGATCCCAAAGTTCGCACATTACATGTAAAGGAGGGGAGTGAATGAAGCTGCAACAAAAAGTTAAAGCACCAGAAGCATCCCTTGAGATTTGATCTTTTTTGGGACCCAAACACCAAGCTTCCAACTAAAATTCTGACCCAACCACCATCATACACATTCACCAGAGGTGTCACACCTCTCATCTCAAACTCTCCCCTCCGAGGAATAGAGTGTCATCCTGTACTCCATTAACCTCTCATCCACTGCACTGAGAAATCATTTGTAACAGACATACACTTGTAGTATCGCAATGGTCATCCACCCAACAAGCTATTATTGAATAAAGACCGAAGGCATGCTGGTTCTCGATATTTTCACACTAGCTTCTTCAAATATCCTTTGAGACTCATCACTAAGACAAAATTCCTACACAACACAATTAGCTCACTCATTAACAAGAATTTTTTCAGTCCTACCTTATGAAGCCTTTACCTTCTCAATAACAACCTCAGTCCTTAAAGAACCTTAAAGAAGTCTCGTGAATAGAGGCTTTCTAGAGGTTGGTGTCGAGCTTCAAGGAGCTCTCTTCAACCAAATTCCCTATGTCTTGACTCGTTTCAGTTTGTCGAATGCTTCAAACTCTATTTCAAACGCCTGAGCTACATCATCCCGCACAAGTGACCTCAAACAACATATTCCTCATTTGTCACAAAAAGCAACAATCATTAATATGTAGAAAGAAGAGACTGAAATAAACTAAAACTTACACTTCCATGATACTTGACAACAAGTACGGCAAGATCTTCATGAGATAGCATTTGAAGGTCAAGCTTACAGTATTCCGCACCAACCTCTCCTGGTAAGGCTTTAGAAGAGAGCTTGGAGTATATAAGTCTCCACCACATGTCCCGCTGAATCCGATTGACAATCCTCTTTATAAGAATCAGCAGAAGGAGAGGGAGTCTCTTCCATTATGCGTTGGGCCAATCACCTAGATTTGGAGGCTAGCACTTTCTTCAGAACCTAGGATGAGGTTGGTTTCAAGGGATCATATTTCCTCTTCTTGGCTCCAAATCAATGGCAGAAATATCACATCCATCGCGGTTCGTTCGCAAAAATCGCAGTACAAGCCAGCAAAAAGTAAAGGAAATGCTCAAAAATGTATCATATATCTCTTCACGAGGAATTTTTGATATGGATATCCTCGGAAAGGTGCATATTAGGTCACCAAAGCCCAGGAAATCCTAGAGCCATTGTCAGAAAGGTAGAAGCATAATTAGAACAAAAGGGTGATGGGACTAAAGTGAGCCTTTACAAGGTGAACAACCAACAACCAAGATTTTACAAAAAGAACCTCAAGATTCTGAATCCTAGAGACGAGATGATGATGATCAGATTTTACATGATCAAATTTCGAATAGGCACCAATCTCGAGCCACACAAGTATGTGAAACATTTTGTAAGGCACCAGTTAGTTATCAACCTGAATTTCTGCATTACGGCTAGCTAAATATCAATCCAAGCTTGTTGTTCCATCCGCTGAGATCTGAACAAGACAGGCTTGAGGTAATCCTGATGTATATGCGAGAAGAGTATATATATGGCATCTGAAGACCCACACCCTGACATGTTTCACCACAACTAAATTAGGCTCATGGTTAAATTACACACGTAATAATGCCTATTGTGGCCTCTCATTCACAATGGTAGCCAGTTCTGGCAACTAAGGTCTATAAGCCATTCACGCATAGAAACCTAGTCAGCCAACCCAAAGTCCCGAATCACTATTACATAAGCCACTCCTCAGCTTTGGAAACTCAGCCATGTCGTCATAGCCCTGCAATGATGAAAAATCAACTTCAAAGTCCCCATGGCTCTTCAATGAGAGTTACACCAAAACAATGGGAGATCTAATCGAGGAATCACATCTTGATTCCCCAAGTAAATCATCATGCTTTGCTCTACCTCTCGCTATGCGACAAGCCTAAAAATTATGGGTGAACAATCTGCATAGTGGATTTACCTAAACGCCCTCTATTTCTAATCTAAATTTCAAATTTGCCACAGGGAATAAAACTCAACATCCCTAAATCTGGAGGTAAGACTCACTTTCATTCCAAATGAGCAAGAGATTTTTAGTTCTTGCCATGTGAGAGATTTGACAAGAATGTTCTCTAAATTTCTCTAAATTGAGTATCAGAGCAATTCTATTGAAAAATCCCAACGAGCAACTTTTTTGTTTTGCACGATAATTAGAGCAACGTTCCTAGAGCGCGGAAGGATGCTTTTGCAAGTATTTCTCTATCAGAAACACCTCTAGATTTCTTATGTTCCAACAAATGAAATGTAATATTCTCTCAATTGACCCCACTAATCTATAATCCATGAGTGATTCATAGCAAAAAGGAGAATTTGAGTCAACTTCAAAAAGAAAAAGAAAACATACGGATTCAACTAAAAAATATGTAAACCAAAATCAATAATAAGTAATGATTAGTAAGAACACCAACCTGGGGCTTCTTTACAATACATCCATGCTCATCGACTAGAAATCCAAACCCTGAAAAGGAACCAAAACAGAAAGAAAGTGTCAAAAGAAATAGATTCTTATGTGTTTGCCTCTTATTGCAAAAACCCATAGTGGAACTGCACATCAAATAACTTGCAATCAAAAATTGCAATACTTACAAAGATTAGAATGACAAGTTATGTCAACTAACAAGGAAAGATCACCACATACCACCACAAAATTCACAAAAATGAGTTGAAATAATAGCTTGTTATACGAAAAAAAGATGCCCAATGAACTGATTGCAACAGGACATCTTGGATGCAGATAAATAAAAAAAAGAAAAATGAAAACTAAAAAAACTGTGGAATGAGAAAACAGTTTGTTGTTTCACCAATAACCTCAGTGCCCAAATTAACTGCTAGCACAGATAGGCTTGATCTGTAAAATAGGTGGAAGACTACCCCTGCAAAATCTGACATATGGATTGGTAACATTATTTGATCCTAGTAGAGGTCTTGTTGGATAATATCCTAGCATAACATGGATTATCTGTGCTATTTACCTAGTTGTGCTTCAAGAAGTCCTGGGTGTGATAGTAGAGACCAACTATCATGACAACAAACATGATTAAATTATCCTCTTAGATGCTGAATAATTTCTCTATTTTCTGCAAGTGATGACCACCCGTAATTAGTGTGTATTTCCTTTGAGCATGACAAACAAATGAGAATTGAAAAGCAATTTCTAAATTTTCCTCTTATCATGTATATATATTGCATGAAAAACCACATTGAATCTGTACACATTTCAATAGGTAGTCTGATTGGATGCCACAAGCAAATGTAAAACCAAATAAAGACTCCTCCAACTAGTCCAAACATTGAATTCATTGGAAGAAATTTAGTTGACAGATCTGGCCCAGATCTATGGCCTAGATGGATGGGTGAACCCTAAGGCCCCTCAGGGTTCACCCATCCATCTGGGTCGTAGACCTTGGCATCTATGGTCCAAATTTGTCACTCCGCTCTCAGGAGCAGTGACCTAAATTTCTTCCCAATTTCATGTAGTACTTCGAGTATTTTTCTTAAATTAGAAGTTCTTATAATGAAATTCTCTTCCTAGGGAAAATTATTTCATATTCTAATTATCTCAACAAACTGACTAAGAGATCTTTGGTTGACAAGAAATAGGAAAAAATAGTTGGAAGTAAAATTATTTCCCCACTTCTGATGTTTAGTTGTTTAGAAATAATTTCTTGAAAGTTAATCAACTTTCTATTACTTCTAATCTATAAATGAAAAATAAACTAAATTTGACTCAATATTTTTTAAGTTAGAAGTAAATTGTATAAGTGAATGTAATAATATCTTTAATTATAATAATATTAATAACCTCACATACAATAATAATATAGTTTTTAAAAGGTTTTATTTCTGAAAAAATTAAACAATCAATTAATATTAATAACCTCACATACAATGATCATATATTTTCGAAATATACTTTCATCCAACCAAACATCAGAAGTGGATCACTTCCTTCTACTTTTGAGCAACCAAAGAACTCCTAAATAAGAGATGTGAACCTTCATAAGCAAAAAAGTGGAAAATTAGCAATTTATTTGTTGGTTTATTCTAGAGAACAGGGTCCAAAATAACTTGAAAATTTATCTTACAATTTTGGAGGTATCCAAAATATATCATTGAAATGAATAAATGCAAGAGCTATTTGACTATCAATCACATGATATTATACTAAAATCAACTAGCAATTATTGTTGTAGCATCAATCTATCAAGTGCAACATTCCATATAGCAATGGTCTCCTTAATTAATTGTAGAAGCCATATTCATTAGAATTGTTAGTCATGATAAAAAATTGAAAACTCTGGAAATTCGGGAATGGTATAAGGCAATCTCAATTTACAGAAAAAAGTTTTACCATCTTGACCAATGCAAACACCATTGTAGATTACACATGAGACACCAACCGAGCAATTAGATAGGATTGCATTATATCTGGACAAATGGATTCTAGTTAGAAAAAGCAAAAAGAGTTAGATAGGATCAATTTATGCATACTGTCAACCCCATGCATGCAAATGAATCAAAAGATTTTTTAAACAGGGGAACTATGTTTTGTAAAGCGAACACTGCAGTTATAGGTAGTAAGAAGCAAAATTGTATGATAAAATCCTAAAAATCTTAAGAGGAATTAAGCATCAAATTCAAATAACTAATCAAATATTGAAATACAGTACTTTGTGTTTTCCTTTTTTTTTTTAGTTTCTTTGAGACAAAAGCTGAACAGTGGTTTACAAAACTAATAGAAGCCGAATCTTGTAATCCAACACAGAGGATATTAATTCAACAAATAAAACAAAAAGTTGATGAACACTAAACAAGAAACTTAAAAATATAGCTTCACTCTTTGACCATTCAAGAGCCATTGGCACTGCATATATCATTCTGTATTTTGTGACTTGCTCAGGAATCACTTGCTTTTATTATATTTCATTTTTTTCAATTTCAAAAAACCAGTAAAATGCACACAACTGAGGTGTCAGTTAAATCAACAGCATGTATTATGAAGACCTGGACTATCTTTGGACTGTGTGATTCATATTGGAGGCAGAACACCATGACAACTGAATGAACAAATATTGAACTTTGAAGAGAGGGACACATCAGTTTCATTCCATTCCAAACATATGCCAACACATTGATGCTCACATGACCCCTCGAATGAATTCATGAGACAGTATTAGTCATCGTGCTATGAATCTTTACTGAATGCATATTCATGTTAAGATTGGTTTAGATGCAACTGATAGCATCTAGGATCCTTTTGTTTAGGTACAAGATTTGGTTAGCCAACGTAGATGTGTTTCAATAAGTTGCACTGTATCTTGAGTCCTATTCAAGCAAAACCTCAGGGACAAACCTCAACATTCCATGATCTGAATTGCCCTTATGAGATGCATATAGGGTCTCATGCATTAGCACTGCAGAGAGGAGTCAATAGCCAGTACTCAGGAGTTATCGGGTTACAGAGTCACATAGTGCCTTCCAAATGGTGATCCCAGAATGTCAACTGTATGTGTGCTAGGAACAGAAACTGCTATTCCAAAGAAATGAGCAAATTCCAAAAGATGAGTCTGAAGCTGCATGGATATCCAATATGAATGTTAATTGATGCCATTTTGGTCGACATCCAAGACAAATACTTTTTTGTTCTTGATTCACAAAGAGCCAGCTGAAAAATTGCCAGGTCTGGACTCTGAATCTAGATATCTTGTGGGGTATTAGAAAAACTTTCTCAAGTGTCTTGTGAGGCTCTATCGCTCCGATACCATGTCCAATATGCAAAGACTTAAAACAGAGTCCATTGTCTCAGTGTCAAAAACTCACATGCTGTATACATGTTTTTCATCCTGACAGCATTATCCACGATTATAAATCATAAACTAAACCACTATCTATTGTGCCACATATCTGTAATATAGGCCTTCGCTCACCATATGATTCAAAAGCTCATATAACCAAATTTACCAAAATATACCATAACAAATTTTAGGAATTACAAAAACTGGCTTAGGATATCTCACAACCGAACACCACCATAACAAATTTACCATAAGAAATGAGCAAATTCCAAAAGATGAGTCTGAAGCTGCATGGATATCCAATATGAATGTTAATTGATGCCATTTTGGTCGACATCCAAGACAAATACTTTTTTGTTCTTGATTCACAAAGAGCCAGCTGAAAAATTGCCAGGTCTGGACTCTGAATCTAGATATCTTGTGGGGTATTAGAAAAACTTTCCCAAGTGTCTTGTGAGGCTCTATCGCTCCGATACCATGTCCAATATGCAAAGACTTAAAACAGAGTCCATTGTCTCAGTGTAAAAAACTCACATGCTGTATACATGTTTTTCATCCTGACAGCATTATCCACGATTATAAATCATAAACTAAACCACTATCTATTGTGCCACATATCTGTAATATAGGCCTTCGCTCACCATATGATTCAAAAGCTCATATAACCAAATTTACCAAAATGTACCATAACAAATTTTAGGAATTACAAAAACCGGCTTAGGATATCTCACAACCGAACACCACCATAATATGCTTCTCTAATTTGATTCCAGACAACCATAATAAGGTCAGGAAAATGACCAAATTCTGTAATAACTTCTGCTGTAAGGGTAATTTCTGGTGATTGATAACATTTTCTCATGTATTTCATGGCTGTTTTCTATCATTAAATGGGGCCCTTGTGGTTGCAATGTCCTTGCAATTTCTAATTTTAGTTTAATGATAGAGTCTATACGTGAAAACTGCTTTATGTATTGTCTTGTCCACTCACATGTTCATATTCCTAGCTATTTAGGCAAGGAAAAAAATTTGCAGTTAGAAAACCTGAACTCAATATTGCACATTATTATTGAAGCACTGGGGAAAATCATACCCTACTTTGGTTGACTTCCCAATGGATACAAAAGGTCCTACTATGGCTCCAGAGGAAATGCAAACATATGAGTCAATGGCACAACACTTGTGAATAATGGCACCAACTTCTATTAGCACGGTAGGATCAACTTGTGCAGATGAGTGAAGAAGTCCACCACCATTGTGCCATTTCTGAAATTCTTGTGAATCAGTAGCATTCAAGCCATCTGTTTTAAAAATTAGACAAGTAATGGTCAGAAGAAAAAAAAACAACTATGCTTCAATGATAGAATAAACCTGCATCATTCCAATGTGTGATATGATGCTGCTTTAAATTGACATGCCAAAAATATTCAAGAACAATTGATGAATTGGTTCATACAAAATAAACATGCAAAAAAAATGATAATCAAACGTTCTACATACATTATGACTATGTTTTTATAGCAAGGACTTTATGGCATGGTTTATCAGCTTGATTTCGAACCATGGATCCATTACTACAAATTAACTAACAATTAATGTGGGATGAGAAGTCCATGGGACACCACAAAATGGTTGAAAAATGAACCACCAAAGATGTTTGCCTTGTGTATGTTCTTCTATGTACACAAGAGGCAAGTAATGTGATCATGGTCTGCCATGCAGTAGGCAATCCTGTGAATTGAAGGGTGTCAAGTCCCAGTAGAATATATCCATCTGTGGATCTTCAAAATCTTTCTTCCAGCAATAATACATCCTTGTGTCTAAAAATATACCACAATATCCCTTTGTTTCAACTTGGTTTGCATATGTTTGATTGTCTAAAAAACCTAAGCTTACAAACAGCATCTAATAGGTGAGACTAAACTTCTAATTTTTGTAAAAACTATTCTAATTTTTAATTTTAGTATGATAAATTTGGGGAATTACTAAATCAACACAATATAAGCTCTTACGAGCAAATTTAACAGAGTAACTATGCTTTGAATGGGTCAGGATGAGCCAAATGCTGGACTTGCTAATTTGGAGATCAATCCAAACTAAATAAGCTAATCCCTAGGCTTGACTTGAGTCTTAAATTTTGTATGACATTTTTTACCAGGTATAAACATTTTCTTCCCAATATTTATTGGTCTTTCTCTAACTTGAGGTCCAAAAATTGCAAGCCTGTATCTAGCATTTTAGGAGATAGATTGGAGGAACTTTTGGGTGGATCAGGTCTATTGACCATACAAATTGTGCGTTGAACAAAATTGGGCGGATTATCAATGCAATGGGTGGATCAAACAAAACCCTGAATCTGCAGGAATCATCTCAAAAGTTATTAAATCACTTTCTTCAATCTATTTCTTCAGGATCTGCAATAGGGATTCCTAATATGGAACCTGCCTATGGTCCCTCAACCCACTGTCAGTTTTTCCTACAGTGAATTCAAATAAATCTCTTGAGGTGCTAGTTTCACATCTAAATCTAGAAAATACACATGCCTCGCCATCCATCTAAGGTCAATTAGATAATTATATTTGTGCATCACAAAACAAACTCAAAATCAATCAACGACCATAAACTTTTGCATACATTAAGAAAAGCTCCATATGCAAACTCTGTTATTCCAAAATAAACCAATAACAGACTGAATCCTACTACAGAGTTTGAAACGAAAATAAATTTTTAAGCATGTATGACAGAAAAATTCAGGGCTCAAATAGGTCAACTAAAATGTCAGATAAACACGTTCCCTCTGTCTATTAGTTATAAATCTCTTTCTCAAAACCCTCAACCGAAGATATTTGCAAACCGCATTCTTAAAAAGTTAGACATTTTAACTGAAAGCAGAAATTAACTGACAAACAAAGAAAAAACGAGAATCAAAAAAATTAAATGCGAGACATAGAGCTGCTTCAAAAACCAAACATGAAAAATGTAATATTGCTGCTCACCGGTGAAGGAGCTGATCCGACGAAAAGAGCTGCCGGTCCGGAAGAGGATGGAGGATTTCGTCCTGCAAAGCATCCGCCGCAGCATCTCGATCGAAATCAAACAAAAGATAGCACGCGAGACAAGAGTGCGAGCTTAACCCTAGAATTTGTTCCCTCCGGGCTAAAAATTAAAAAGACCATGGGTAGGGTTGGGCCTGTCCAGCCCTTTCGAATATGCCTGCATAAAAACATGCGAAATTGTACTTTTATACCGTCTAATTTAAAATTTATATATTTCTACTTAGATTATAAAAATCTACTTCAGCTCAAAAAAATCCTGATAAAAATAAAATATTCTCAGAATTTCTTTTTACAATCTCAATAATTAAAATAATTAAAATTTTATTCTAAAAGAATCGTGTTAAAATTTAATGAAGTGGTGTTTATATGGTTAATGAAATAATTTATTTATTTAAACCTCTAATAGTCAAATTTATAGCCGTTTTGAAATTTTATATCAATAGCAATTTTATATCATTAAGTTGCAATAGAAAGGGGTACTAAAATAAAAGAATTTGTTTGAGATAATTTTTTTTTACAAATTAATTTGGATGACTTGTGATTCTATATTTTCTTGCTTCATATAAACTGAATTTAGGCGTAAATGGCTTTTTAGACTTCTATTTGCCGTAGCTAGGACTTTGGGAGAAAAAAACTCTAACTCTAACTCCTTTATTTGGAAGTTAAAAACAAACAATAAAAATAGATTTTTACAAAATTGAAGAAGTGGTAAGTAGATTTTTATAATTTTTTTAGAAAAAATGGGTGGCAGCTAGATTTATTCAATCAACACAAGAGTGATCTACTACTATGGGCATAAATACCAGGTTAGATTTTCATCTAAACCTAAGACTAAACACATGGGGTTCTATGGATGCCCAAGTACGAAGTTTGCAATTTTTTTGTGTATTTTTTGAACACTGTTTTTGTTGCTATTTGATGTGTTAAAAAGCAATAATAAACCAAAGGCAAGTCTTAAGACAAAACTGAAAGATGGATCAAGTTGAAACCAAAATCATCAGTCTCACACTGCATACAAATATAATAATGCTCCAAAGGGCTAAGTAACGTAGTTCAATGGCCTCAGAGTTTGCTTATCAAAAAATGAACTTCATAGTTATAATAGTGGTAGTAGTAGTAGATGGTGGAGTAACTTAAAATTCTTTCCTTTAAATCCTCTCCAATCATCCTGAAAAGTTTGAATTCACTCCTTTTAATTCTTGAATGCGAGTTCACAATCTCTATCAGCGAATGAACCCACACATCTTCGATAGGACTGGTGACTATTACTGTACTACTACATTCTCTGTTCTGCAGAAAGATGTTTCAGAAGTATTCTAGACGACGGAAAACCCAAAAGGACTCGCTTATAAGGTCCAACTTGATACATTGTCTAGGATTATCACTAAAGTGTTCCAGGATTTTATTGATAAAAATATCACGATATTTAGGATAATCCTAGACTACTGATGAGCCCTAAGAAAAACCTAAATATCATCCAGGAAAGCAAGCCAAAAGAAAGAAGTCTTGTTTTGCCTTCAATTTTGTACTTCGGTAGGGCAACACACAAACAACCATCCCAACCATCACCCCTTCTTAACCCATAAAACCAACAAAAATCACTACAAGCAAGAAGCACATCAATCTTATTCGTAGAAAAGGACTCAAGATCGCAAACAGACTGCTAAAATATAGAAATTAATCACCGAATGCAAGCCAAAAGCCAGAACAAAAGACACATACCCAAGAACGACCGCCGCTGCAGCTGTTCCGGGAGGATTTTGCAGAGAAGGCAGCGAGATGTCAAGGGCTGAAAATTGAGGCAGGAACTCAGCTCCTACGGCTTTTTCGAGGCGGACTTCGTGAGATCGGCGACAAACTGGGGGAGGCGGAAAGCCTAGAAGCAGTTCTAGGGTTTGGAGAAGACTTTCGCGGACCAAAAGCGTGTTATATTCGTTGCGGGTCGGAGGGTTTATTGCATTCCAATTCCGATGCGAAGCCGTTGGCCTTTTAACGGGTAGGGCCGGGCCGGGTCCGGTGATACCCAAAGGGTGAGAAACATCGTAATTTATTAGCATGCTCTTATTACAAGGAAGTGTGCATAAGGGAAGATTTGTATGCGATTCACATTTTTTTAACTTCTTGCATATAGTAACAGGGAGTATTACCTTGTATTGTATATCATGTCAATTTTGCTTAAATTCCAGTTATTTTAATATATAAAAGTCGAACTTGTTTTGCAACATTTAATTTACTATATTTTATTTAAAATATTGTAACATTCAATATTTAGTCATTATTTCAAAAAATAATTATTAACTTCGAAGATGGTCACGTTGAATCCACAATGAAGATGATTTCGCCTCCCCCAGTTTGTCGCCGATCTCACGAAGTCCGCCTCAAAAAAGCCGTAGGAGCTGAGTTCCTGCCTCAAATTTCAGCCCTTGACATCTCGCTGCCTTCTCTGCGAAATCCTCCCGGAACAGCTGCAGCGGCGGTCGTTCTTGGGTATGTGTCTTTTGTTCTGGCTTTTGGCTTGCATTCGGTGATTAATTTCTATATTTTAGCAGTCTGTTTGCGATCTTGAGTCCTTTTCTACGAATAAGATTGATGTGCTTCTTGCTTGTAGTGATTTTTGTTGGTTTTATGGGTTAAGAAGGGGTGATGGTTGGGATGGTTGTTTGTGTGTTGCCCTACCGAAGTACAAAATTGAAGGCAAAACAAGACTTCTTTCTTTTGGCTTGCTTTCCTGGATGATATTTAGGTTTTTCTTAGGGCTCATCAGTAGTCTAGGATTATCCTTTAAGATGAGGTTGGGTTAGTCCTCCAAATTGGTTGTATGCAGTGTGAGACTGATGATTTTGGTTTCAACTTGATCCATCTTTCAGTTTTGTCCTAAGACCTGCCTTTGGTTTATTATTGCTTTTTAACACATCAAATAGCAACAAAAATAGTGTTCAAAAAATACACAAAAAAAATTGCAAACTTCGTACTTGGGCATCCATAGAACCTCATGTGTTTAGTCTTAGGTTTAGATGAAAATCTAACCTGGTATTTATGCCCATAGTAGTAGATCACTCTTGTGTTGATTGAATAAATCTAGCTGCCACCCATTTTTTCTAAAAAATTATAAAAATCTACTTACCACTTCTTCAATTTTGTAAAAATCTATTTTTATTGTTTGTTTTTAACTTCCAAATAAAGGAGTTAGAGTTAGAGTTTTTTTCCCCCAAAGTCCTAGCTACGGCAAATAGAAGTCTAAAAAGCCATTTACGCCTAAATTCAGTTTGTATGAAGCAAGAAAATATAGAATCACAAGTCATCCAAATTAATTTGTAAAAAAAAATTATCTCAAACAAATTCTTTTATTTTAGTACCCCTTTCTATTGCAACTTAATGATATAAAATTGCTATTGATATAAAATTTCAAAACGGCTATAAATTTGACTATTAGAGGTTTAAATAAATAAATTATTTCATTAACCATATAAACACCACTTCATTAAATTTTAACACGATTCTTTTAGAATAAAATTTTAATTATTTTAATTATTGAGATTTTAAAAAGAAATTCTGAGAATATTTTATTTTTATCAGGATTTTTTTGAGCTGAAGTAGATTTTTATAATCTAAGTAGAAATATATAAATTTTAAATTAGACGGTATAAAAGTACAATTTCGCATGTTTTTATGCAGGCATATTCGAAAGGGCTGGACAGGCCCAACCCTACCCATGGTCTTTTTAATTTTTAGCCCGGAGGGAACAAATTCTAGGGTTAAGCTCGCACTCTTGTCTCGCGTGCTATCTTTTGATTTGATTTCGATCGAGATGCTGCGGCGGATGCTTTGCAGGACGAAATCCTCCATCCTCTTCCGGACCGGCAGCTCTCTTCGTCGAATCAGCTCCTTCACCGGTGAGCAGCAATATTACATTTTTCATGTTTGGTTTTTGAAGCAGCTCTATGTCTCGCATTTAATTACATTCTAAGCAATTTCCTAGACAATATCCCAAAAGCACATTTCATAGAGTTTATCTTTAGGTTGTATTTTCTACGGTAGTCAAAAACCACTCTTAAGTCTTGGATGTGCTTGTTTTTGGATTTAGTTTTGATTACCAAGTCATCTACGTAATATTCCACCATAATGTGTATGAGGTCATCAAAATTTTGGGTTATGGTCCTTTGATAAGTGACTCCCATATTCTTAAGCCCAAAGGGTATCACCTTGTAGTAATTGGTATTTGAAAGGTTGTATACTTTTTATCATTAGGGTCCATCTTGATTTGGTTGTATCTTGAGAAACCATCCATAAAGGAAAACATTTCAAAATTAGTTGTGTCATCAATTATGATTTCTATTATTGGTAATGGAAAGTCATCCTTGGGACATGTTTTGTTCAAGTCCCTATAATTCACACAAATATAAATTTGGCCATTCTTCTTCTTAACTAGCATAAATCTTGCTACCTAGTTTGGGTATTTCTCTTCCCTGAAAAGCCTACTTCAATTAGTTTTTTGTTTCTTCTATCACCTTTTGTTCTAGGTCAAGTTTCATCTTTCTAGGTGCTTGTTTGATAGGTTGAAGTTTAGGATTGATAACCAACTTATAGGCTATGACTTTAGGATCTAGTCCAAGCATCTCCCTATAGCTCCATGCAAAGAAGTCAATGTACTTTTTGATCTCTACTTTGTGTTGGGCTTAGATTTCCTTTGAGAGTTATGTGTTGATAAAGGTCAACTTAGGACCTTCCTCTAAACCTAGGTTAATTTCCATCAGCTCATTGATCGTGGCTTGCCCCCCATCTTTGAGTTTAAGTGGATCTCCTTTTGGTTTGAGGATTATTTCTTTACCAAGTGATTCATCGTGTTGAATGGGACTTAGCAAGGGTTCCTCTTTTGAGTGCATTTTGACTCTATCATGCCCACTTTCTTTAGATTTTGATGCTATTTTGTTGAGGACTTCACCTTTCTGTGATGTTTGAAGAGTCATGGCTAGCTCGATGCACATAATTTGTGTGTTAGAAGATGTTGAGGAAGTTTGATCAACCTCATTATTAGATAGAGGTCCAATGGTGACCATGAGGTATGTATGGATGCTTGAAGTGATATAGCCTAGTACTTTGGAATTCTTATTTCCTCTTACATGGATGTAAGCATCCCCTTGAGGTAGATCCCATAGATTCTTAAAGAAACAACTTTTTTCCTTTCTTTGTTGAAGTTCGCAGTCAAACTTCTTGATTATTTGGTGAAGCTAGTCTGAAAAGTATTTAGGTATGACCATTAGCTGATAATCATTATTATTTTCTGGATCCTCAGTTTTTAGAATTTCGTGTATACTTGGAAAATAGGGGATTGCCTTGTAGAATAGTATCTCCTTTCCTCCCTTATGTCTTGGGAGCATATAGAAGAGTGTTAATTCCCCCACAACATTGATGCTTAGCTCATCTAATGGTTTAAATAAGCCTTTTGGAACTTTTTAACTAGGAGAGTACTTTTTGCTTGACCCCCATTGTCATCTTTGTCAGAAAAATAGTTGCCTACACAGATTCATAGGGTTTCTTTATCTGAAGAGTCTATGTCAATGTCACTCCCTAATAAGGAGGGGTGGAGATTAGGCTAGCAATCTTCCTGTTCACTTTACTGATAGAAGAAAATCCTTTGTTAACATGGGATCTTTGATATTATTTTGCATCATCATTCTGTACCTTGTGAATATCAAAAAGATGTACATCTCCATCAATTTGATGTTCTTCACTATCCTCAAAACATTTGAAGAATTGATGTATGGTTGATGGTGCCACTTTGTTTTCATGTAAACACGGCCTCCTTAATAGTGCTTTATATAACGCATCAATATCAATCACATAGAACTTACTATTAGTCATTAATTCACATATCTTCAGATGTATGGTGATGGCTCCTAAAGCTCTTTAGCTATTTTGGTTAAACCTCTAGATGGTTATGACTTCAAATAATAGGTGGCACATGCCTAAAGTTAGAGTTCTTAGAGTAGGGAGAGTCATCAAATTGATTAAGGAGCCTGGGCGAGTAAGAATGCAATTGATTTTGATCCCATCATTATCTCTTATGACATATAATGACTTGTTATGGTCTGTCATTCCTAATAGTAGGTTATTATTTGTGAAGATGATGATAGGAGTCTGACAAGTGTACAAAGACTCCTTCATTTTTTCTTCAGTGAAGTATACTTGATAGTCAATTGGATTTTGTAAGATATGAACCAATTTATCCCTAAGCTCCTATGACATCATTAGGGCATCAAACACACTCAGCATGTCAAGAATCATTTTGAGATATGCTACTATGTTGTATTCTACCTTCTTTGGTGTAGGTTTAGCTTGCGAAGGCTTGATGTCCTCATTTATCTGAATTTTTTTGTCTTTGTCATTGGAGATGTTCCCATCTCTAGGTATTGGAGCTTGTCTTAGAGGCAACATCTTTCCACCTCTGAGTTATACCTAGTTTGCATTCCTCAGTCGAATTCTAGTATTTTGAGACCAACAAGGCTCATCTTCAAAATTACTACCAAGGCTAATTATGTTGCAAGAGGCAATGGGTCTTAGACCCCAATTGGTAGTTCTCTAGATGTCCTTAGAGGATATGACTGGTTGATAATTGTCCCACTCAATATCAAAATTAGGTATATATGGCTTCCTTTTAGAGGGATCTTTAGAGACTCTTTGGATGAATCCTTCTATTTTATAAGCTTATATGACTTTCTTCAGAACTTTGCATTTAGGATATTTCTTTGTGGGTGTTTGGATTGGCTTGACATAGGAGCTGAATTAGCTCTAGAATTAGCTTGTTTAGTCCTCTCCCAAAATGTTTGCTTCTTCTTTTGGCATTTGTTGGTGTAGGGCCACCTAAAATGGTCATAGAGTTATTCTAACTTAGACATAGAGTCATATTCATCGTCCATGTCTTGTATATGTAACTACTCTAGAGTTAGTAGAAGACGCCCCTCATAGGCTCTAGACTGGGATTTCACCAAGTCTAACAGGTTTAGCATTTGTTGTTGGATTACTTGATGGTGGTTGGGATAGTTGCTCATCAGTATCCATCTCAGATGTGTGAGTCACCATGTGACAAGAGGCAATGGACTTAGATGATAATCTTTGAGAGTGTTTATTCTCCTTGATTCATTTCAAGATTAGATGGCATGGATGATCACTCTAGTCTCAAGGAGGGTTGGTAGGTGATCTCCTACTACTCTTATAGGGTCTTTTGTGTTTCTTTGCCTTTTCTGCTACTATCTTTTCCACCCTTTCAATTTCTCATAAAGTGTGGCTGTCATACTTGACATGCTTTCCATGTGGGCCGCTATAGTTTGCATGCATTCATTCAACACTTGCATTTGTCCCTTGACATATTTCATGTTAGTTATGGGTAGCTCTTTTACAGTATCTAGCTATAGTTTAATCATGTTATAGTCACATTCATAGGCAAACTACTCTTTAATGTAGTCATCTTGGAGACAACCCTCGGGGAGACTTGTGGTATTTTTTATTTCAGTAGTAATATGTTTAACAAATTGATTCACTTCTTCTTGCACTGTGCTTTGAACTTCATCAACATTAGAATGATGAGATAACTCTAATGATTGGCTTGATTATAAACTTCCAATAGTAAAATGGAGGTGCATGTTGCTACCAAAAGTTTGTCTTCTGCATTCCTAGTGTTGAAGCCTCCAAGAAAAGCTCTGAGTTCATCAGGGAGGAATTCATTGAGAGTTACCTAACTTATTTCTTCTTGTATATATTCCTCTAGGGTATCGATGTATTTCTGGATAATTGATTTCTTGATAGTGTATTTGTCCAATTGAACTAGTTTCTTTTTCCTATTTCTATTCCTTTCTTTTGATGCTTTGAATAGGTAAGGAAGCTTGTTTTGGTGAAGTTTTCTTACCATCTCAAGGTTTTCAAGGTTCTCAGCCATCTTCTTCATCAATATTTTCAGCCTTTTAGAGATGTAGATTTCCCACAAGTACTCTTGTTCGGGTGTATACTGTGATTCTTTCCCAAAGAGGAGTCTAACAAGCAATTAATGTGTCTCAAATATAGTGATGTGATTGATGTGCTCAGTTGGTGTTTCAAATAAGGTTAATATTGAGAGAGTTAGTTTTCCCTTTTAGTATTGCTTTTCAACCTAGCCTTCAAACATAAAGTAGTTTTCAATGGTATGACCCAAGACTCTATGGTAAGGATAATAGTTTGGATGATTCTTTTTGTTAGTCTCACTTGGCCTTTTGTATTCTAGCAATTGGAGGACTAATTTCATGGCATCTTGAAAGATTTTACCCACACTCTCTCTCTCTTTTGAAGGAGTATTTCTTCTTCGATCAATGTTAAATGTGTTGGATGGTTGTACATCCCCATCTCTCCTAAGAGTTGGTAACTTTTAAGAATTACCTCCATTCATTGTAGGGTTTATAGGTTTCTTCTGCTCAATTGTTGTGATTGCTACTCTTACATTTGTCGAGGGCTCCCTGTGCTTTGCCTTATATTTCTCTAGTTTGAAATTTTGTGAATTAGGTAAGGCTAGTGGGCCAATTCTTTTCAACTTTGTCACTTGTATAATGAGATCTTGGAAAGTTTGGATAGACGAAGGGTGTCATTCAATCCTTCTTTATGTTGTTGAGGACTATATTTATAGCCTCGAACTGACATATGGGTTATTCACACTTAATAATAAGATTTCTCCTCTATGCGATGTAATCTAATACTGATTCATTATCATGCTTTGGTGTTGAGACAAGGTCTACAATGGCCACTTTATCACTGACTCCTCCAAATCTAATTCAAAAGGCCTTTTTCATTTATAACCAAATTTGTATAGATTTTGGCTATAGATTGGCATACCACTCAAATGCCACTCCAATTAAGCTTGCTGAAAGTTGGCTAAGTAACAATGAGGGGTTATTGCTTGAATGGCATAAAGTCACAAGGTGAGTTATATGCTATTCAATGTTACCCATGTCATTAAATTGTTTAACACTAGGCACTATATAGTCCCTGAGATATAGCACTTATTTGTGATGACAAGGGTATAATTTGTTAGCATTATTTATCAATCTCGTGTCACTTTCTTGCCTCAATTGTGTAGCCATCACTCATTGTATTTATTATTGTAAGCATGTCGATAGTTCCATGTTATCAAGAATCTCTAAGATTGGAGATTGGGTATTCTTTGCTGGTAGAGAAAGTGTTCATGAAGGGCCTACATTTTCATGGATTTCATCTATAGTAAGTTTGTCCTCTGCCACCTCTATAGCCTTTTAAGGTGATTGTTGAGATTGCTCCAACTTGTTGAGCTTTTGTCTCATTTGTATCATCATCTCCATCAATTTCATGACCTTACTTTGGGCTTTGTCTATCTCTTTGTCTTGTAGTTTCAACTATTCTTGTAGTGCCTCTATGGTCATTTTCCCACTAGAGCTTTCAGTTATGACTAAGGTTTCTGTCAAAACATGATGGTCTACATCTTTAGGGTCAAGTCTATGTTTAGTGTGTTTTGGAGTGGGACCAACTTCTCCCATCAGGCAAGTTGGCTCATTCAATAGTTTACTCATGGAACAAGTAGTTATACCTACTCTCTAGTATGGTAGAAAGGATTGACTTGTAAGAGTCCTTTCTTTTTGCACATCCTTATCTATAAGCCTTGCTCATGTGGCTCTTTTTTGATATTTGGCTAGTTGGGACATAGGCTCGTGGTCTCTTCTAGAGTCATGATGAGAAATGACATTGGGTCTCTTTCCTCTTGTTGGAAGGTGAGAAGCAAATTCTTCTTTTGTGGCTACGAAATTGGTTGGCAAACTAGCAACTACCCTCTTGAACTAGATAACCTCAAAGATGGTTCTAAACTTGATATGAGCTTCAATTTCTCTTGTGATGATCATCGACTAGGGTAAATGCACAACTAATCCTTCCCCTAAGATAATGGTGTATGTCAAAGTAAGGATGTTCTTTGTTGATACCATTTGATGCTTTTTCTATAAAACAAAATAGAATTGATTAATTTTTAATTATAATTCTATCTTATTAATATCTCTATGATATTAGTTAGATTTCTACACTTGAAGGTGAAGTCAAGTCCCACTGGAAATGTTAAAATTTATGCAATAAAATTTGTAGTCCAAGATAGCAAAGACCCTAGGGAGCGTCCTCAATGTACAAATCAAAGTGTGTTATGATTTTGAGTGTCCAATCAGGTGTTGCGAAAATATTGACTTCTAATAGGCACAAACCCTTATTGTTAATTACCTTGACAATGCTTGGAAATCTTTTAAAACTAGAAAACCTAGCTAATAAAATAGAGACACAAAAGAAAGATGAAAACATGATTTGATTGATTTTGAGAAAGGGTACATAGTTGAAGCAAGCGGATACACTCACTTTACATTTTAATGGATTTAACTGCATAAATATCATGAAATAAGAAAAGGGATGGAAGAGCTCGATGTTTGTTGCTACCCCATTCCCATGTGTTGGATTGAGTGAAATTTGACTTGGATGGGTCTTTATATGATCCTTGACAAATGTTGATAACCTGGCTTGATCTCAAAGTGTGACTTACTACTGTAGTTTGTATTAGTTAATTCTACTAGTTTGAGGCATTGTCTGGTGGGACATGAAGGAATGAGGGAGGAAGTGGGAGGAGCTTGATGTGTGCTATCATTCCACTGTCATGCCCTAGACTGAGTGTAATTTAGCTTGGATGAGTCTTGATTAGATATTTAACAAGTGTTGACAACATGATACAAATGTGGCTAACTACCTTAGTTTCTAGCGTCACCAACAACTTCTAGGTTGACTAGCTTTGAGGAGAGAATCACCAACTACTTAGGGTTGACTAGATTGAAGGGAGCATCACCAACTACTTCATTCTTGACTTGCTTCAGGGATCGTCATCAAGTACTTCAAGGTTGACTAGTTTGAGGAAGCATCACCAATTGCCTTGAGGTTAACTAGCTTAAGGAAGTGTCACCAACTAGTTCAAGGTTAACTAGTTTCAAGGAGCATCACCAACTACTTTAAGGTTGACAAGCTTGAGGGGAGTGTCACCAACTGCTTTGGGGTTGACTAGTTTAAGGAACATCACCAACTACCTCAAGGTTGACCAGCTTGGGGAGCATCACCAACTACTTTGGGGTTCGCTAGCTTGAGGGAGCATCGCCAACTACTTTGGGGTTGACTAGCTTGAAGGACAGTCACCAACTACTTTGAGGTTGATAGCTGGAGAGGAGGAGGGAGGGGGCCACCGATAGCTTGGAGCAAATTGTTAATTGACTTGAATTTATTTGAATAAGACATCTTAGCTGACTAACTAAGCAAGTTCGAGTCTGTCTTAATTTAGTTTGATTTGAAGAAATGATTAGCAGTCTTGACTTATGCTAATCATCTTTTATTTGATAATTGATGACCTTCCTTAGCTTTTTGTCGATTAGATTTGAAGTGTTGCCAATAGCTTTCGTGGCACACCAAGTGGGGCTTAGTCTAACTCAATTCAATTCTATTCAAACTTGTCTTGGTCTAGATTCAATTTATTTCTTGTTATGGACAGGTTGGTAGCATCACCCACTATTTATTGGGTTAGGCATAGCCTTATAGTATTGCTAAAGGCTTTTGTAGCACACCTAGTGGGACTCAATTTGACTCAATTTAGTTCTATCTAAGTTTGTTTAAGTTAAGCTCCACCTGTACCCTAGTTTAGGTTTTGAGCTATTTTCTACTTCTGGCCATGCTTGACTCATTTTTTGGTTTGGTTTTTGGCCTATTTTGGTTTAGGTATAACCTATTTTGGTTTGGGTTTGATCTATTGTTTGTTCAAATTTGACCTATCTTGACTCAAGTTTGACCTATTTTTTGCTCAGTTTTGAGTCCAACTTGACTTGACTTGGGTTCAGTTTGAACTTAATCTAACTTGATTGGGGTTGGGTTTGAACTTGGCTTGACTCGATAGGGTTTGGTTTGAACTTGGCTTGACCCCATAGGGTTTGTTTTAAATTTGACTTGACCCAATTGGGTTTTGGTTCGGACTTGTCTTTACCTAATTGACTTTGTCCAAACTTTACTTGGCTCAGTTGGGACTCAGTTCAACATGATTGGGTTTAGGTTCGAACATGGCTTGGCCTAGTTGGGACTTGGTTTGAACTCCATTCAAATCTATATGGCTTGACTCATTTAGAGTTCAATTCAAATTTGATTTGAGTTGGGTCAAATGTAGTTTCAATTTGAACTTATTTTGATTTAGTTCAAATGGTGTTTGACTTGATTGGAATCTAACTAGAATTTTCATCTTAGGTTAACTTGGTTTGATTCTAAATTGACCCAAGTTTGTATTGCTCAAGACTTGACTCAATTTGGACTAAATCTTTAGTTCTCTAACTAAAATGGATGTTCAATTGGGGTACAAGTCGATTGATTGCAAGTAGGTATTATTTCCAATTTAACAAACTAGATAATCGGTTCAAATACCGACCATCCGACTAGGCGTATGCGAGCACTCCATAGAATAGAACCGGTTGACTAGTTGAGGGTACCAATCAACCAATAGAGTGATTTTCTGCTTGTTTGGGTTAGTTTCAATATATTTGTTTTGGTCCATTTTAGTTTATTTAATGCTTTGTTCATGCCAATTTAGTCTTGTTTGTTTGTTTCTGGCCATATTGACTTGAGTTCAATATGATTGAGTCATTTAATTGATTTTATATTCATCAATTTTTGGTTCAAAAGCCCTCAGGCTATCATAATGACATTATGGTAAGCCTACAAGCTAGCCTATAGTCTAAATAAATGATCATCAGCTTGCAGGCTGGCTTATAGATATTTGGTGAGCCTACATGCTGACCTATAGTCCAAATAGGTGATCATGAGGCCACAAAATAGCTTATAGACATTTGGCGAGCTTGTAGGCTAGTCTATAGTCCAAAATGATCATGAGCGCATGGCTAGCTTGTAAACATCCAGTGAGCCTATAAGCTAGCTTATAGTCCAAATGATTGTGAGCCTATAAGCTGGCCTATAGTCAAAAATAATCATGAGCCTACATGCTAGCTTATAGAAATCTAGCGAGCCTATAGCCTGGCCTATAGTCCAAAATGATTATAGGCCTGTAGGTTGACTTATGAATGTTTGGCAAGCTCGTAGATTAGCTTATAATCCAAAATGATTGTGATCCCATAGGCTAACTTATAGATATTCAGTGAGTCCACAGGCTGGCATATAGTCCGAATTGGCAATCCTATAGTCTAACCTATAGTCAAATTAGTTTTTAGATGAGCCCACAGGCTAGCTCTAGACCAATTGTAAATTTTAATTATTTTAGCTTTTTTTGTTCTTATTTTAGTTCAAGTGAGTTCTTGTCATCATCTGTCCTTCATCTTCAAATAATTTCATGGTAGGCTTTGAAATTTGAGTTTCTCCATAAGGGGTGGCACTATAGTATGTAAGGGACCATAGGTGGCTACGGTGGTAGTGGAGATCCACTAATATCTAAGGCTACGGGTGGCTATGGCATTGGTAGAGCACTCAATGAGGTTTGGGCATTTGGTCCCTTCTAGTTCGGTTGCCTGAACATGAGCAACAACATATTCTGTGGGGTGCAGAAGAGCACTTGGTGAGGTTTGGGCGCCCGGTCTTCTCTAGTTCAATCATCTGAACATGGGCAGGAATGTGTTATTCGAGGCAGCAGGAGCGTGGGATAGTGAGAATACAGGGTGGTAGGCATACAAGGCAACATGGCAGCGGGACTCTCGTAGAGGACAAGGGAATAGGAGGGAGAGTAAAACAAAAGAGAAATCAAAGGGAAAGTTACATCCCTTCACCTTCTTGATGATATCTTTTTGGTTTTCTCCTTGATGATGAGGTCTCCTTCTTTTGTGATTCATGCTGAATTCCTCCTTCAATTCATGCAAAATTGCTCTAGAATTCTCTCCTCCAATTTGCAGAATTCCTCCAAAAATTCATGTTAAATTTGTGTGCTCTTGCCCTCTTCATATAGGGTAGAGAGAATCTTCAAATCAAATCATTGATTGATTTGATAAATATATTCTTACATTTTGTTCTCACATCTAGATCTCTGATTGATATATTTCAAAATCACAATCTCTAACTAAAAATTCTCTTTGTTGATGATGAATTCAAAGAAAGATTGGTTTCCAAATTTGTAGATTATGACCCCAACCTGTTGACTAGTTTAGCAGCCAGTCGTCCACCTGGGAGCTTCCCCATTTTCTCACCATCAAAATTGGTTGATTGATTAACCAAGTAGTTGACCGGTACAACCTGATTTAGTGTTTGGGCCTGAAGTTTCAATCTTTGTTTATTTCAAATTGGACCCCACCCATCATGAATTAGAGTTAAATTCCAACTCTAATTCTTGTCAAATTCAAAGTCAGAGTTGGATTACAAAATCTACTAAACAAATGAAAAATCCATCATTATTCAAGGATTTGAGAGGCAAAGGAGGAGGAGAAGTAACCTTTGGCAACAATGGTAAAGGTTAAAGGTCCCAAATGGCAACATAAGAGGGGGCAAATGAATTAGGTATTTTAATAATAATAAATGATTTTGTCAAATCTAACCCCAATGCAATCCTCAAGCTATCACAATAATAGAATTCTCAACATAGTCAATCAAATATAATAGAGTGCATATAAAGAGTAGATGAGTAGAGAGAAGACAAATCGATATTTGTGGTTCAATGATCAACTTTACCTATTCTACGACCCTTGCCTCCATCCTATGGACATCAATTACTTCATTAGTGATTATTGAGGTGAAGCCAAGCCTTGCAAATCCTTACTTCAATTGAGTAAGTGTCACTCTATACTGGAGCTAACTCTCTCATACTCTTCTAATACCTAGAAGAGCACTCAACCATTTTCTAACAACCTAGGATAGTAATAAGGATATAGATTGATCAAAATGAGGAAAAAATCTCACAACAAGAACCTTTCAAATATTGAAACACAAGAGCAATGAGGATTTGAAAGTTAAAGCCTATTTGTTCTCTTGTTTAAGCTAGAGAGCTTGGCAAATTTGGATTTTGCTCTAAAGATATTGAAAGTTCACTCTAGTTTTGAGTAAAAAAGTCACAAGCTAATATATAACTATTGGGAGCAAAATCTAGCTATTTGAAAATAAACCGAGGCTTTTTTTGCTAAGTTCATATCAAACTCATTTCAATAGTTAGAAAACTAGTTATTACGTTCTATTCGTAAGTGATTAGTTAACTCAACATGCCAATTTTGGTGACCAAACATCTGAGCTCAGACTATTAAACTTAGAGTTTGGATGATCGAATATTGCAAAAATAAAATCTAAAATCTTCTGTATGATAAGATCAACTGACTAAACTATCAAGTTTGAGAGATTGAACAAAAACTCAAATCAGTTAACAACTAAATTCTCGACTCAATAAGGAGTTGATCTTCCACTTTGAATATCTTTGAGATTTCATCTTGATCTTCAAGGTTCATCTTCAAATTATCATCCTTTTTATTTTTGAGTTATCGCCTCCATGATCCAACAAGCTTTATCTTAAGACTCAATCCTTTTAGAGATTGGATGATAATTGCCAATCCTAAAGTTTATCATAATTAGAAAAATTGTTAAACTCTAGTTTAGTCATGGCCAAAATCCAAAAGGCAACAATCTACTTTTTGATGATGACAAACTATGCATAGTAAGCTAAACTTGCGAGCTTGGAGTTGATTTTCCACTTTGAGAATCTTTGAGTTTCCATCTTTAACTTCAAGTTTCATCTTCAAATTATCATCTTTTTGATCTTTGAATCATCATCTTCATATTCCAACAGCCTTTACCTTGAGACTCAATCCTTTTTAAGTTTAGAAGATCATTGCTAATCCTAAAACTTACATAATAAATAAACTTGTAAACTCTAGTTTGATTATTGTCATAATCCAAAGTGCAACAATCTCCTCCTTTTTAATGATAACAAACTATGCATAGTAAGCATTCTAAATTATATGACAAAAGTAACAAGGCTTGCTTTTAATAGCATTAACTTAAGTGCAATTGAGTTTAACAAGTCATACAACTATGTATATTATTCTCCCCTTTTTAACATGATCAGAAGGGTAACTCCACCTAAATGAATGCATTACAAACAACTTAAAGAGAAATAATAACAAAAATACAAATTTAAGTTTGCTAATATCATGCATCATCAAATATGAAAATCTTGAAAAACATGAGCAAGATATATAGATAATTAACATAGATAATTAACTATCAAATAACTTTATAATATTAAATTATCAAAATACAAACAAATCAACAATAAGAGTAGACAATCAAGGCTCCCCCTAAATATGTGCAAATAAAGGTTAATAATTTTAAGCCAACATGAATATATAATATTAAAGAATATAAAGCATACATGTTGATTAGTCTATCACAATAAAGTTTAAAAGACACACATTATATATATACTTCCCCTATCTACATACAACCTCAATTAGGTGAATACTAAAATACTATTGCACATGCTCAAACAATATATATTCTTTGTAAAGATAAGGAGAATAGAAAGTAGACATATTGATTAATCTATCATAATGAAAAAAGTTTAAAAGATCATACACATTGTATACATGCTCCCCCTATTTATAATATGCATAGAGTCAATTGAGTGAATACTAAAACACTATTGCACATGCTCAAACAATGCATATTCTCTATAAAGATAATGATATTTCTCCATAATAGAATTGGATTGACAAAAAAGCCAATAGAAATTAAAGGAGTTTAAATTACCCTAAGTAATTATGTCAACTTTGAAGCATGTTGGGATGCCATCCATATGAGTCACCTATTCATTTTCTTTCAAAATATAATATAGCTATCCTTTTACAAGAAATTAGTATCAATAGAGGATATTCTTGAAATATATAATCAAGCATGAAAATCATAAGGAATTGCAAGTGAGATCAATACTTAAATAAGTTATAAAAGCAATTGAGAACACAAACACCTTACTTAAACTGAAGTAGCTAGTGGATGACTAAAAGATAACCATTTAAAGGCAATTGTCATTCCTAACTAACAAGATTAGCTTAAGTTTGGGTGGATCTTGGAACTCAATATTGTTTGGATTCTACAAATTTTGGAATCATGCTCTTTGATACCCCAAACTTATTTGAAGTTGAAATTACTTCTAATTGAGAAACAAGTAGGGACATTACCTTAAAAGAGCAATAATGATAAGTAAAATTATGTAAGAAGAACATGCATGAACATTTGAGAATTGATTCTTCACATTGTGAGTAAAACTCGATATGCTATTTTTTAAAAAACTCATTCTTATTTTGCAAAGTATGAAATTTAGTTTCAAGAGATGAGTTCTTTGAAATCAAATGATTATTAAAAATTTCAAGGATACAAGATTACATAAAATTGATGAAAACTCTTTCTTTAAAGATGCACCCTTCAAAATTAATTTTTCAAATTTGGCATGCATCTCATGAAATACTTCAAATAATTAATGAAAGTTTTGATCTTGTACCTTATCCTCTTCACTCTCATAATTCTTTGTTATGAGATAAAGGTGAATATCTTAATCCTTGGAGTCATCATCCACGTTATCTCATGTGGGATTTTCCCTTCTTTTATACTTTTTCTTCTTTTTCTTTTGAGCTTGAGGAGGTGACTCCTTGGTTTCTGGTTTCTTCTTCCTCACTCCCTTCTTTTTCTTCTCCTTCCTAATATCTATTACATGCTCAACCCCTTTATGAGTAAATAACAAATAATTTCAAATCTCGTGAATAGTTGCAAAGGATAAAAAGTTGTTTAATCTTATTTTCATTAAGAGGACAATAAAAAACATTCATAGCTATAGAATTAGTACAATTCAACCTCTTTTCATTTTCATTTCACTCTTGAGGTGGTTTCAAAATCTCCACACCATCAATTAACTTAGTGGGTGGAGAGTATCCATTTTCTATTATATCCTAAATTTCAGAATCAATATCTTTCATAAAATGTCAATGTAGTTTTCCACTAATTGAAATTATTCTAACTATGGTGGATAAAAAACAAATTGTCCCTCTTGAAATGAATGAGAAATACCAAAGGTTTCTATAATAAAACTTGATAAGAAACTCTAAGATGTTAGTCTAAAAGCACAAGCATAATACCAATTACATGCTAGAAATAGCAACCTAAGAGGGGAGTAAATTATGTTTTTTAAGAAAAAAATTGATTTTAGCAAAACTAACCCCAATACAATTTGCAAGTAATCATAGTAATAAAATTCTCAACACAATCAATCAAATATAAAGAAGAGGTTAGTAGAGAAAGCGTAAACTGATATACATGATTCGGTAACTAATTATATCTATTCTATGGCCATTGCTTCAATCTCGAGGACTTCAATCACTCTATGTCAGTTTTTGAGGTGAAGCCAAGTCTTTGCAAACCCATACTCTAGCTGAGCAAGTGTCACTCCATCTAGTTGATATTCTAGCTACCCAGCACGAATAAACTCCTCACCTTCTATCCAAGGAGTAGAGATTAAATCCATCTAGGAGGCAAAGGCCAAATGTCATTAGGTCAAATTGGTGATGAAACAAAAGGCACATTAGGGAGGGCATTGGTTTTACAAAGGTTGGGCAATGGAAAAAAGTCAATTTTTGACAGCTTATAACCTACGCTAGAGATCAAGGAAGTTAGTAGATGTAAAGCAAGTGAAGGAAGGACTAGTAGGGTGTTCGGTTAACTACGAGATGTTAGTTCAAATTCAAGACTAGTTGTTATAGTTCTCACCTCCAACTCCTCGATAGCACCATAAGAAGACATAAAGAAGAACAAATGAATAATGTGAATTCAATCTTTCTTCAACTAGGAATGAGGAACGCCATCTTCTAATGCCAAAGTGATTAGTGGACAAACAACTAAACCCCAAAAAATGAATTCTTGTGTCAAATCTATAATGCAAAAAAATAAAGATATTTTTTGTCACTATCTAATGGTCACATAAGCTTCAAAGCAAAAAAGAAAAAACATAAAATAAAAACATAAAAAATGAAAAAATGAAAAAACTTATGTATTAACTATAACTAAATGTCTAGTCACATAAAAAAATAGTTAGTCAAATTTTTGCTCCCTACATCTTGAGGCAAAACATAAAGCAAAAATATCACTAAAAATAAAATAAAAATTCCACTAAAAGAATTATGAGAATATAATAAAAATGCTGATTCAAAAAAAATTATGTTTAGCCTATGATGGAATGTTCGGCATTTCTATAGGATAGCTAGTCAAGTACACATGTCGTACTTCTTGAGGAAAAACATAAGCAAAATAATAATATAAAGAATCATGAAACTCAAAACATAAAAAAGGGTTAATAATAATAATAATAATAATAAGAGTTTTTTTTGCAAGGAACCACTCGGCTTATGGAGACTATAAAAAAGCCACCTACCTTATTACTATTAGCAAAACCTACTCGCCTTATGTCATAAATTTACAAAAAAAAATCACCTCAAATAAAATATTTAAAAACTATTCTATTTTAATTCAAATTTACCTATTAAAATAATAAAATAGATTAAATTACCCTCATTTAGTTTTTGTTCGAATGGCTATTAAATCAATATAAAAAAACCACTTGCCTTATCCCAATTTCTATGAAACTAGCTATTTCTGGTGTTATGAATTTTGGAATCTAAAATATAGTTTATCCAACTAGCTATTCGGTGATTATTGATTGATTGTTTGAAGACAAATCAAATAAGGATAATTTAATCTTTTATATTAATTTAATATGTAAAATTAAATAGAAATAGAATATTAATTGAATATTTCAATCTTTATATTTTTTATAAGTAGTTTTTTAGTAATAGTGATAAAGAAAATGATTTTTCATGAATTCATCATAAGACAAGTGGTTCCTTTCCAAATACTCTAACAATAAAAGATAATATCTTGTGCCTTATCTGTAATGAAATGTTTGGTATTCCTTATGTGACTAGTCAAGTATATACCCTATGTGTCTATAAATAAAATATAAGAGCAAAAATTATTAGGACATAAAAGTAAAAATAATAATAATAACCAAAAAATAAAATAAATAAATAAAATAAATAAAAATGATGACTTCAAATTTTAGTCAATGTTCAAGTGAACTTTTTCTATTTTAGGGATAAGGTCTCTAAAAAGAAATAATATTTAAAGTTGATGATGGTCAATACTGAAATATGGTGGTGTTGGATTCCTATGCCTCCCCTACCCATCGACACCCCTCTCCTACCCATCGACACCCTATGTTAATTTTGTGAATGTAAGCATAAAAGTATGGTGACAATTTACAAGTAATTATAAACCTATTAAGAAGGTCACTTTAAAGATAAAAAATGCAATGATTGAATGATAACCTCTAGGGAATCTTCTCCTTGAGGCAAAAGATCATCACTAAAAAAATAATAAAAACTAAAATCCCAAAGGGATAAATCTCATATAGAAAATCAAGGCAAATGAGGTAGGTTTAAAAAAAAAGAATTGGTTGACATCCATAAGGCCACAAGTATTGCATCCTCAAATGAGGAATGAGAATGCAAAATAAGATAGTAAAAAAAGAGAAAAGGAAAAAAAGTGAAAGTAGAAAAAAATAAAAAAGGGGAGAAAATTAGATTGCATGTCGAAATTAGGAGGACTAACCCCACCTCGTCTCAATGTTTTACCAACCAAGAAAGATTATCTAAAAAGTAAGTACCATATGATATTTGCATATGTGTAAAATTGAGAAACTGAGCTTTAGAGATCAAAATCAAAATTAAAGAAGTTAACTAACTAACAAGAATATGGTGAAGATAGTGAAGTCACTAGAAAAGTATGTTCCTCAAGAAAGTTGAGTTATTTTGACCCATAGGTCAAGTCAGGTAACTCCTGTATAAAGATTAGTGGCAAAGCTCTCTCTTGGGCCTTCAATTCTAAGACCACTCTCATGCAAGTCAAAGTCTATTCCCTTGGCCATTACATGGTAGATAGTTTTTTTTTTGTTGTGAATACAAGGCTTAAACCCACTGAAATGGAAAGGCAAAACTCATTTAGACTGAAACCAAATATCTCTCTAAAAGCAAACACCATACTTCTTGCTATGCCTTGAAAAGATGAAGATGATCCTCATGAGAAGTGTATGTAGCTAAAGCACTTACAGTGAGCAATCTTAAGATAAAACTTAAGGATATGCAAAATCTTTCCCTACAAAACTTCATAATAGGGATGGGGGTATATTATCACAAAAGAAGATGGAAGAAACAAAAATATTCCACCTTTGAAGGCTTAAGAAAAGGCATAGTTCCAAAGAATTTGGAGTAAATAACCAACCCTTTGAGTTAATACCAAGTGAGATTTTCATTTTCTCACCATCAAAATGTTGTAGAAAAGAAAATCAAGTTTTTCTCATCCAATGCTCACCAGAGGGGGGGGGGGAGTATAGCTAAGGCATTGAAAGCCAAAAAATGACCAAATATTCTTCCATCACCTTAAAAATATTGGGGGTAAATAAAATTTCTTCCACAATGCTTAAAGGAAAATTAAGTGTTACCCATACAATATGGGTGGACAATTAAGATGTCCATTAACGTGATGTTTAAAGGGAACTACTACATGTGATGTTTCCCTTTAGCTATAATAAGTAATAAATCAAATTAGAAGTCATGAAATTTCAGACAAAAACTTTAAATACATCACCTACACAGTGGTGAAATTAAGCATGCTACTCCTAAAATGGTAGAATCAAGTATGCATAGACAAGCGATGAAATAAAACATGTCACCTCCAAAAGGGTGGAGTCAAATATACCAGCTATAAAGTGATGGGACCAAGCATGCCACATATAAAGCAATGAAATTGAATAGACAACTCCCATAGTGGCAAAGTTAAGCATGTCTTTTGTAAAATGGTAAAAACAAAGTTGCCACATTTAAAATAGCAAGATCAACCTTTATATAACAAGCCAAGTCCACTTCTGTATGGTAAACCTAGACTACTTTCTTGTGACAAACTGAGCCCACTGTTTGTGGCAAACTAAATCCAATTTTACATGGGAATCAAGCCTCCTCTGTATAGTAAATCCAATTCACCTTCACATGGCAAATCAAACCTATTTTGTGTGGCACATCTAACTCACTTTTACATGCAAATCAAGTATACTTTATGAAAATAAAATTAAATCCACTCTCTTATGATAAAGCCAATTCACTTTGCATGGAAAATCAAGCTTGTATCTATGTGATAGACCAAGTCCACTTTTCTATAATAAATTAGGCCCACTTTCGTGTGAAAAATGATGTCGACTCTCATGTGACAAATACAATTAACTTTGCATGAAAAATCAAGCTCACTTTTATGTGACGAATGGAGTCCACTCTCATACGGTAAATTCAGTTCATTTCCATGCGGCAAATTAGACTCACTTTTATATGGTAAATAAAGTCCACTCTCACATGGCAAATACATTACACTTTCATGTGGTGAATCAAGTCTACTTTTATGGGGAAAATTAAGTCCACTCTAACATAAAAATTATAGTCTACTTTTGTATGGCAAATTAGGCATGCTTTTATGTGAAAAATTAAATCTACCTTCATGTGGAAAATCCAGTCCACTTTTTGCATGGAAAAATGAGACCCATTTTTATGTGAAAAATAAGTCCACTTACACATGAAAATTAATCTAGTCTTACATGGCAAATCAAGCTCACTTGTATTAAGAAAATTAAGTATACTTATTTGTTGCAAACTAAGTCCCCTTCCATGTGGAGAATATAGTTCACTTATACGTGAAAAATCAAATTCACTTTTCTATGGCAAACCAAATCTACTTTCATGTGATAAATCATGTTTGAGTTTGCAATGTGAATAGGCTTGCTTTTACATGACAAACTAAGCCCATTTTTATGTGGCAAACTAAGTTTGCTCTTGTGTGGTGTGAATCAAACCAATTTTTATGTGATAAACTAAGTCCACTTTTATGTAGCAAGTCAAACCCATCATCGGGGTCAAATCAAAACCCCAATTGGACTTAGGAAGAGTATGCTTGAATTATCTTCAGGATGAATCCCATTTTCCCAAAGCCTGTGAAGATACATGCAACTAAGGTGTTGATGGAGAATGAAATCCTTTCCCCATTACAAAGGGAAGTGATAAGCATTCCTAATTTAGCAGAATAACAACATAACTAGTCTTATTTCATGATAAAATCCAAACCAATTTAACTTTCAAAAAGTAAATTGAGCATGGTGATGCACACAAACTCCTCAAACACTAACATACTCAAATTCACCAATGCCCCTACAAGCAACCTTGTGAGGTGCCCAAAATAAAGCAATAGCACAATAAGCAAAAGCCACAAACTTCCAAGTTGTGGGGCTAAAAACAATGCACATACTAGAACTACAAGAATTTATTTGTACCCATTCACCTTGTGTTGACCTTGTGAAAAGACTTTAAAGCCTACAATTTGTTTGACTCTAAAAATTCACCAACAAAAAAAGAGAGAGAGAAAATTAGTTTGGGTTAAAAATCTGAGCCAAAATGACAAAAAAAGATTTACAAAAAAGTTCTTAGACAAAAAAGCTATTATGAACAGATCCCTAGATTAAATAAAATAATTACAAATAGGTCCCTAAAAAAAGAAACTCTTGCAAATAAGCCCCTAAAAAATTATAAATTAGGTCCCTGGGTCAAATTCAAATTTGCAAATAAAATCCCTAACAAATATAAATTTACAAATAGGTCCCTGAAATTGATTTATGCTTATTCTTATTTTCATAATTAACCCCTGACAAATCTTGAATTTACAGGAAGGGATATTTATCATTTTCCAATTTCATTATTGCTTTTGCAAAAAGGCCTTTATTCTTTACTTTTGTAATTAACCCCTGACAAATCTTGAATTCACAGGAAGGGATACTTAGCATTTTCCAATTTCATTATTTCTTTTGCAAAAAAGCCTTTTTAACTGCATCCCTAAAACGTTTAAAGTTTAGACCTTAAGTCCTTGTGCCTATTTTACATAAAGACCCTGAGCTCTTTAAAATTACAAATCAATCCCTAAAAAAAAAACTGTAATATCCTCTTTAATCTTTGATTTTTGAAATCAATATAAATTTCAAATCCCAACTATTTTTTTAATCCTCATCCAATACATACATTATATACATCAGACTAAACTAGAAAAAAATACAACAACTTGTACAATCGCCACAACTATATCCACATGAAGGCCCAAAAGCAATCTAAGAGGGATGGAGAATTAGGTTTTGCAAAATAATTTAACATTTTGGCACATTAAAAACCTAAGTCAATCCTAAAAATAAAAGCCAATTGGTTTGGAATCTCCAAATACATAATCACCATAATTACAATAATGAAAAATAGCTAAGGAGAGAATACACTATGATTTACGTGGTTCCATGATCAACCGCACCTACTCTATGGCCCTTCTCTCACTCTCAAGGACTTGAATCACTCCACTAGTCATGTCACTTCATCTGTGAAGCCAATCCTATATAAATCTTAATAGAGATAGAATCCTAATTTTTGTATGTTATGTTAAAAAAAATGCAATATCTTGAGTTTTTGCAAGTTCAATCAAAATTTGACACTTCATCAATTTACTTGGGCAAAACTAAATAAAATAGGCAAAGGCTTATCCAAGTAAAGAAAGGTGTCAAAGTCGAGAGCAATAAAAATTTATTTCAAAGCCTCAATGCAACTAAATAAAGATGAAAAACTAAGCCCAATAATCTTTGAGGCACCTTCGAGCTTTAGGTTTACTTGAGCTATCTTCAAGCTATCATCTTTATCTTTAATCATGTTCATTGATCCACCATTAGTCATTCATCATGTCTCCATTATCACCTTGAAGCTTCTAAATAGACTATTGATTTTTTACAAACTTGGCTATGGTACAACTACTCATAACTTGATACACTGTTGAATATGGTTTAGTCATCATCAAAACTATAGAGGACAACAATCTCCCTTTTTTAATAATGACAAACTCTTAAAAAAATAAATAAATACTACAGTTGACCAATGAAATTATACAATCTAAGCATAGATTTGAGAATAAACACCATCATTTGAATTTTAAGAAACAAAACTAATTTTTAGCAAAAACATATTAAGGTTATAAGTAATTATTTTTTTCTAAGATGAAAAACTAGCAAACTCCCCCTTCCCCCTAGCATTCTCCCACTTACATAAACCTATCTAACTCCAATTAACTAGTTTAAATGTTTCAATTTATATTTCTCTCCCCTATTAGCATAAAAAATGGTATAATCAAGAGAAATATGCACTGAATATATTCACCCTTAATACATGGGAATTAAAAGGATATTTCAACTGACATAGAACATTAATAAATCAACATCAAGGAAATATAAGAGATCAATGCACCAATTTTAATCTTAAAGCATAACAAGATAGTTGGATACACATCTAAATCAAGTAGAAACCAACCCTATCCACATAGCATCTACAAACTCATAATAAACCCCACAAGTCATAAACATAAAATGTATTACATCCAAAATCTTGAGAAAAACAGCCAAAAACCACATAAAAATATCCTCAAAATATAAAATAATGCCCTAAGAGCTTACTCTTAGAGCAAATCAATCAAGGAATGAGTGCGGCATCTCCTTGATCTGATCAAAATATTGAGTGTTGTTAATGGAGAACTCCACAAATTAGCCACTTAGAGCATCTAGCCTATGGTTGAAATGACCACTAATCATGTCCAATCATTAATGGATTGACTGATGATGACGTGATGACTTGTTGAATTAGCAATTATGATTGGACATGATCTTAGCTTCCTCCCTAGCATCCTAGATAGTTGAGGTACATCCTAAATCTCGAACCCTTTCACTACCTTGTAGGTGAAAATTCATTCAGAATAGTGAAGCTATAGAGAAAAATTCGGTTAGGGTATATCGATGACAGGAGAAAGGATTATGCGCAGGGATGGCAACACAAATGTAACAAAAGATCCTAGTAATAATACTAGGATATCTAAGAGCAACTATATTATGGTATATACTATTGGCCATATGACAGAGAGTGACATAGGGAGGTTAACCTTACAACCAATCAAAATACAATAAATAAGGGAAAGCTCCATATAAGATACTTTATTGTAATGCCCACCCTTCAAAAAGATAGTGTAAGACAAAATCTAGTGGAGAATGTAGGAGCAAGTTAGAAGTAGATTAACAACCATTTTGACCATGGCCACTTCAAAGTTCCCCTTAAATATAGTTTGAATTGCTTTGGGATAGTTGATGGGAATGTTCACCTTATCATAAGATTAGGCAATGATAAGGTGGCAATGTGGAGAGTGTGGCTACATAGGTCTAATCCTAATTCAATTGGCACTAATTCAGAAAAAGATGTGATAGTGGTAGTATTATAGTCAAATAAGGCATTAAAAGAAAAAAATATGCATATCTTGATCAAAATAAATTTCCCACTTAGTAACTAGTGATGGCAAACCTTAAGAACTAAAGAGAGGTGCTAGGTTGAAAGAGGCTAGAGAATCAAATCTAGGAGGAATAATGTGAGAAGAGCAAAAATGATCAGAATACCTTGTAAAAGTAGCAAGAGAGTCAAAAGCACTAGGGTGTTTGATGCTTCATGGGAATGAAGACCAAAACTCCTCCTTTTCTTTCTTGCCATGTGTTTCTTTCTTGGATGGTGAAGAAGGAAGAGGAAAAACCCTAAATTTGAAACAAAGAAAGAGGGAGGAGTGAAATTTGGAGGGATTTAGAGGCTAGAATTAGTGAAGCAACCATGTTGAAGGTCTTTCACACACTATTGAGGGTGAGAGAGTGAGGATCAAGCAGCTGATCTAGGACTTTTGAAAAGACAAACTATGAAAAATCCAAGTTTAGTTGTCCAAACTTTGAGGTTCGAGTGTTCGAACATATCAGGAACAACAGACTATTTTTTGTCTACTGAGTTTAGGTGACTGGTCCTTCATGTTCAAGAATCTAAATATAGTAGAGACAACATATTATTTTTTGTATATTGAGTTTGTCTAAAAATTTGGTATTACATTCTCATTCAATGTATATTGATATTCGACATTATTTCTTACATGATCATGTTTCCAAAAATGATATTTCATTGATTTTTATTGAAACTGATTGTTAACTCGTAGATATTTTTATAAAACCTCTTGATGGGACTTGATTTTATCATATTCAAAATGAGATTAGAGTTTTATGAATTGAGTGAGTCAATTTCTAGAATTCTTTGATATTTCTATTTATTGTCTTATTCAAACATCTGATCAAGATAGTTCAAACACCAAATCCTTGAGCAAAGAAATTGCTCATTCTTTCAGTTAACTTTGAATGTCCAACTAGGATAGTTTGGATGCCCCATCCTTGAGCATAGAAAATCACTCACTAGTCCAATTATCTTTATTGCTCTTTGTAGTTTTGATGATGACCAAACTATGTATTTGATAGTTTCTTGAGGTATGTTACTTCTAACTTATCCAAGATTATAGTGAAGTTTAAGACTATTTGGAAGCCTCAAAGAGAAGATAGATAAGTAGATAATCGTGAAGATCTAGACATGATGGTGATTCAAAAAATATGGCTTGAAGACATATTGATGGATTGAATATGCTCAAGAAATTGGATTGATTTTCTAAGTTTAGACTTTTATTTCTTCTTTAGTTAAGTCAAAGATTCAAATTTTTTGCCCCTATATTTTAGAGCTTTTAATCGATACTCTAACTTAATGTAGAGTACCTTCATTAACTTATTTTTTATCCAAGATAAATTTTGCATTAGTGTCAAAATAGGCTAAAATTGCAGGTAACCCAATGTAGGTTTTGTGTCAGCTTCGGATGCTGAATGTCTTAGAAAAAATTAACAACTTTAGATGACTGAACCTTCTAGTTCAAATACCTAAGTTCTTAGACAAAGAAGTATAACTCTCGATTATTTGAAACTTTAGTTGTCCATTCTTCACTTTGGCCACCCAAAGTGAAGGGTTAGAATGCCTGAACTTGTGTTCCAAGCACCCAAACATATGACATCACACATTAATGGCTAGTAAAATTTGACTATTGGAGTAGTTTGAATGACTAAACTTATATTTTGGGCATCCAAACATAGCAAAAAATAGCCAATAATAGCTAGCTTCCTACTAATGAGTATTTAAGGGCTTGGAGCTTGTTTCTATTAGAACTTTTACATCCTTGAGCATTCTTTGAGATAAACAACAAGTTTTCTCAAGCCCTATAGTCTTACAAGAGCTCTAGATCTAGTTTTGACTTTCAAATCTTCTTGCCCTTATACTTATCTTAAGACTCTTATAGTGAGGCAAAATTTTATGTCATCTTCTTCAATTTGGTTTATAAACATTCCTAGGGTGTTAGGAATTTGTGAAGAACAAGGCTTGAATGTTGGAGTGTCAATTGCTCATTTAGAGCAAGGATTGTATGTGGTTGCCTTCATCTAAAAAGTGACATCACTTATGAAGTGATTCAAGTTCTCAAGAGTGAGGCAAGGTCATGGAGTAGGTGCGGTTGGTTACCAAACTACCCAAAATTATAGTGCATTCTTCTCCTTATTTACTTTATATTTAGCACTTTTGATTTTGTTGCTTATGGACTTGTGTGATTTGGATTGTAAATTAATTTGGACATCCAAACTATCTTGGTCAAACTTCCAAAGGATAGGCATCATGATGAGGTCTTACACATGGATCTCTATCTTATCTATTGCATTCTTACTGGGCACCTAGTCAACCTTCCCTATGTGATTCTCTGACACATGGCACAATACATTAACACTCCAGTAGCATATTAGGATACCCTAGCATTATTACCTTGATCTTTTGCCACTTTGGGGTTTCTACTTTCTCATGCTCCCTATTGTCCCTTCTAGTTTTGATAATGAGTAAATGATATTTAATGATTTACTTGAGTTATGTTTTAGCCAAAATACTTAAAGCTCTCAAGGAAACATTTGAAGGCTTCAAGAAAAAGGAGAAGTGCAATGGTAGATTGGTGAGCATGTCTTGATGAGATATAAAGATGGCTTGGAGATGAAGAAATAGCTCAAGGACTCATGATTGACCTAAACAAGGACAAGGCAATGCAAGAAATTATTATTGACTAGGTCTAGTTTTCTCTTTATTTTTGAATCATGTCAAGAGCTTGTTTGAGACAAATTATTTAGTATTGAAGGTTGCAAAATATTTTTGTAGGAAGCTCTTAACAAAGCTTTCATGACTAAACTAGATGTCTAGTTGTGAACCAGACATCTAGTTGAGTCAAGCTAAAAATCACCTTTTCAATACAAGGTAGAATTGGATGTCTGGTACAAAATTGAACATTTGATAGGGCTTTGAAGCTAACTTTATGAATTTAATGTCTGGTTCTCTAAAACAAATGTCCAGTATGGATTTTTTGTGCGACTAATGACTAGTCTTTGATTGTTGGAGTGAACCAAGCTATGGAATTTCACCTCGATGGCTAGATTCGACCCAAACATATAAATAGAATCAAAGAGGCTTCCATTAACAATTTTTACATCTTCTAATATTTGTTAAAAGAGATCAAAGACTTCTTCAACTCACTATCCAATCTTCAACTCTAAACCTTCTAATCTCAAGCTAGCTCTCATTGCCCTTTCCTTTAGTCTTGAGAGAACTTTATGTGAGCATAAGATTATTCCAATTTCTATGAATTTCCACTTGTAATCCACTTCAAAATTATTTGGAATGGTTGAGAGTTACTAATTTTGGTTTGGAGTATATTTGCCAATTAGAGCAAGGAGATTGTACGGGGTTGGCTTCACCAATGAAGTGGCACTTTTAGGGAAAGAGTTAAAAGTCCTCAAGACTGAGGCAAGGGCCATGGAGTATGAGCGGTTGGTCTCCAAATCACATTAAATTTTGGTGCACTCTATCCCTTATTCTATCTTGTTTACTTAATGCATATTTGATTATGAATTGAATCGATTTTGAATTTTACCCAAAACAAGTGGCATTCGTTTCCAACACCTAATTCATCCCTACTTCCGTCTTAGGCAATTTATTTTCATTCACTCCCTTTCACAAATATACTCCACCCCAAACCTTCAGCTAAGACTTTTTGCATTAGATGGGATTCAATCCTTAGTATGATGACAAGAACACACATATTAGAGGTCGTGCTCCTACATCTAGTAGAGTCCAAGAGGGTGCTCATGTTGCTGAGTTCGATGATGCCTTAGAGCCTAAGGGAGATGTTGGTTCCATTACTATTGGTGATTCTAGTTCTTCTCACCTATTAGTTGATCAAAGATTGGAGCAATTTTCTTAGCAACTAGTTAGGATCGAGGAGGTTGCCACTTTCACCTCCCAGCAGGTCATAGAGCTACACTACTCAAATAGAGCACATGGACCATCTAGAGGAGATGATGCACTTGATTTTGGATCAGTTAAAGGATGGGCTGAGCTCTTAAGATTTTATTTTTTGTTTTCATGATTTTTTGGGTGGGATCTTATTGATGTTGTTATCGAGTTTTCGGATGTATTTTGGTTTACGATTATGACTTGTGGAGTTTGTATTATTAGTTTGTGGATGTTGTGATATTTTATGGATGTTTTGTACTTGACTTGGATGTGAATGTAACTACTTTCTTGTTATGTTTTAAAACTTACCATTAGTGCATTCATATTCTCTATGGCCTTACTATTGTGAGTATCGTGATCTTTGTTTATGTCCATGTATTCGATTTGATTTACCCTTTTTGTTTATACCAAAACGGAGAGAATAATTAAGACATTGTTGGGGAGAAATGCTAGAGTAAGAGTGAGTTTCATTCTTGAGTGAGGGTTTATATTTTTTGGTATAATTATTTGCTAAAATTGGCTATATTTTATTAAATTCATATTAAAAGTTCCATTTTTCATTTGTATGATCTAGTTGATGCATGTGTTAAATTGTATAAATTTTATTGGTCAACTATAGTATCTATTTATTCTTGTGAAGGGTTTCTCATCATCAAAAAGGGGGAGATTATTACCCTTTATAGTTTGGATGATGATCGAATCATGTATTTAATGGTTTCTTGAGTTATGTTGCTTATAGCTTAGCGAAGGTTATAATGAAATTCAAGACTATTTGGAAGTCTCAAAGAAAAGATGAATATGAAGATTGATACATGATGGTGATTCAATGAATGTGGCTTGAAGATATATTGATGGCTTGAAGATGGCTCAAGAGATTGGCTTAAAGATGACTCTCTAAGTTTAGACTTTTACTTTTTCTTTAGTTGAGTCGAAGATTTGAATTTGTTGAACCTATATTTTAGAGCGCTTGATTAATACTCTAACTTAACTTGGAGTGTCTTTATTCTCTTATCTTTTATCCAAGATAAGTTTGAGTTGATATCAAAGGGGTTGAGGTTGCAGATAATCTAGTGCAAATTTTTTGTCAGCTTTGGATACCTGAACCTTTTGGTTCAAACGGCCAAACATTGCAAAAAATCACTGGGTTTTACTAATAGCTTCGAATGCTTGAAGTTCTTATATAGAGATTTTTAGTATTTGTTATATGAAACTTTGGTTGTTCATTATTTACTTTGATCATCTGAAGTGATTCAAGTCTTCAAGAGAGAGGCAAGGGCTGTGGAGTAGGTGCAATTGATCATTAGACCATGTAAAATCATGCTCCACTCTTCTCCTTGTTTACTTTCTATTTTAGCACTTTTCATTATTGTTGCCTTGTGGACTTGTGTGATTTTGGTTTGAGAATTGAATTGGATTGAAATTGAAAGTTATCTATTTTATTTGAAAATCTAATTCATCTCTCCTCTTAGGTTATTTTTTAGCCTTTAGTCATTTGGTCTTGGAATGAGCTTCCAAACTTGATTCCTCTGAAATTGATTATGTTCATCTTGCATTACAAGAATCCAATATTCAACCTTTTGAGCTTCATCCAAGTTCTTGGGCTCAATAAGTGATAGAAATGCAAGATGATGAACATTATATTTAAGGGCATAATGAATTTTCACACTTTATTCAACATCACCTAATTTTTGATCTTTGGGATGACTATTGTTGAACCTCCACGCCTTCTATAACTTCTTGTAGCCTTCATGTTCCATGAATTCACTTGTTTGGTTATTGTCATCCTTTTCTTCAATGTTGTGACTTGAGTCACCTTCCTTTTGATTGGAAATCTTCAAGTCACCTATCCTCTTGGAGATTTCTATATCATCATCAATAATAACAATTTCCCCCAAGCAAGAATTAGTCTCATCAAATACAATATAAAAAAATTTCTCAAAAATCATAGAAGTTTTATTGAAAAATCTGAAAGTTTAGAATTTAAGGAATACTTGAGAAAAATACCTTCAAAAGTTTTGGAATCAAATTTTAACAAATGATTTTAGATTTTAAGATGAAATATTGCATCCAAAGACATGAAAATTTGCAATATTGGGCATCTTGGCATGCCACAACTTAAATGGAGTTTTTTGAGGATTGGTTGAATAGAGATTCTATTCAAAATGTAGCAAAGCTGTGTTAATGACTTATACACAAAAATACTTGAGAAGGAGTACCTGTTAAGCATGTTCCTTGCCTTTTTTGAAGAAACCTATTCTTCCTCTCAATAACACCATTTTATTGTGGTGTACAAGGAGTTGAGAAATTATGCTCAAAACCATTTTTAATGCAATATTTTTCAGAATCATAATTTTCAAATTCACCTCTGTGATCACTTCAAATTTTCGAAATCATGTAGCCTTTTTCATTTTGAACTCTCTTGAAAAAACCAATAAAAGAATCAAAAGAATCATTTTTATTTGTAATAAATAGGACCCAAGTATTGTACCTTCTAGTTTTGATAATGAATAAATGATATTTGATGATTTACTTAAACTGTGTTTAATCAAAATAGTTAAAGCTATCAAGAAAACGTTCAAAAGCTTCAAGAAAAAGAAGCATAATGAAAAATCAGTGAGTGTGACTTGATAAGATAAAGAGATGGCTCAAGATGTCTTGGAGATGTTTATAACCACTTATAGACTCATGAGTGATACGAGTAAGACCAAAACAACTCAAGAAATCGACATTAACTAGGTTTGCGAATAACCCCCTTAAAGATTGATAATTACAAATTATCTTTACAAAATCTACGATTTACAAATAAATCTTTCCGAAAATTTATATTCATAAATAAGTCCCTAGAATTTTTATTTTTGCAAATAAACACTTAATCAAATATTAAATTGTAATTTAATATTTATAAATTTTTAAATAAACCCCTTGAAGATTTTTATTTGGGAATAAGTCTAATTTTTCATTATTTTATAAAAAAATTGTAAAATAGGCCCTTGAAGGTTTGAAGTTTTACAAATAATTTTTTTAATAAAAAAGTCCCTAAATTTCTCAAAATTATAAATTGGTCCATATCTTTAAAAAAATTGGCATATTCCCTTTATGAATTTGATATCGTGAGTGGGTATAATTTTATTAATAACAAACATCATTTTGAACCAAAAAAAATCATAATTATATCCACATTCAAATTTTAAATATATTATTCATAATTCAAAACAAATTTATTGAGATAAACTTAATTCATCCTCTTTGATACCTATAAAAACCCCTGAAACTCTTGGAAAAAAATAGGAAGGCAGTCAAAGATCATAGGATGATCAGGGCGGAAAGAACTAATGAAGGAAAAGAAGCATAAAGGTGTTTCGTTGCTTTTTTCTTATTCTCTAATCTTGTTCTTCATCTTCTCTAGCTTGTTCCCCTACGAGGTGCCCATCCAAGCCCCTTCAAGCTCCTCTACTACTAGGGCATTACTGACTAGTGCAGTGTCTCAGGCTTGATCTTCGAGGCTTTGGTCCTGGGGGTTGTCCTAGGAGATTGCATTGCAGCCCTATATAGGGGTGTGCACTATTCGGTTTTAACCGAACCGAACCGACCGACCGAAACCGAATAACCAATTCGGTTCGGGTTATTTGGTTCTCGGTTCGGTTTCGGTTTTGAAAAAAAAAATAAATTAAATTTCAGTTCGGTTTCGGTTTCTGATTTTCGAAAACCGTAAAAACCGAACCGAACCGAATTATATATATACCTATATACTGCGGTTTTGGTTTTGGTTTTGGTTTTGGTCTAATCGGTTTTGAGCTATTCGGTTCGCTACTCTCTTTCTCTCCAAATCAAACCGATTTTCGTTTTCCCTTCTCTTAATCTCATTCCCTTCTCTTAATCTCATTTCCCTCTGCTTCACCGACGACGATGACGACGATGACCGTTTCACCGACGGAGTTTTCTGGGTTCCCACCGCCTTCCTCGACGACGACGACGACGACGACAACGGCCTTTTCCGAGAGAGCGAACCGGAGATAAAAGGAACCAGGCAGGGATGTGCTAGGGTTCCTTTCGCTGGTGAGATCCGGAACGGTTTGGGTTCAGATCTGAACTTGCCGATGGACATCTGGATGAAGATGGAGCGCGGAAAGGGAAGAAGATGCCGTTGTAGCATTGCTTTCCCTGGATCAGATCTGAACTCGGACAGATGAAGCCAAGAGAAAAGGAGCAGCGGCACTGGGTGCAATAGCGTCCAGATCACCCACTTCCGCCACCGGGTCATCTTCTTCAGCTCTTCCAGCAGTACCTCCGCATCCCCACTGCCCACTCGGACCTCGACTACACCGCCGCCGCCTCCTTCCTCTCCTTCTTCTCCTCCCTCGGTCGCTCTATCGGCCTCCAGGTGGGCTTGGGCTTGGGCTTGAGCGTGGGCTTGGGCGTGGGCTTGGTTTTGGGCTTGAGTGTGGGCTTGGGCTTGAGCGTGGGCTTGGGCGTGGGCTTGGTCTTGGGCTTGGGCTTTGCAAAATATTCGGTTCTAATTCGGTTATAACCGAACCGAACCGAAATATTTCGGTTCGGTTTTATTACTGTTCGGTTCGGTTCGATTTTGGTTTTTGAAAATTTTGAAAATTTCGGTTCGGCCGGTTCGGTTCGTTTCGGTTCGGTTTTAACCGAATGCACACCCCTAGCCCTATAGCTGACTTGCACCCGTATTGACGCCTTAAGTGCAGTTGACCTTGCTATGCATCATGTCCTAGCCATCAAGCCTCGAGCAAATTGCAGGGATATACTCGCTGCACCAACCATCGCATGCTTGCCACACCTACATGGAGCAGCTGCCCACCCTGAGCTACCCTACACTGACCCCTCAACCTTTCTGCCCAATTGATCTACACTGAGCTACTACCTCGCCCGGCTGTGCCAACCTATATTGCTGCCCACCTCGTCATCCACCTCCTTTCCTCTTCAGCTTGCACAGCTGCTCGGATGCTCTCACTTGCCAAATCTGACCACAAATTTGAAGAATAAGGTGTAGGGAGGCATTAATCGGGCGTGGATGTGATAGAGAAATGAAAGGGAAGAAGGGTCCAACAAAGAAGATGGCTGAAATAAAAGATAAAATAAAATAAAATAGAAAAAATAAAATTATTGAAGAAAAAGGAAAAAAATAAATATCTTTTCCTTGCTCTGATTTGTAAGATTTTGGCTTTAAATTTAGGGCTAGTTCTTAGTCTTAGTTGAAAGTTATTTAGATCTAGGGTTAGTTCACGGATTCGTCCAAATATCATCCAAACCTAGGGCTAGCCCAGGTCTCGCTCGAAATCAATTCAAACCTAGGGTTAACCTGTGAGCTCAAATAAAAATCACTCAAACTTAAGACCAGTCCGTAGACTTATTCAAAAGTTAATTTTAACCTTAGACTAACCCACAAGCTTGCCCAAAAGTCATTCAGAATTAGGGCTTGTTTGCATGCTCACTTAAAAGTTAATTCAGACATAGAGGTAGCCCACAGGTTCACTCAAAAGTCATTTGGAACTAAGTGTAGCACATAGGTTCGTCCAAAAGTCAAATTGACTCAAGGCTATCCTACCAGCTCCTCTAAAAGTCAAATTGACTCAAGATTAATCTACAAGCTCACCCAAAAGTCGTTCTAGTCAATGTACAATCTAAGGACTCTCTAATCAATTAATATAATTAGATTAATCAGCTTAAAATTAAGTCAATTTGGTCAAATTAAGTAAAATGATTAAGTTAAACAATTTGATTCAAACGGACCACCAAATGGACCTAAATTAATAAATTAAAATCAAATTAAAATGGACCCAAATCTTAATTGAGTTAGCCCAAATCTAAATTAGGTCAATTTAAATCAAATCAGGTCTAGTCAGTTCAAACCCAATCCTAATTGAGTTTGAATCAGGTCAATCAAACCAAATTGGCTTAGACTCAAGCTCTCATTGAGTCAAACCAAGTTTGAACTCTAATTACATTAGACTAAGTTAGAACCAAACTCCAATTGGGTAAATCAAGTTCAAATCAACCCCAATCAGGTTAAACTAAGTTTGAACTAAACTCTAGTTGGTTAAATATGAAATTAGGTCCAAATCTGAACCAAACCAAAATCAAACTAGACTAAAACTGAACCAAAACCAAGTCAAACTTAAATCATAAACTAAAATCAAGTCTAAGATGGGTTAAACTCAAACCAACTTGGTTTGAACCCAAACCCAATGAGGGTCCAACATGGGTCGAACCCAAATCCATTAAGGTTTGAATCCAAAACCAATGAGGGTCCAACATGGGTCGAGCCTAAATCTATTAAGATTTGAACCCAAATCCAATAAGGATCCATTAAGGATTGAATCCAAATTCATTAAGGGTTGGATCCAAGATCCATTAAGGATCCAATAAGAATCCAACAAGGGTCTAATCCAAGATCTATTAAGAATCCAATAAGAACCCAACAAGAGTTGGATTTAAAATCTATTAAGGATCCAATAAGAACTCAATCAAGATTGGATCTAAGATTCAATAATGATTCAATAAGAATCCAATTAGGGTTGGATTTTAGATCCATTAAGGATCTGATACAAACCCAACAAGGATTGTATCTGTGATATACTAAGGATCCAATGAGAACCCAACAAGAGTTGGATCCAAGATCCATTAAAGATCTAATAAAAACCCATTAAGGGTATCCAAGATCCATTAAGCATCTAATAAGAACCCATTAATGATTATATCTAAGATCCATTAAGGATCCAATAAGAACCCATTAAGGGTTGGATCCAAGATCCATTAAGGATCTAATAAGAACTTAACAAAGGTTGGATCCAAGATCCATAAGGATCCAATAAGAACCCAACAAGGGTTGGATCTAATAAGAGCCTAACAAGAGTTGGATCCAAGATCCATTAAAGAGCTAGTATGGACCCAATGAGGGTTGGATCCAAGATTCATTAAGAATTCAATAAAGATCAAGTCCAAGGTCCAATGGGGATCCAACATAAGGTCAAACATGACCCAAATTGAACCAAATCAAATCAAACTTGAACTTAAAATCAAGTTTGAATATCAAACTAAATCAAATTAAACTTGAACTAAAATTAAGTTTGAACATCGAATTAAATCAAATTAGACTTTGAACTAAAACCAAGTCTAGATATCAAACTAAATCAAATCAAACTTGAACCGAAACCAAGTCTAAATATTGAATTAAATCAAGTTAGACTTGAACTAAAACTAAGTCTAAAATTCAAGCTGACTCAAACCAAACTTGAAATAAAATCAAGTTTAAACCAAGTCAAACTCAAATAAATTGGAGTTTGTCAACAACACCTCAAATCCAATTGATAACAAACCAAAAAAGGTCATCAATTGTTAAATTAGAAATGGTTCACACAAGCTAAGCCTACCAATGATTTCAGAATTGAACTAGGGCAAACTTGAACTCACTTAGTTAGTTAGTCAAACATTATGTTCGAAGAAAGTCAACCAAAAATAAGCATAAAGCCATTGGTAACACTTTAAACTTAGCTAACACAAGCATAAAAGTTATTAGTGATGCTTTAAAACTTAATAAAAAATAAGCCAAGGACATCATTGATTAAATTGAGAATAATTAGTATAAGCTAAGACCATTGATCATTCTCTCAAATCAAATCAAACTAATGCAAGCTTGAACTAGCTTAGTCAAACAATGAAATGCCATGTTCAAAGAAAGTCAACCAACAACAAGTATAAAACCATTGATAATACTTCAAGCTTAACCAACACGAGTATAAAAGTCATTAGTAATACTTCAAACTTAATTGATAACAAGTCAAAGAGATCGTTAATTATTACGTCAACAATGATTAGCAAAAGATAAGTCACTAATCATTTTTCTCAAATAAAACTAAACTAAGATAGGCTTAAACTCTCTTAATCAGTCAACCTAATGCTATTTCAAAAGAAGTTAATTGACATAAGCATAAAGTCTATGGTGATGCTTCAAATTTAATCGACAATAAGCTAAGAAGGACATCACTTATTAAATCATGAATGATCAACATAAGCCAAGGTTGCTGAACATTCTTTTAAATTAAAATTGAGGTAAGGCTAGGTTGAACTCTCTTAGTCACTCAAGCCATGTTCAGAAGGAGTTAACTGACATATGCACATAGCCGTTAGTGATACTTCAAGCTCAACTGACATAAGTACAAAAGTTATTAGTAATGCTTTAAATTTAATTGACAACAAGCCAGGAAAAGCCATCAGTTATTAAATCAAGAATAATTAGTATAAACCAAAGTTACTAATCATTCTCTCAAATCAAACTGAACTAAGACAAGTTTGAACTTACTTAGTTAGTCAACCAAATGTCATGTTCAAAGGAATCTTAACTGACACAAGCATAAAGCCATTAATGATGCTTCAAAACCTAATCAACACAAGTTAAAAAGGCCATTAATTATCAAATTAGAAATAATTAGTGTAAGCTAAGGCCACTAATCATTCTCTTAAATTAAAATCAAAAGAAGTTAATTGACAATAAGTAAAAAGCCATTGGTGATACTTCAAGTCCTAATGGGTAAATTGGCACAAGCCAACATAGTCAGCCATACCTTGAAATCAAGTAAAGTTATCAACATCTGCCAATAATCAAATCAAGCATCCATCTAAGTTAAGTTTTGCTTAGTCAAGTGCATGAAAGTGGGGCAATAGCAAGTATCAAACCTTTCCCACTTCCTCTCTTATTTCATGTTATTTATATCATGAATCTAAATTCTTTAAATTAAAGTGAGACTATGTCCTTACTTAAGTCATATACCCCTTTCTTAAATTACTCAAATTATGCCCTTTTTTCCATGTTTCTATTTTATTAACTAGGTTTCTTACTTTATGATGTTCCTAATAATTATTAGGATAATTAACAATAAGAGTTTGTGTATATTAAAAGTCATGTTCTCTTATGCTCTTAAACCCACCAAAATTTTATTTGATATTTTGAGATTACTTCTTGAGGTCCTTTAGCTATCCAGGATGGTTGATCGTGGCTCCACAACTAAAGCAAAGAATATCTTTTATGAAGGGTAGCTAGTCTCTAGAGAAAAGAAGAAAATGACAAAAAGATTACCTATATTAAGGGGCTTAACTAGAGTTGTGAAACCCAAGGTGATAGCTATGGCTGATGAGGTTAAGGGCACAACAGTTGTTGTAACCAATGAAGCTACACTTTTGGGTGATGGAGTTGTGACGACAATGATGTTGGGTGCATAAGAGTCTCTTCAAGAGCAAAGGTAGCACTACCTATGGCAAAGGAGGATCATGAGATAGCCATCTGAGCTAACAAAGATCACCGGAGTGAGGAGTGTGAGAGATCAAAAAGAAAGAAGTCAAGTAAGTAGTAAGGCTAAAAGTGGTAATAGAGATCATTTAAGGGCGGCTATTATGGTCCTTACTAGTCATCGAATGGTGGCCTCATGGTGGAGTTTGAGTGGCAAGGGTGCTAATGGTGAGAATTCAGCACCTAAATCACAATAGCCATGTGGCATCTAATTGAGGTAGAGCAGAGAAAGTTTTGAAATCCAAATTTGGCACCAAAATCATAAAGACACAATTTGCCAAACTTCTAGGGCTTCATTGGGACCTTGCCAAATAAATTGGCTACAAGTAGAGTCCCATCGAGTTCAAAAAACTAAGGATGATGTTAGTTGAAGTAAAGAGCCTTAGGGATGTCCCATAATCACTGTGGTTCCAAGATATATTAGAAAATGTTATCCATGGCCTAGTCAAGGGATTCAAAGATCTAGAATGAAGCTCATGGTGGGAATCTTGGAGGGGATCATGGTTAATATTATGAAACACAACAAATGGAAGGTCACGTATAAATTTGAGGAACCAACAAAGGTAAGGGCTAATGCTTATTTTTCTGTAGAAAATCTACTCATTTTCTTCTTCATTCACAGATTGCTGACTTAAGTATTGGAGGGTTGCCACCAGAGAGTTTCCAATAGTTCTTTTTATAGTTTCTTATCTTGTAAAACATAGTGTGAATTGACCTAGCATATTCAGATCTCGAGTAGCCTTCCAAATTGAACCAATAGTGAACCGGCTCCATTAATAGTTATCATCATTGTCATCATTGCCATCTAGTATTTGATATGATCTTGTGGGTATGTCAGACAACTCTTCCTTGATTTGAAATTTATTTGTTTTCTTTTACTTCATGTGCTTTTATACCATAATGGATGAACTCGTGCAAGGTTTGCACTAAGCAAGCCTTTTTTTACTCAAAAAATTCTCACAAATGTTGTCTAAATTTTCTTACCCCACTATTCAAAAATTTCCCACTTCCTTGCATTTTACTCATTTGTAAAAATGTTGAGAAAAATATAGCATTGTCTTTCTTTCATGATTCTCACCTCACCCAACTCATTGACATTCTGATTATTGTCTTAACAAGTCATACCAAAAAAAATATATTGGAAAAATTTCTAGTTGCACCATGGATATATTTTTAGTTGACCAATAGCCCCCTTAATTTTTGAAATTTCCAAAAACCCCCTTCCTTTAGCAACTGTTAATATAAAAAATTCTAATATATTGTAGCAATACTATAATATACTGTATTAATACTATAGTAGTATTATAGAGTAATATAATATATAAATTATTATAATAGGATATGAACACTATAATAAATACTATAGGAATACTATATTAGTAGTATATATTTAGAAATTACCTTGTATGATAAAAAAAAAATATATGTTCATTTTAGTTATATATGATTAGTTTTGATCATGATGGTTGTTGACGGAACCCAGTTCACTACCAATTTTGTTTCAAGAGGCTCCTCCATATCAATCTGCTACGTCACTCTTATGCTAATCTACAATACAAGAGGATCGCCAAGAGCTCTTTAGCTATAGCCACTCCAATGCTCAAGTCAGTTGCATGCACAGAGTATAGTGGAGAGAAGATAAAGGCATTAGTCTTTATTTTATTGGAGATAGAGATATTTACAGAGGGTAAAGCATATTCAAATCCCTTGCTTTGGTGTCGTAATCTGGCCAGATTACCCATAACATATAGCTATGAATCCTAGATCCCTCGGAATCTCCTTCTAAATAAGAGTCCATAATGATCCAGACTCTATCCTGCTCACACCAAGGTATTCAAGCTTAATGGTAACTTGGTATGCTTTCTTTTCGAGACCTTAAGTGGATGACACCAAGCTTCTCATACTTTGGTGTTAAGATAAGTCAGGCTATTCATAGCCCATGTGCTAAAGGCTCTCCTCACTCAATTTCAAGACAATTTTCCACCTCAAATGTGTCAACCCACAATCACTTTGGAGTTTGGTTCCCATTGACTTTAACCCAACTAGTTCACTTTGGTGTATCATCAGTGCTCCTCAAGCCTGAACGCCAAAATTTAGGACTCAATAACTAGGGTTACTAAAAGGAAGTCATTCCCTTGGGATGCTTGGTGAATTTTTTGAGAATCAAACAATTTCCCTTATGAATCGTTAGCCATCACCTTGCTTGGGAAAGTGAGCCATCACCCTATCAAATCCCAAGTAATTACTAGGGCATCACTCTCTCTCAAGGTGACAATTTTGATATTATCTGCTCATTTATCGAAGTGGCCCTTTGTAGCCTCTCGGCTCCTCTTCCCATGGATGCTTCTAACTAGATGCAGGACAAGTGTCCCTAGGATCTAAGTGATGGTTTTAAGATTTCCACTTTTGGGCTTTGACGGTCTGGGCCATGCCATGTGAAAGTCATCTAACAATGAGAGGAAGCTTATATAAGGGTCCTCCATTGCCCCTCCTCTTCAGGAGATATTTTTGACCTTCACTTTTCCTTTATTGACAAATCTACTTTCAAATGACATCCTTTTTTTCCCCTTTTAGCTCTAGAAAGAGGTCTCCCACTTTCAAGGAAGAAGTGCCGCCTTTTATAGAAGAAGTTTTGACCCCTTTTGATGTCTCAAGCACAGTGGGGCCAACCATAAGGAAGCCCTCTCTGCTCTGTGCTAGCTCAACATAGACCTACATGGGTGAAGGACCATTCGGATCTGGTTCCTCACCCACACCAAGAGAGGTTTGGGAGCCTAGCGTTGATCAGTCTACTAAGGGGGCCCAATTTGAGTCGACAGTGACCCATCCCACAAAGGCCCCTACGACCATCCTATCCTCAGCTTCAAGTGAGTTTTTGCTCTTACCCTCATCTTATTCTCAATAAATTGAGTACGGGTTTCTCATTTTCACCTGACTTAATTATGGGATGTAATTTTATAAGAATTGCTCAGACCTCATTTATGGCTGAAAGCTTATAGTAGCAGAGAGGTGTTCTTAGAGTGTCTCCAACTTTGCTTGCTAAGAAGCTCCCCAAGTTAGGGAGAAGAAAGAGGGAGGAGGAGGAGAGCCATGGCACCAGCAAGGAGAAGGCAAGGAAGAGGCAAGAGATACCTCATTCTCCTTTGCCACCTTGCCAACCTAAGGTCGTTGGTGCCTATTACGCATTCGTTGGGTGATGCTAAAGAAGGCTGATCATGGTAAGGGTACCACTTTCGCTCCTTCTACTCATCCCCTACATGCCAGAGTGTGAGGACGATCTTCTTTAGAGCACTAGGGGGGTGGGCGTGGTTCAAATAAGACTGAGGCCAAGAAGTACTTCCTTAGGGACTTTGAGAAAGATTCTATCCTTCTTTGGCTCAATGCCCTACCAACCGACTCTTTCTAGAGGGGCCTAGATCTTGCATCATTATAAGTTTACTCATACTTTTCCCTTGAACATACAATTTTCCCCTTTTCCCTGTATTATGATCTAACCTTTAGTTCAACTATAGAACTGCAACCCTTCCAGTACACAAGACGTCAGTTTTATGAGGCTTCAAGGTTGGGCATAGCCAAGAAGAGCAAGGTTGAGGAGGAGGTGATTCTGCCTCATTCTCAACTAGAATCTCTTCAACTTAGCATGGAAGAGATGAGGAATAAGATGAAGTAGAAAAACCTTTTTATAGTCGAGTAGAACTTGACTTTGTCTAGTCTACATGACTAGGAGATTTGGCACTAGGCCACCTTCAATCATGCCAAAATAGAAGCGATAGTCACATACACCTGGAGTAAATAATATGTTTATACTCTAAAGCTGACCTAGATGTTGGCCATTTTGGTGTATAAAGCCAGTAATGAATATCTCTAGAAACATGGAAAACTTGCCACCATATTGTTTCAAAGAAGGGGTACTTTGTCTACTAGGACATGGTGAAGCTAACATACCATGACTTTGAGTTCAAGCATGATGACCTATGGATTGAACTTTATGATGACTTAAGGGTTTGACATCTCTAGTCGAAGTATGAGGATATCATTCATAGGGAGGTTATGGTGGTGATGGTGAGAGAGGCTGAAGAGGGCTTCTCAAGGCCAATCAAGCCAGTAAAGTCTTCTGAGCCTCAACCTATTTCTAACTAGTTGTACTTCTTTTTTTTTATAAAAGGACTTTTGTACTAGTCCTAGCTTGGAACATAATATAATTTTATTTTTTTTTCTAAACCTTTTCTTTCATTATCTTGGATCTTTTAACCGAAGTCTTTTGACCACATCTCTTTTGCTAAACCAACCTCTCTTGGCCCCCTTAGGTTATGCTCTAAAACTCCAAGGATTGGTTGCTTTTATCCCATGATTGAGATCTTCTTGAGTGAAGGAGTTGTCTTTAACTTTGTGTGAATACTAGAACACATGATTGAACCAAGACTTTGAGTAGCTTGAGATCTGATACCTCGGTCAAGTGACCAAAGAACCTGGTTAGACCATAGGACTAGTAGAGCTAGTTTTTTGAGTAACTTGAGATCTGATTCCTCAATCAAGTGGCAAAGCACTTGGTTGGACCGTAGAGGTAGCAAAACAAGTTTTTTTGAGTAATAATTTGGTGGGGTCATCAAAGCACTAAGTTGGACCATAGGGCCAGCAGAGTCAGATTTTCTAAGTAATACCTCAGTGGGATCCCCAAAGCACCTAGTTTGAGTAACTTGAGATCTAATACCTTCATTAAGTGACCAAAGCAGTTGGTTGGACCGTGGGGCCAACAGATCCAGATTTTTTGAGTAACTTGAGATTTGATATTTTGGTCAAGTGACCAAAACCCTGGTTAAACCATAGGGCCAAGAGAGGTAGGTTTTTGTGAGTAATACCTCGGTGAAGTCACCAAAGCATCTAGTTTGACCGTAGGGCTAGTAGAGCTAGGTTTTTGAGAAAAGCCATAAATAATCTTTTGGAGAAGTAAAGATAATATTAAAGATAAAATCTTCTAAAATTGTCAACATGCTAGGTTCGAGGAGGCACTTGGTCATCCAAGTTTTCACTTTCAAGATTCTTAGCTCCATAGTTTAGGAGATCTTTAATGGACCTATCTAGTTTGAAGATAGCTTCCCTAAAACTCAATCAATGAGTTTGACCCAATGGAGTACCCAATCATCTGGTCATAGTTCTCAATTACGAACTCTGACATTATAGCATTAAGATACTCATTGCTGGTATTTAACTATTCTAGTGCATGCTTTCTTCGCACTTTCAATATAAGGTCTTTCTTAGCTCATGGATTTGCCTAGTTCACTTTGGGATCATGAGTTTTAATTGATGGGGATGTAAGCCCAATTTTCACTAGTATGACCACCTCAGCCTTATAAGCCAACATAAAAGGTGACTCCCTTGTAGCCATCCGAGGTGTAGTTCAGTAGGACCAGAAGATGTATAGCAGTTCTTCAACCCAAATACCATTTACTCTCTTAAGGTATTTCTTTATACCTAAAGAAAGATTAGTTTGTTTCCTCAGCCAAGCCATTAGACTAAGGGTTCACTATTAAGTTGAGCCTTTGTTCTATGTGAAAATTGCTACAGTACTTCTTGAAGTTTGTATTGTCAAGCTACTTTCCATTATCAATGACCAGTATGTGTGATAGTCCAAACCTGTAGATCACATTCTGCTAGAGAAACTCTTGAATTTTTTTTCTCATGATCTTAGCAAGTGGTTTAGCTTCTACCCACTTAGTAAAGTATTCAATAGCGACTACTAGAAACTTTCTCTATCCCGAGGCCATTAGAAAAGGACCTAGAATATCAATTCTCCATCAATCAAAGGGCCAAACTATTTGGGTCTACTAGAGTTGAACAGTAGGACTATGATGTACCAAGGCATATCTTTGACACGACTTGTGCTTAGAAATGAACTTGGATGCCTCGGTAGTCATGTTGATCTAATATTCTCTTTACTTGAGGAACTTGTGGGAAAGGGCTCATCTCCCTTTGTGGCTTCTACATATCCCCTCATGAACCTCATAGATAGCTTCTTCAGGTCTCAGGTAGCAACGGAGTGGTCGAGTAAGTTATCTTTTGTGCAAGACTCCATCTATTAAGATGGCATTCAAGGCTAGCCTCCTGATCTTTCAGGTTTCTCTCAGATCTTTGGGAAGCCATTCTTCTTTGAGATAAGAGATTATGGGATCCATCTAATTGAGTTTCATGTCTATGGTGTTTACTTCGGCAACCTTAGTGTAGCTTGGTTGCTAGAGGGTTTCAATAAAGATTTACCTCGGCATTGAATTGAGTAAGGCTGAAGCTAGTTGTGCAAGAGTGTTTGCCTCAATGTCACTATTTGGAGGTACTTGGCAGATCTCTACTCGATCTATTTTTGCCAAGAGTTTTTGTGTCTCAACTAGGTATTAAGCCATGTCTGCATCTTTGGCTTCATATTCTCTGGTAACTTGCAAGCACAAAAGTTGAGAGTCATTGAATACCTTAAGTTTTATAGTTTCTACTACAAGCACCATGCACATTCCAAGGACAAAAGCCTCACATTTGGTGCTATTATTCAAAGCCTCAAATCCCAATCGTGTTGAATACTCAGCTATTCTCCCATTTGGGCTTTGAAGGATAGCTCTGATCCCATAGCATGACTCACAAGATGAGCTATCGACCTGAACCTCTCACATTTTGGACTCCAACCCTACCAAGAATGACATGATCTCCATCAACAAGTCTACTAGAGTCTGAGCTTTAAAAGTCCTCTGAGCTTCAAAAATTACATCAAATTAACTTAACTTGGTAGATTATTTGAATAATCATCCTGAGGTTTTTGGTTTTTATAATGTATGTCAAAGTAGGAGATTAATGAGGACAATGACTAGATGTGCCTAGAAGTATAGACGAAGTTTTCGAGATGCAAGCACTATGACGTATGCTAATTTCTCTATTGGAGGATATCAAGCCTCCGCCCTTGTAAGTACATGACTCACGTAGCATATAGGATGTTATTTTTCACCCTGATCACTTATTAATACTGAGCTCATAGCCTAATATGAGTCTTCTTTATAGAGGAAGAGTACTTTGGTTGGCTTATGTCTTGCAAATAAAGGAGGTTCGACTAGGTATTTCTTAAGATTTTTGAAAGCTCTGCCACACTCCTCTGTCCATTCAAATCCCAAACTCTACTTAAGTGCCTCAAAGAAAGCCAAGCATTTTGTCACCTGATCTTGATACGAAATGATTGAGGGTTGGCAATCACCCTGTGAGTCTTTGCATTTCTTTGATAGAGCTTGGGGGTATCAATTTTATGATAGTCTCAATTTTCTCAAGGCTATCTTCTATCCCTCACTCCAAGATGAGGTAGTCGAGGAATTTTCCTGAGTCTACCCCAAAAGCACACTTTTCTAGATTTAGCTTCATCCTAAACTTTTGAAGTGTATTGAAAGTTTCTTCTAGATCTTTTAAGCATTCTTCGACATGGAGATCTTGACTAGCATGTTGTCAATATAGACCTCCACATTCCTTCCCAATTAGGGTTTAAAAACTTTATTCACCATCCTTCGGTATGTCACTCCTACATTCTTCAGCCCAATGGGTATCATGACATAACAAAAGATGTCTTGATCAATGATGAACGTAGTTTTCTCCTCATTCTTGTGGTGCATTCAAATCTAGTGGTAATCTAAGAAGGCATCCAAAAATCTCAGGAGTTGGTGCCCCAAAGTAGAGTCCACAAGTTGATCTATTTTTGATAAAGGATAGCTGTCTTTTAGACAATCTTTGTTTAAGTTGGTAATATCAACACACATTCTCTACTTGCTATTGGACTTCTTTACATTATTGCATTTTCTAGCCATTTGGGGTAATGAATCTCTCTGATGAATCTTACATTAAGAAGTTTGCTTACATCCTCCATGATGGCTTTTTGACACTCAAGGGAGCCAATGCCTCTTTTTCTACCTGACTGACTTGTAATTCTTGGCCACTATAAGCTTGTGCTATGCCACAGGGGGATAAATGCAAGGTAGATCCTTAGGGGACCAAGCAAAATAATATTGACTTTTTTATAAGAATTTTGCTAGCTTGATGTGTAATAGCTCCACAAGGTTTACCCCTAGCTTTAAGGTTCTCCCAGAGCATTCGTTAATAATAAGATTGATGAGTTGTTCCATAGGTTCTATAAGTCCCTCTTTGGTTCAGTGGCAAACTCTTTGATTTCAATGAGCCACTTCTTACGTTTGGCATTAATGATTTTAAGCTCGATAGTGGGCTCATCAACTTTTACCTCTGTTGGGGCTTTACCTTTTCGATTAGGGTTATTGCGCCAATAAACTACCTCACACTTTTTCATTAGCTTTGGTCACCTTATGCCTCACTCGTGCCAAGTTTAGTTGAAAATCTATTAATTAGATAAAAAGTAGAGATTATCGCTTGGAGCTAGTTGAGCGCTGGTAGACTGAATATCATGTTGTAGGTGGAGTGTGTTCAAACCACCATGAACCTTGATTTAATCATGGTTTTCCTTGGATTCTCTCCAACCATGAGGAGTAGATCAATTATGCCAATTGGAGTTACTGAATTTTTCATAAATCTAGTGTCCTGACATATAGCTCTAGTTTCAATAGAGTTTTCATTTGATCATAGGCTCGAATGAGAAAAATATTCACTGATTTTTCTGTGTCTACTATTATATATTGTGTAACGTAGCCATCTAGAATTATTGAGATGACCAACGCATTATTGTACACATTTATCTCCTCATGTTCCCCAATGATGGTTTGGCATTTGGAGGTTGATGTTGAGGCTTCACTCTGAGCTAGCAGGCTTGTTAGGATTATGTTGAAGTTACCTCTCAAAGATAGATTATGCAACTTTGGGATAGGATTCCTCTGGGGAGAAGTCTACAGATGGTGTTCCTATGGGTGAGTTTCTTTGTCACATCCACCTTGCTATACAAACTATCCGAGATGTCCCTCCCTAATGAGTCTTTCTATCTCATTTTTCAAGTGTCAATATTCTTCAATGTCATATCCATACTCTCGGTATAAATGATAATACCTTATTTTGTTGAGATTTTGCCAAGCAGTGTAGATTAGGTAAGGCCTCTGCAGGAAGCCTTAGTGTTCAATTTGTGCAAGGACCTTAATCCTCGAGTTTCTTAGCAATGCATAAGCCTAAAAATCTGGTTGAGGCTCCTTCCATCTAGTTTTTAGCTTTTTTAGTCTAAAAAGTTTAACTTCCCAAGATTCTTTCTTCAATTTTCTGCTCTTGGATTCCTTTTTAGCCGAAATGATTTCTTCGACATCAATGTGCTCTTTGACTAGCTAGATAAATTCTACTATATTTTAGGAGGTCGGAGGGTCATCTCATAGGCAACCTGAGACTATTGGATCCTATTGATTGCAATGACGAGGATGATGGTTATCTAGCTCGGTAACCTATGATCGAGTTTTGTTAAACCAAACTAAATAGTCCCTGAGGCTTTTCCTCTCCTTTTGCTTTCGTGTTAGTAGTGTTGAGGGGTCTTCTTACTAAGTTACCAATAAAATGAACTATTCTATGGACCTATCTGCCAAGTCATCAAAATAGAAAATTAAGTACCTCAAAAGCCCAAGGCTTGGGTTAGGTCTTGTAGTGTCATAGAAAATGACTTGCACATATTGGAGTCCCACGCACCTTGTAAAATTATGATGTATTTTTAATATGCTGGCGTAATTAATTGGATTTTTCGAATCATCATATACCTTTTAGGGAGACGATCAAAACTTTGGTTCAACAGGAGAATATGCAATCTCCAAAATCAAAGGAGTTTCATACCTCATGTGGCTCACATGACCAGTCACTCCAAATCTTTTTTGAGTTGTGTATGCTATAGTATCTCTCTAGGTACCTTATGGATCTCTAGGTGTGGTTCAACTAGCATGCAAGAGATATGCAACCTCATCAACCATATCATAGGTGGGGTCACCTTCACTATAATCCCTCGAGGCTCGATATTGAAGAGGAAATGTAGCTGATGGTTCGTAGTAATTTGAATGTTGTTGCACGTTGGGGTGTACTCGACCCATGGTGTGTTGCAGCGGTTTGTATGGTTGGTTTGGCACAATACCTCTGATGGGGTTTGATCTTGGAGTCGAGCTTGTTGTTGACCTTGTAGTTTTTGCATAGCTTGTGCCTAAACCTCAAGTATCTGTGTTATTTGTTGGATGATAGTGGCCAAGATTTGAAACTCCTATCAACTCACTAGGATAGAGGGTCCCAGGATACCTTTGTTATCACCTAGAGGCGGGCTCCCCTCAGTTGCTATTGTGGTTGTATTGTCAAGTTAGTTTGTTGGGACAACATAAGTGGCTTGCTTGATGAATTATATGACTCTATCAGTACTAGGGCTACCTGCCCCTTGGGCAGATTTTCCGATGATGATGGTTGTGCTACTCTAGGAGGCATGGTAGAGAGATCGTTGGAAATCTCTTAAATGAGTGAGAAGGAGTGACAGAACAAATATCAATGAAAACACCAATTTATTGATGCAGGTCGATTCACCACTAGTTCTATTATGAGAGGCTACTCGAGATTGATCCATTAGGCCATTTTTTTGTTAGTCTACAATACAAGAAAGGATGAAGAGGACTTACCAGCCACTTTGACGCTCAAGTCAATTGTGTGTATGCAGAATATAGTGGAGAGAAGAGAAATATATTAGTTTTTACCTCATTAGAGATGACAATATTTATAGAGCGTAAAATGTATCTGAATCCCATGATTTGGAGGTCATAATTTGGCTAGACTATTTGTAATAGATAGCTATAGATCTCATATCTCTCGAGATCTCCTTTTGAATAAAAGTTCATAATAATCCAAACTCTGTCCTGTTCACATCGAGGTATCCAAGGTTAATGGTAACTCAGTGTGATTTCAATTCGGGATCCTTAGTTGATGATACCAAGCTTCTCATACTTCGATGTTAAGATGAGTGAGGCTATTTGTAGTTTGTGTGTCGAGGCTCACCACAACTCGATTTCAAAGCAATTTTCCAACTTAAATGTGTCCACCCATAATTGGTCTTATGTTCCCATTGACCCTTTAATCTGACCAATTTACTTTAGTGTATCATTAATGGTCATTTTCTAATTATATATATTTGGTTTTGATCATTTTATTTTATTTCTATTTTTATTGATTTGATTTGATCATTTTATCTTATATACATATTAGATTGATTTTGATTATTTTATCTTATTTTTATTTATATTGGTTTGATTTTGATCATAATTATTATAGTACTATTATAGTTTTCAAAATATTATTATAATAATACAAAAGTATATATTATAGTACTTTAAAATATATTACAATATTGTTAGAAGAATAGAAGTCAAAATAAAATATTTGTTACATCAGGAAAGGTGAATGAGAAATTCAAAAATTAAAAAGAGTTATTAGTTAATTAGAAATTTTTCAAGAGTTATCGTAAATTTTTACTGAGGCTTGTCACTGCATGCCACATGGCATCCCTTATAGCCTTACATGTGTATATGATGGTAAATATCAGAATTTTTTTCACAAAATTTTGTGCCCAATTTGGACTCTTTTTATGTCGATCTCAATCAACTACTCTTTCGATGATATATTGAAGACATACAATAATATACTACATCATTTATGGATTTTACATTTTTTTTTGTAATTTGTGAGTCCACAAATGACACGATCCATTTTGATTGATGTGCAAAAAAAATTTTCAACTCTATGCAATAGGTCATTCAAAATAGTGCTCCAAACAATTATGAAAATAGATCCCAACAAAAAAAGTTTACACAAACGATGTTTTGAGCCTTGAACTTACAAGTGAATAAAAGATCCGAAATAATGCACAAGTGACAATCGAATCACACTTGTTAAGAACTAGTTTTAAAATTTGTAGGGTTTTGCTTTTCACTTTTTTAGAGCAAAAAATTTGGTCTAGATTCTAATTCTAAATTTCACATAAAGTTCCTAATCGATTTGAAACTAAAATTTATCTTTTTTATTTCTAATCCATTATTATAAATAATTAAAAATAATTAACTTTTAGATTGAACAAAAGTGTATTTTCAAAATATGATTTTTAATATGTAAATATTATTTATTTAAAACTTTCACAAATAATTTTTTTAAAAAAGTTATATCATTATATATATAATTATTAATATTATCATAATTTAAAATATTATTAAATCTATATTTAAATATTAGTTCAAAATAAAAAATAAAAATAAACTTTAATTAATTTTATAATTAAAAATAGACTACTTTTCGAAAAAATAAATTCTGTAATAACCTGTCACAAGTGAAAATCTTATCGTTCCTTTCTCATCAATCAAACAGTCCCTCGTCGAGAATTCCCCAGTTTTGCTCACCCCTCGGGCCCCTTCCTCTCTTCGTTCTCAGATGAACTCACTCCGACAGAGATCGACGTCTCTCCTTCCCCAGCTCATCGACCACCCTCGTCGATCTGCAGAACCCAACGCCATAGTCTCCCTCTGCAAGCTAGGCAAGCTCAAGGAAGCTCTCCATCTCCTCCCTTGCGGTCCTGCTTCCTCCCTTGACTCCCCGACGTACTCCTTCCTCCTCCAGTTCTGCATCGACTCGGGCGCCGGTGGCAGCGGAAGAGCCCTCCACCGCCACTTCCTCTCCAATGGCCACACCCCCGACTTGTACCTCAGCACCAAACTCATCATCTTTTACGCCAAATTCAGCGACATGGCGGCTGCCCGCAAGGTGTTTGACGAAATGCCCGAGAGAAGTGTTGTCTCCTGGACTGCGTTAGTCTCCGGGTACTCGCAAAATGGGCGTCCGTTGGAAGCGATGAAGCTTTTTGTTTTGATGCGGAGGTCGGGTTTTAAGGTGAATCAGTTTGGTTATGGGAGTGTGTTGAGGGCGTGTGTGGAGATGGGTTGCGTGAGAAGTGGGACGCAGGTTCATGGGTGTGTTATGAAGAGCAGGTTTGCAGGGGATTTGTTTGTGCAGAGCGCGCTTGTGGATTTCCACTTGAAGTGCGGGGCGGTGGAGGACGCAAGGTGTTTGTTTGAGAGGATGGAGCGGCGGGATTTGGTTACGTGGAATGCGGTGATTGGTGGCCATGCGGTTCAGGGGCGTGGGCATGATGCATTTGCATTGTTTTGCGCAATGCTGCAAGATGGTATTTATTGAAACTTGAGATTTCATGTTTATTTAGATGGTCTTGGTGTTTACATTCCTTTGTTTGGTAGGCAAGTGTCATGCTCTTATCTTTCATTTATTCACTAAGGCAATGTGCTTTGTCCTAGTAAATTTTTTTGAACTTCATATCAGAATGCTAATGAATTTTAAGCTTGGAAAAAGAAAACTTGTGTGAATATTTTAGAGATATATGACACTGAAATTCATGTCATAATGAAAGCACATGTTCTTGATTTTCCACCATGTATTGTTGTCACCAGTTGCATGCAGTATTTTGATTTCAATTATGTTAAGGCTCTTGTTATTTTTTTTGTTTTTGTATTCTATATATACTCATTGTCTAATCATTTTTATATACCTGCCCAAATAGGAATCCTGCCAGATCATTTCACCTATGGAAGTGTATTGAGGGCATGTGGTGGAGTTAAAGCTTTGGAGAATGCTAATCAGATCCATAGCTTTGTCATCAAATCAGGTTACGGGAGTCATTGTGTTGTTACTGGATCACTTATAGCTGCATATGCAAAGTGTAAGTCTATGACAAGTGCAAGGCTGTTATATGAATCTGTGCTTCAGCATGACTTGATTTCTTGCACTGCTCTGATCACTGGATATTCACTGGAAAAGAACTACAATTTGGAGGCATCAGAGCTTTTCTATAACTTGAATCAAATGGGCATGAAATTTGATGATGTCATCTTGTGCTCTATGCTCAATATTTGTGCAAATGGAGCTTTGCTAAACTTGGGAAGACAAATTCATGCTCATATACTCAAGAGCCAACCACATTTTGATGTGGCCATGGGTAATGCTCTTATTGACATGTATTCCAAAGCAGGGGAAATTGAGAATGCTCATCTTGCTTTTGATGGGATGATTCGTAAAAATGTCATTTCATGGACTTCTTTGATAGCTGGATATGGGAAGCATGGGTATGGTGAAAAAGCAATCTCACTTTTTATGAAGATGGAAAACAGTGAATTTAAGCCAAACGATGTTACATTCCTTTCCCTTCTCTCTGCTTGTAGTCATTCTGGCTTAACTAGTAAAGGAATGTACTACTTCAGTTCCATGGTTCGGAAATATGGGCTGTGTCCTCGAGCTGAACATTATTCTTGTGTTATAGACCTTCTTGCACGTGGAGGTCTAATAAAAGAAGCTTTTGACTTTTTATGCAGTATAAACATTAAGCCTAATGCGTCAGTCTGGGGTGCTTTGCTTGGGTCTTGTAGAACACATGGCAATGTGTTACTTGGAGAAGTGGCTGCAAGGTATTCTTTTCATTTGGAACCTGAGAAATCAGTGAACTATGTTGTCCTTGCAAACATATATGCTGCAGCAGGTCTGTGGGAAGGTGCATCAAAGACAAGGAAACTAGTAGAAGAAAGAAAATCAAGGAAGGATGCAGCCTATAGCCTTATTCAGTTTAACCAGGGCAGGGAGAATTATTTGATATGCTAAAATATGAAAGGACTTCCTCAAGGCCATCTGTTCTATTTGCAATCCTCTGGTGGGGGATATAGTAATTGAGAAGGAAATGATGCATCTTCTTCTTGGTTATATCATTAACTTGGATGAAATCCAGCTTTGCTTGGGGGGACTGCCCAGCTTCCTTTGATACTGCCAAAGCCCTCCCCAATCACTGAAGTTCTGGGGGTTAGATGCATTAACCTCACGAGGGAATAAGTTCTCTGAACCTTGAAATCCAAAATTTGATGGCAGGGCAGAAATACTCCCTTGCAAGATTGAAACCTCAAATATGATGCAGCTGCAACAATGAAGATGCAAACTGTATATAATTAGTTGCCGATGTTTGTTACTCAACATCTACAACACACTGAATGGCATAACTAGCAACAATCCAAATGCTTGCAACTGCAACTATGTACAAAGGCAACAAAGTCAGAGACATGCATTAGTGCTGGTCAACATACATAGATGTTTCTTCTTTGCACCATTACTTTCAGTAATAAAGGCTTTCCTTTGTTATGTTCATCTTTGTGGTCTATGAGATGCTTTGCTTATGTTCTCAAACAAAAATATGCTGATACAACAGTTCGAAGAACCCACGCTACATTCACATTCCTGTAGCATCTCTAAACGTTGGCATAAAACAATACCTGATTTTGGATTGAATAAATTTTTGCAGCCAGAATTGGAGGACTCACCTTTTTTTTAAGATCCAGCAGTACATTAATCATTTTAGGCCAGCTATGGAGTTGAGTTTTGAAACATGATTAGTTGAAGAATGAACTATGCAAGTCATATGAGCCCCTGCTCACTAGTAAAAATCAGAAGGAGTGAGACACTAGAGCAAGAGTAGAAAAGAACTTTCTTTAAGGAAATTCAATACAGTATGTAGTTCACAATTTAAAATAACACAAGGAGCGGGAGCTATAAGGGAACCTGGAGTGTTTTATCAGGAATAGCCTCGACATTATAAAATGGTAATCCCTGCTTCTTAGGACCAGTCCCAGCAATAAAGCCCCAACACATACCAAGGTGGTTAAAGTAAGTCTATTGATGTTACCTTTGTTGTCCTTTCTTCCACTTTCAAGAACGCTATTGGTACTATGTCATTATGTCATAAGCATATTTTATGTCTGCATCTCAACATCTATTCCATTTTTTTCTTTTACTGCATGGAAGCAACATCATAGTGACTATACCAATGTTTCAAATGCCTGTCTTTTGCAACATTACAGATAATTTCTCTTCATTTTAGTCTCCATTTTTTGCTGCCACTGTAAAAAGGTGGGAGTATACTTTGTGCATTTGAGCGTGCTAACACCTTCAAAGGGTTGATTAAATTACATTTCTCTAATGATTGTGAGGATTTACTCGATGTATCCCATAAAAGATGTGGATTCGAAGGACCATCTACAAGGTCAAATCTATGTTGAAATTGTTTTGATGTATGTTCATGTACGTTCAAGTTCTCTGATGTGATAATTAGAGTTTAGGCTATTGCCTCATTGTTTATAAAGGTTTTTGCTTTATTTTGTAGTGATTCAAACCAAGGTTTTAAATATCGATCGAAACCAAGTCGTTTCGGCCGGTGCTGCAACAACTCGGCTCATTTAGTTTCGATTTTAGGGTTTCTTGTGTTAGGGTTTCACTGGCGGCGAGCAGAGCGAGCGTAGAGCTGGCGGGGCATGCGTAGGGCGAGCGCAATGCGCCCACAGCATCTCCGGGAAGTCGGACACAACTAGTGACGGGCTCAACTAGGGCATACTCTTTAGTTTCGGCAACAAGCGCAGCATCACAGTTGTAGGGTTTACTGTTTATTACTATTGGTTTGTTTTATTCCGTTGATTATGAGTTGATGGCCGTGAATCGATGTAAATAGATGTGCTGATTGATTGATTATTTGTTTATTAACAACAAGTGGATGGACTTTATCACTTATATATAATTAGTGCAAACTGCAAAATTTGCAGATAATATGATTTGAGATTTTCAGGTGTCGTAATATTATTGGTGTTTCAGTTATAGAATTTTGTGGATTTATTATCTTACTTCTGTTTTAGATTACAATCATATTTCAGAAGGATGTAAGAAATTTTTATATTGATAATTGATATATCATAAATAATTTTATTTTTATGGTGAGATTTGAGTTGAAATCGAGAAATTATCTTTCTGCATATTTCTATTATTGGTTTAAAATATGGTGTTTGGTCTATCTGAATATTTCTGTTTACGGTTCCTGAAATAGTCTCATTTTAAAGAAGTTCTATATTGGAAAATTTTCTCTTCATTATCACATTATCCATTGGCATTGTGGAAGTTAATTTGTTAAAAATCTGTTAATTATGTATTATGTATTATATATTACATTATGTGTTGTCAATGAATATGATTATCATTTTCATTTTAGACTTTCGATGTATGGTTATACTTCAGAATCGTTGTCATGAAATCACACAGAGCTAGTTGTTTTGGCTCTTATGTCTATAAATGCTCATCCGGATCGTCCAGGTACTGAATTTGTAATTTTACACCTAGATGTTCCAAACTCAATTAAGGATAATTATGATGATAATGATGATTAGTTATATTATCTTATAATTTATAAATTATGTATGTGTGAAATTCATTTTAATGAAAAGTTAAATTTGTTTATGTTAATTTTTAACTTTTAATTATATCATATTACTTCTTGTATATTTTTTTAATACACTAATATATATTAAAAATAGACTATATCAGTGATTAACTATCAAAATTAATTTTAATCATCTAAAATAATATTTAATATTATGGTAAAATTAAGTATAAATTTCTTCCTAATTTTTTATTTTTTTTAATATTTTATCGTATTTTTAATTTGAAGTCAAAGTACAGTCAAAATATAATCAAACTTTGGTCAACACACAATTAATAAGTAAAAATAATCTTTTGTCCGAAACTGAAACGATTGAAACCGAAATCGAAACATCCGCAGTGACCGAAACGTATCAGTTTTACTGAATACCGAAATTAAAACTAAAACCGATACCTAAAACTTTGATTCAAGCCCAGGGTTAAATCTTGACTGAAGTGTTTTGGCCTGAGTTGGTTTGGTTTCAGCCAAGAGAGCAACGGAACATGATGAAATCAGTTCCTCCACAAACCCTAATTCCCCATTCCTTTCCATATGCTGCACTCTGTCCCACTCAGTCTTTCCCCTTCGTTGAGCTCCGCGGCCTTCGCTACCACCCTGCTTACCTTGCTCGCTGCTTGCTGCTCAACTCAACTCATCCGCCACCCCCACTACCATGGTCTCTTTCTCCTCCTCCTCCTCTTTTTCTTCCTCCAACTCCCCCTCCCTCTTCTTCTCTTCTTCTTCTGCTGTCTTTTTTCTTCTCCTTCTTCTTACCATGAAATTCGACTTTTGCAAATAGACTCTATAAGATTGAAAATCTATATATATCTGTAAAAAATCATACAAAATTTCTCCATTTTTTAAAAAGCTTTTTCCATAATCTTTTTTCTATTTTTTCTTCATTCTTCATTGTGTTTTGAATTTTACAAAAAAATAACAAGTACCAAAACTGGTATCACGACCTATCTGATACAATTCGGGATCGGTCGCCTCCATGATCCCAAAACCTTCATTTAAAACCTTGATTTAAACAATACATGGTGACCATGGGTTCATCATAAGATCGTATTTTAAAAAGAAAGAGGAAATTTTCCTATAACCCCCTGAAGTTTGGTTACCTGATCTTGTATTCAATTGCTTCCCGAAACCTTGATTTAAACAATCCATGGTGACCATGGGGTCATCATAAGATCGTATTTTAAAAAAAAAAGGAGAGGAAAATTTGCTATGACCCCCTGAAGTTTGGTTAGCTGATCTTGTAGTTTCAATTGCTTCCTATTAGAAAACTTTGAAGTTTATTTTAATGTTTTTCTTCTTGCTAAGCATGCATTAGGAATATATTGGTTTTTTTTTGGTCAACTTGCCATTACATTTCTTCTGTTGTGAAACTAGGGTTCTAGAGGTTGGCATAGATTAGAGGTGAATTTGTAACCTCAATACAGCAAACAAAATCCTAGAAAGGAGACTGTATCCTGCCCTCCTAGACAAATAAATAGACCGAGTCTCCTCACACTTCCTAACCAGGCTTTACTAATGTCCCAATGCATACTCACTCAAGTTCTAGTCTTACTAACTCTTTTCAGACTTTGAATCTGAATACGCTACAACATCTTGCTGTGTAGTGGCTTCTAATTTTCTTTAGCTTCATTACCTATTCATGTTAGTGGGACAAAACTGTGTCCATTTCTCAACATGCTGAACATTCCTGCACATTGGCATTCCATGATTCTTTTAGATGCTTCATATATTCATTGAATTATTGTAGTTTTTGCTTTAATAGGCTAATAGTTCTGGCAACTAAAATCGATCAAAATATGATCATGCTGTTTGTCATGTTGAGGTAAACTATCCAACAAAATATAAAATAAATTGTGTGTAGACATTAATATGCATAAAATTTGGAATGCACAGATGTACTCAATGCCTAAGTTTTTGAATATTTTCTTGTTGGATTTAATTGTTTGATTTGGATTCCTTGGCATGTTTGGACACATGATACCCATATACATTTATGGCAGTGATACTTACTGCTGGTTGCACATATTTAATTAATCAATAATGTAATGGTGATAGATTAATGCTTATTTCATGCAATATCTTCCGCAAATTGAATTTGATTTTTGGTTTATCTTATATTTCATAAATTTAATCATGATGTACTGCTTGATGGAACAGTAGAGCTTCAATAAATGCATTGCAGGTGATTAGAGCTGCACTTAGTTTTGATTTTGACTGTAACTCAATACTGGTTGTTTTTCAGCTTGATGCATTTCTCATTTTTGGTTGCTAGATGCTATTCCTGCCTAGTTAGCAAACATCGTTTGGCTGTATTTTCGGTTTGGTGATTGCATGATGCTACTGAACAACATTCTTTGCAGGCTATTTCAGTAAACAGAAAAAATCCTTGACTGGAAGAGAGATCTTAACCTGAGAACAAATTAGAATAGCCACATAGTGAATGGAGAATGAAAGTAAAAGGACCAATAGGTTGCTTAATTATTTCAGATCAGTTCTAATTGCAACTGGGCCATTAGTCAAACTCGGGTAGGAGTCAATACCTGAGTAGGAGTAGAGCCCAAATGGGATTCAGATAGAATTCAAGAGTCATCTAGGAAAGCTTATAAATGTGTAACTGATCTGCTTCTGAAATAATAAGAAAGAAAAGGGGAGATCCTCTCCAATGGAGGACTCTCCAAACCCTAACCCGTACAGCTAACAGCCACAAATTCAACAAGTTCAAGGTCCTATTTCCTTTGCATAATTTTCTGTTGCATCAGAATTTGACAGAAATGAGGTTTGGAAAGCGGCAGAATGCAACCAATGGAAGTGTTGAAGTCTCATATCATTTCTCTGTTTCAGTTTTCATCCAAAGAATAGACATAGAGAGGGAAACTAAGCCATGGAGAATAGAAAGTCTCAGTAGACAGAGAAAGTGACTCTTGTACAGTGGTGGTCAAAAAGCTTCTAGTACATAGTTTAAGACAAAGAGGCTCTTGGTTGAAGGACAAAATGCACAGGACTTCTTTATGGCCAAATAAAAACAGTTGACTACTATGAATGGACAAATACCTTTGAGGTATCATAAGGCAATTGCTTGATTCCAATATATAGCACCATTTGAAAATGAAAGTGGGGTATTGGCCCGAGGAAATGACATGCAGCATGATCATCTGATAGTTTTGCTGGTGATGATAATCTATGGTTCAATTGCCTTGCTTATCAAGATTAGCAAATGACATAAGAAGCAATTACTTTCCTGAACAGTTTTCATGCTTGTGGTAACTCTGGCCTACTTTTCAGAAAGAAATACCAAATAGGTTTTTTGGCTAATATCACCCTGAAATCTTTGGTACTTCTAGATTGACCATCAAATCTTTATACTTAATTGCATAGCCCACCCTATATTTTTAACACCTGTTGCAAAACATTCGTCAAGTCATGATCATTCAATTAGACATATGATATTTCCTTTTGACCCTCATTTTCCTTGAAACTCTTGTGTAAACACCAAACAAATTTGGATTTTGTATTCCTCCTCCTCCATCCTCCCACATGTTAACATCTTGCTTTAGTTGCGCCAATTCTATGATTCTTTTGGCAATAAATTGTCTGAGTTTCTTCTAGTTCTCAAAATGGAAATGAGTATAAAATGGGGAAGTAAAATGCCTTATCACATGGATTATATGATGAAGGATTTTGCAATAGCTACTAAAACATTGGGAAAACTACATAAATGTTAGGATTGATGGGGTTAGTATCAAATGTCAACAATTACAGAGTTATTGCTAATAACTTTACTAAGTTCTCATTTAGTCAGGGGTTCAAGCTCAGGTGAATGTGTAGTGACCTGCCTGAGGCATTCTTGTTCAGTGGTAGATCTCTGATATCCACTATTATACGTCAAGAATGCCTCAGACTTGTCATTACGCAGTCACCCCCTGAACTTGGAGTTTGTTAAATTTCATATTGTTTGAAACCTCAAAATGGTATAGGCTTTCAGTTGAAAATGTAAATTGAGGTTTCAATTTGAATTCAAAAACTGATTCGAACTCTTCTTTTCTTTCTCTTTTACCATGAAAGCAAGACCAGGACGCTATACTTCGTTTTGCAAACAAAGAATAATCATGATTGAGTATTTTTCCAAATTGTTCTTTCTAGTTTTTATCTTCATATTGAATAACGCTTAAGATCTTATGAGATGGATTCTTTTTTTGTGCTCATGTTTTTCCTTCATTTCAAAAAAATGATGCTTAAATCCATATGAAATAGATGCTTTGTTTGTTCCCAAAAGCAGGGAGTTGTAATTGGATGAAGCAGAAATTTTACAGAAGTTCAACAATGCATAGAACTTTAAGATTCCCTAATTTTAGGGACTTGGTTTGCCATTCATACTGGTGTAAAGTCTACGTTGGAAGGATTATGCTATTTCAATATCTCCATGACTAAATAATGAGCTAAATTCTCCTCGTTGGAACAGATTTTGTCGAAATGAAAGGGATATAGAACAATCAAGTTCCGTCTATTGTTTTTTTATGTGGTATTGTCATGAAAATAAAGAGATCTTTATAGGTATCATCATATTCATCTGATAGTAAGAGGCTCCGTCGTCAGGTCATATACCAAATTATCCTGGAGGATGTGATGGTCCTAGAGTTATCTGGGGGCAAATTATTGTTGAGCATTGGAAAATTTTGAGTTTAAAAATTGCACAATTCAATATTGATATGTAAATTAGAAAACAATATTCACATGAGTGGCTTGATGAATTTTCATATTTGATGTGATTTCTCTTAAACTTTCTCCAGCGTCATGATCCGCAGCTGTATACTTGAGAAACAGCATTATCAGACTTCTAGTTTAAGGGATTGTGACCTGTAAACAGTTTTGTATGCAGACACTTCTATTTTGCCACACCATCTTAAAATATATAGGCCATGAAGAACTATAACAGTTCTAGAAAGTCTTCTAAACATTCTGATTAATAATCTTACATTTTTCATCAAAATTTACTTTTACCTGAACTTTCAAATGATTGTGGAGTAAAAGTTTATTCTGCATATTCTTAGATCTCCAGGTTTTTAGTGGACTATCTGTAGATTGATTTACTGAAGAGAATTAAGGTTCTGGCATGCTCTAGCATACAATGCCCTTATTAAGGCAAGCAATCTGAATGATGAAATTTCTATTACATCTTGGAAACACTTACTCTGCTTAATCAAGGATAGATGTTATTAGACCATGTTTGATCAAACAAAAAAATGATATTAGAGAATGGGTTCTTAGTTAAAAGATCGAAAAAATTATTGAGTCATATGAAAAGTACATCTACTCTAAAAAATGGGCTGCTATTGTGTATTGCAATTATATATAAATTGGACTATAGCCACTATACTTCTGTACTACCACCAAATATGTTGGTAACTGGTCTTGAGTTCAAACTTTTTAGGAGGCACATTTTTTACTATATTCCAAAAGCATATCTAAGCAGTTGTTTTGGCTATTCCTATTATTTAAAAGAAATGGCAATATTTGATAGCTTTTGTTGTGTAAAAACAAGCAAATGTGCCATGTTACGAGTGACAATTATCTTTCTCTTGAACAAGATGGATTTAATTTTTTATCCATTTTGAAATTTAATCTCTTATATCTGATAGTCTGTGTCGAGATCTTTAAGAAAAGGTTAAAGGTCTGTCACTTCTTTCTTTGCATTTCTGTGATTCCAGCAGCCACCAAACTGTTGCCCCTTTCTAAATTTATTACTGAACAGAGCAATTTTATTACCACACTTGACAACTTCATTTTAGATTATATTCTCGCAATTTTCTTCTTTGTTGATTTTGACACCATTTTCCTTCTCAGCTTGCATCATAGGATGAATTTACAAAAACTTGATAACAAGGCATTTGCATTCAAACCTGTTTTGGGAGCAATGCTAGCGGGAATTTACAACAATTGAAGAATGGAACATGCAGGTGGGCAGTGGCTTCCCATACTCCTTTCTGAGCCCCCTCTCGACATCCCTACTGTGATCCCGCCTTTGACAGTGATGCCCTCTGAAATTCTTGAGGGTCTCTATGTTCTGCAAGGAGATCAAAGAAGCGAACCTATCAAGAGGGCCAATGAAGCCATCTGAATCCAATGCTGAACATGACGAGTACAAGCAGGAGCCTCTTGTTCATAGAGGAGGGGCTTGTATCCCTCTGCCTCAGAGCTTGAACTAAGCTGATACCAAGACTGTATCCCTCTGCCTCAATGCATGCTGCGGAGAGTCTTGACCTCAAACCTGGATTTAGCAGCTCAGGGTCATTGGGGCTGGAAGCTACGGTGGACCCAAATAAGATTAGTCAGTATGATGATGTTTATACATCGAATTAGAAGCAAAGAAGCACAAGCTATCATTCATCTATGAGTGCAAGAGCTCCAGTGAGGCGACTGATCCCAAGAGCCAGAATTCTGTTAGCTCTTGTTCTGATGTATCCTGTTCTCGGGTGCTAAATTTGTACACTTGACAAATGAGAGGTACTACTGCAGTGTTTGCAACAGATTAAAATTACTATGCTCGGAGTAGAAGTAGCTGCTGTTATCAACTATCATAGGCCTACCTAATTCAAGAAAGAAATCAATACCTGTGTCACACTTTGTCAAATTTTATTGTATCAAACCAAACAGCATATGTTTCAATAGCTGTTTTTATGTTTATTTTGCAGCTTTTTGGAATTTTTATGTATGCCATCCAAATATGTCAGATTTACTCGCAATATATATATATGTGTGTGTGTGTGTGTGTATTATGTTGGTAACATTTCAAAAGGTATGCATGGTTCCTTTTCACTTTTATCAGCTGAGAACCACTCCAAAAGGCAGCCTTTTGGGTTGATAGGGGTTATACATAATTTTCAAAATATCATAGAACACATAAATGTGCCATATTTTGTGAGATAACGCATAATAATTACTTATCAAAATATTTTTTGGATTAATTGCATATAACTACTTGTAAACTATTAAAATTATGTATAACTCAGTTTTTTCATAATTGTATATAATTGTTTATAATCTTATGTTAGCTTGCAAAAAATTCTTCAATTAAAATTAATCCATATAGACAAAAATATTCTAGAAATATTCTCTTTGGTGCTGTTAAATCAATGTGAAATGATTTATTTATCCTAGTGGTAGATTACATATAATTTAACACAAGATTTAAGGTTATGTCTGATGTTTAATGCTTTTCAATCGTGGATTATTTCGTCAACTTCAACGGTAGAATTTTTTAGTTGTTGAAGATCGGTTTGCTGAAACCATTGGTAAGTAGCACCACTAGCAAAAGTTTGTAGCTAATCTTTTGGCTTGAATCCATTTTCGAAGCTTCAAGTTCATCAATGGCATTTTCATTTCGATTTGTTGTGAGTAGATTTCGAAATTCATGTCAGGCAAGCTCCCTGAAGAGTTTTTCAATAGGAATTAGTATCACCTAAAAGTTGACATATGTTTCCTCGAACCACTTTTGGTGATTGAAGCTCGATGCACGACTCATGTCTTTCATGAATCAAGCAGTGGATTTGAATTCTTGCCTTCTGACATTCAACAGCTCAGATTGAGCCACGTGGAGGATATCTAGCGGCTCAACAAGGCATATATAAGGCCTCCTTGTCCCAAATTTCCATTTTTTTTGGCCATTGGGGCTTCTAGTGATCTTTTGCTAGTGATCCTTCTATTCAAGCATTTGATTCTCTTTGATGATGTCTTCTTCGATGGTTCCTTCCACCATTGACAGGTCTACTTTGGCCCCAGAGGGCACTGTCACCACCGTCCTTACCTCGAAGATGGTGGTCCTTGCACTTGGCATCCCAAGCATTGTTAGATCAAGTTCTGTAATTGCCCCCATGATGGTGCCTATCTTCATTGTGCCAGGTTAGACCATCTCGACCAATCTCGATCAAGCACGTAAGTCTTTTTGCCCAAACTTTTTTATGTTTCAATTTGGATTTTAGTTTAGCTATCTTGCATTTTTACTTCAGTTTTAACAAACTGCTATAGGAAACGTAGAGTGGGAACTTGAACACTAGAAAACCTCTTACTTCACCTTGGATTGTATGCCAAGCTAGATTGATAATGGTTCATATCATGGTTAGATACATCTGCTCGTAGCTACTAGTGTGTAGTGTAATCGAGGTAGTGTGATTGTGGAATTGCATCGAAGTATTATCTCAATTGTCCCCTTAGGATAGTAAACCCTAGATGACCCTTCTACTAAGCCCAATTTAATTTAGTTTTCTTGTCAATTATAGATGCCTTTGGGTCTAGGGAGAAGGTCACTCCAGCTCAAATTTGGATCACCAAATCTATGGTTAGGGAGAAGCACATTGACTAGTTGGCTCAGGTGTTTAGATTTTCTAATGGCACTAAATTAGACATGTACAAGGCTAGATGAGGATAGTAAGAAACTTAACGATAAGTTTAATTATGAATTCACCACTGTCTGAGAGATCTTTGAGAGTGGCCTTAGATTCCATGTGGATAGATTCATGTGAGAAGTTTTAGGTGATTGAGACCTAGCCCTGAACCAAATCATTTCCAACACTATGAGATTTATTTCAGCCTTCCAAGCTTTAGCTAAATCTAAAGACTTTGCCCCTACCATCAAGATGTTTAAGGATGCTTTCCAAAGCTACCGAGGTTGGATGGTATTTTTCTCCTAAGAAGAGATGTAGAATTTTTGCTTCTAACCCTTGTTTAATTCATTTCCAAAAGAATAACCTCATTAGGGTTTTTTTTCTTGAGATGACCAAAATCTTCTTAATGACTAGGGTAATCCTTCCAATCATAGACCCAACTTTGAAATTTCACCACCTCTTAGTAGCCTAGGCTCAAGAGGTAGAGTTTATCTGATCCACTCTCACATGATCTGATGAGGCATGCTTGCTATAGCATGGCTTATATATAGCTCAATCATTCAATAAATGGCTGATCTTCACGTCTTCATTTTAGAATTGACAACTTTCATTAGCTTAGCTAACCACTTAGGCCCATCTTTCTTGAAGGATTGGAACAAATTACCTTTATAAATGAGGTTCGAAGAAAAGAATAGGGGATCTTTGAGTCACTCTTTCATAGCTACTAAAAAGGAAGAAAGCCCTAGCAATTGGGGGTGCTGAACTTTCTTAGGAGCTTGAGGCTCCTGAGAAGAAGGAAAAGAAAAAGAAGAAGGAGCTAGTTGGAGAGGGTAGCATTCAAACTACCAAACGAGGCAAGAAGAGGAAGAGAGTGATATCCAAATTCTTCCCTCCTCAACCCCATTGGACCGAACCTATCAATTTGTCTACCCCTCCAACCACTATTCCTCTAGTCAAGGTATTTGCACCCATAGTTGAGGAACCTATTTCGGGTTTGAGGAGCATCGTACATCTTTCCTCGACTACATCTCCTCCCCATGAGCTACTCCAAGGCAAGATTCAATGACACATCAAGTCGAGAAGGAGCTGATCAATATCAATGCTGATGAGTACTTCAACTCTAACCTTAGCCCAAACCCCAAATGCTCTGAGGCTTAACTCCCCGATGACAAGCTCCTTATGGAAGGAATGATAGCCTGTGAAGAGGTATTTACAATTCATTCCTAATTTCTTGTTATATATACCCCTTCTTTTGCTTTATTTAACTTTTGACCTGGTTGTCGGGTTTTGAAGTTTTTCCATTTTGCTGGGAGAAGATACTATCCCTCCCAAATAAATGTCTTGATGTATCGATCCCAAGTGACCAATGCCAAATTCAAGGGGGCTCTCCTCCAATCCCATTTGGTGAAACTCTAGCCGGAGGCTTAGGATGCTTGGGCGGCCAAGACTGAGGTTGAGAAGGTCAAGAGGTGACTGAAGACACTAAGGTGACAGTCAAGGTGGACAAGAGGGTTCCTAAGTCCACCAATGAGGTTGCCTTGGAGAAGCTAGAGCAACTAAAGCAACATCAAGAGGGATAGTTGATCAAGGCTCTTGAGGGAGTAGTGACCTCATACCTTTAGAGTGAGGGGTTCATTCTATTGTTGTTTCAGGTGAAAGCTTCAACCATAGTAGAGTTCTAGTTTGAGTTGAAGAACCACCTATCCTAAGGTAAACTATTTGCTAGCACATATGAGGAAGGGTATCTCTACTATTGAGATACCATAGAGCCTAGATTCAACTCAAAGGACCTCAGAGTCCAGGTTTATGATGACACTTGGATAGCCTACTTGAAGTGGGAGTATGGTGAGGTGATTAACTGGAATGACCTTGAGGTAAACCTCAATTCTAGCTTGGGTTACACATTGAATGATGATGAGGTTGCTGATGCAACTACTGCTTGTCTAAAGCCTTGGTTTCTTTGTACCAAACTACTTTTTTTACCCTTATTGAAAGACTTGTTTTGGTTCATCTTATGGTTTTTTTACTTTCAATATTAATGAAAATCTTCTGCTTGCTTTTGTACAAGTGTGTTGAGTTTTAGATGTCTTGAACTCTAATTAGAGTTTGAGTTAAAGTAGGAATCCAAAGTTGGATTTAGATTTATATTATTAGGAGTTGTAATTGTGTAAAACTCAGGCCCAATAAGAGTCTATAAATATACTATAATATATAGCACTTATGTGTGGCGTAGTATTGAGATTGAACTAGAGAGAAATAGAGAGAGAGGAATAGAGAGAATAGAGAGAAGAGAAAGAGAGAGAGTGTTGGCTCTCGTGTGTGGGTCTTTCTAGTGCTTCTCGGTGGTCTCTCGTGGTGGTTCCTCGTGGTACTCTCTTGGAGATTCTCTCTGAAGGTGGAGGCGTTGCCGAGGCTTGGAGAAAGAGTTTAGTTGAGTAAGAAAGAGTGAAGTCTTTCTTCTAAACTCTTGTAAAAGCCTTTATCTATTGAAAGTGAATCTCCCGTCGTCTTATCTGATTATTTTATTTTATCTTGTATTACTTCTCGTTTCTTGTGTTGTTTGAGAATAAGGTGATTCGTGAAACTTCCGCTGCGAATCCCAATAATTGGCATCAGAGCCTAGAAGCAAACAACCAAGATGACAAAGTCCTTACTCGAGGTGGAGAAGTTTGACGGCAAGATAAATTTTGCCTTATGGCAAAAGAAGATGAAGGCGGTTCTTACTTTTCAAGGTCTACAAAAGACGTTAGAGGGAAAAGAAAAGAAGCCGGTCAAGATAAGCAATGAAGACTGGGAGGAGATAGATCAAAAGGCATTGAATTTAATTATTCTAAGCCTGACTGATGAGGTTTTGTACAATGTCATTGACGAAGAGACGACGATGGACATCTGGACAAAACTCGAGAAGTTGTACATGTCAAAAAGCCTCACGAACAAGTTCTATCTGAAACAACAGTTGTACGGACTGCGTATGAGCGAAGGTACAACTATATTACATCACCTAAATGCTTTCAATAAGATTATCAATGATTTGCTGAAAGTTGATGTGAAGTTTGAAGAGGACGATAAGACGCTGATTCTCCTGATGTCTCTTCCTGCTTCGTATGATCATATTGTGACCACAATTCTTTATGCTAAAGAAACTCTTAAGATGGAAGATGTGACAACTAGTCTTCTTTCTAATGAGAGAAGGAGAAACTCCAACATTAATATAGAGTTTGGTGAAGGATTGGTGACTCACGAAAGAGGAAGATTAAGAGAGCGTGGAGAAGGCAAGCAACGGTCCAAATCAAAATTGAAGGCGAAAGTACAATGCTATTCATGTAAGAAGTATGGCCATATTAGACGGTATTATCCTGAACGTGGGAAGATAGAGTCCTCCAATACGACGATGACAATAGCGGATGATACTTCTGATAATAGTGCAGATGGAGATGTTCTTGCAGTATCCGCAGAAATCGACACTTCTGGTAAGTGGATTTTAGATTCTGGTAGTTCTTATCATATTTGCTCCAGAAAGGATTGGTTTACTTCTTATGAGCAGAATAAGAAGAAAAGTACTGTTTGGTTGGGCGATAATTCAGCTTGTGAGATCGCCGGTGTGGGAACAGTTAAAATTCAGATGTTTGATGGAGCGATTCGAACTCTTACTGGGGTGAGGCATGTCCCCAAGATGCGAAGGAATCTAATTTCACTTGGTGTACTGGACTCAAAAGGCTGTAATTATTCAGCAAGAGATGGAGTCATGAAGGTGACACGTGGTATTAGAATCCTGATGAAAGGTGAGAAGTGTGACAATGTTTATCGATTGATAGGGAACACCATTGCAGGTGGAGTTCCGATGGCTACAGTAGTGAAGAGGAAGCACGATACTCGGAGTAATTTGATGTCTCCTCAAATTACTTTTACTACAACAGCAGACACAGGTCATCCGAAAAGCTTTCAAAAATACAAAACTGTAGACATAAAGAACAAATTCGAGGTTGGCTCGAGTTCACATCTTGAAATTAGCTGAATAAGCTAGTAGCCCAAGGGCAGGGGCTGGATGAGAGATGACGGCTGACGATTCGTGATGATGGCACGCCCGAGTTCAAGCCAAGGTGGAGATTGTTAAGTTTTAGATGTCTTGAACTCTAATTAGAGTTTGAGTTAAAGTAGGAATCCAAAGTTGGATTTAGATTTATATTATTAGGAGTTGTAATTGTGTAAAACTCAGGCCCAATAAGAGTCTATAAATATACTATAATATATAACACTTATGTGTGGCGTAGTATTGAGATTGAACTAGAGAGAATCTCCAAGAGAGTACCACGAGGAACCACCACGAGAGACCACCGAGAAGCACTAGAAAGACCCACACACGAGAGCCAACACTCTCTCTCTTTCTCTTCTCTCTATTCTCAAGAGAAGGAGGTAAGGACGATAATAAAATAATTGCCTTGTCTTCATCTTCAATTTTAACATCAATGCTTAACAATTGAGAGACAAGTTTATTGAAAGCATTAAGATGATCAACTATATTCGTACCTTCTGTCATTCAAAAATTGAAAAGCTTCTGCTTTAAATAAACTCGATTTGAGATAGACTTACTCATATACTGTTTCTCCAGCTTTTTCCATAATTCTGAAGGTGATGTTTCATCAAGAAACGGATAGAGTACCTCATCGGTAAGCCTGAGGATGATTGTGCTATGTGCGCTAGCCTCTTGGTTTTCCCAGACACTTTCGGTGACATCTTCAGGCTTGACGTCCTCCAATGTGTGTCTCAACCCTTGTTGAGTAAGAATTGCATAAACTCTTGCTTGCCAAATAGGAAATCCTTGCTTTCCATTGAATTTCTCTATATCGAACTTCGTAGTAGACATATTGACCAAGCTCTGATGCCACTTGTTGCGGAAAATATCGATGTCCACCACAATTCACAATATAGAGGAAGAACAGAAAAGAGAAAAAGATAGCACACAAGAGATATATGTGGGAAGACGATCCATAGAATATTGTATTAATGAGGAAGAGAAAAGAGAAGATTACAACGACGGAGACGAAACTCCAATATCACCAACTCTCACTCTCTATTTTCTATATATTGAGACCCTTACATCAATGGTGTATTTATAGATGTGGCCTAATGATGTTTGAGTCAAAATAGAAGACTGACTCAAATAAGACTTCTACTAATTTAAGACTTCTAGAAGATAAATCTAGATAAGGATTAGGCCCATTAATATAATTAAGACTATCCGAAAAATCCGGATTCGAGACACCATAAAGCCAACAATCTCCACCTTGGCTCGAATCATCTTATTCTCTGAATTTGAATCTTCAATAGATGTCTTTACCATTACCTCCTGGGATAGGATCAACGACCTTGAATATTGATCAAGTCCAAACAGAGGTTGAACTTATCAATCGGAATCACCTTCGTCAACATATCTGCAGGATTTCTTGAAGTATGAATCTTTTGTAAAGAAATCTCGCCGTCTTCAATAATATCCCGAATAAAATGAAATCGGACATCTATATGCTTTGATCTGGCATGATACATTTGGTTCTTCGCAAGGTGTATGGCGCTCTGACTGTCGCAAAAAATAGGAAGAACATGTTGAGAAAAACCAATTTCACTTGCCAAACCTTTTAGCCATAGGGCTTCTTTGACGGCTTCTGTAGCTGCCATATACTCAGACTCTGTTGTAGATAATGCTACAGTTGACTGTAAGGTACACCTCCAACTAATAGGTCCTCCACAAAGAGTGAAAAGATAACCAGTGAGGGATCAGCGTCGATCAAGGTCTCCAGCATAGTCTGAATCGACATAGCCAATAATTTTGGCCTCTTGCACTGTGTTCCTGTCGAAACATAAACCAATATTAAGAGTACCTTTAATATATCTTAATAGCCATTTCATGGCCTGCCAATGCTCTTTTCCTGGATTTGCCATGTAACGACTAACAACGCTGACTGCTTGTGCAATATCAGGTCTTGTGCATACCATAGCATACATTAGACTTCCAACAGCACTTGAAAATGGGATGTTCTCCATGTATGCATGCTCTTCATCTGTAGAAGGACATTGTTGAGCTGAAAGCTTGAAGTGAGATGCCAAAGGAGTACTGACGGATTTTGAATTCTGCATGTGAAAACGAGAAATAATCTTCTCGAGATATTTGCTCTGTTTAAGCCATAATTTTCCATGCTTTCGATCTCGATCAATCTCCATACCGAGAATCTTCCTTGCAGCACCTAAATCTTTCATCTCAAATTCCTTTTCCATTTTAAACTTTAAATCATTCAGTAGAGATATGTCTTGAGTAGCGATAAGCATATCATCAACATAAAGAAGCAATATAATAAATGAGTTATTGGCATGCATCTTAAAATAAACACAGCAATCATGTTTGCAGTGGATGAAATCTTGACCCAGCATAAAACTGTCAAACCTTTTATACCATTGCCTTGGAGACTGTTTCAAACCATAAAGTGATTTGTTCAACTTGCAAACAAAATTTTCTTTGCCTTCTTGGATGAACCCTTCAGGCTGTTGCATAAAAATTTGTTCTTCTAATTCTCCATGCAGAAAGGCAGTTTTGACATCAAGCTGTTCTAACTCAAGATTATGAAAAGCAACTAAAGCAAGTAGAAAACGAATAGATGTGTGTTTAACCACAGGAGAGAAAATTTCATTAAAGTCAATACCCTCCTTTTGTGAATACCCTTTTGCAACTAAACGGGCCTTGAATTTAACACCATCTATCTCAGAGAAATCCTCTTTCTTTCGAAATACCCACTTGCAACCAATTGCTCTTTTACCTTTTGGTAATTTCATCAGATCCCAAGTATGGTTCTTTTGAAGAGAATCCATCTCTTCATTCATAGCAACTTGCCACTGAGAAGAATTCTTATCCTGCACTGCTTCTTTATAGGAGGAAGGATCACCATTGTCAGTAACTAAAGCAAAAGCTACCATATCTTCAAAACCATACCTTTCAGGTGGCTTTATTTTTCTTTGAGATCTTCGAAGTGGAGTCTTTTCAGAAATTTGATTCTTAAGATTTTCTTGAGAGTTGGGCATACCCTGAATATCTTCTTCTGAAGGAATTACATGCTCCACCTCCACTTGCATTATATCATTGGGATCTTTCTTGAGAGATTTTAGCATACCACTTTCATCAAATACTATGTCTCTCTCAATAATTACATTTGAAATAGTAGGATCCCACAAACGATAGCCTTTGACGCCTTTGGCATAACCCAGGAAAATACACTTTTTGGAACGTGCATCTAACTTATCCTTGACAACATGCACATAAGCAGAGCAACCAAAAATCTTTAAAGAAGAATAATTTGCAGGTTGACCAGTCCATACCTCTTCAGGAGTCTTGCAATTAATGGCTGTTTGAGGAGAGCGATTCACAATGAAGCATGCTGTATTGACTGCTTTTGCCCAAAAATCTTTATCAAGATTAGCTGTACTGAGCATACTACGTGCTTTCTCCAACAAGGTTCTGTTCATCCTTTCAGCCACACCGTTTTGTTGAGGTTTTCCTGGGATGGTAAAGTGACGCTTGATGCCTTCATCTTCACAGAATTTGAGAAACTCTGTTGATTTGTACTCTCCGCCATTATCACTTCTGAGATATTTGATTTTTCTGCCAGTCCTTTTTTCAACTGAAGTTTTCCACCGTTTGAAAACAGAAAACACCTCGACTTTGTGATGCAAAAAATAAATCCACACTTTTCTGAAAAAATCATCAATAAAACTGACAAAATAACGAGCACCAGATTTTGATGGAATAGGAGAGCACCACACATCAGAATGAATATAATCAATTAAGCCTTTAGTGCAATGAATACCAGTGTTAAACTTTACCTTGGACTGTTTACATAGAGACAATGCTCGCAGAAATCCAATTTGCATGAGTTGAGACCTTTCAGTAATTTTCTTTTGTTGAGCTCATTTAAACCTTGCTCACTCATATGACCGAGACGCATATGCCATAATTGAGTCATATCAGAAGAAGAAGAAGACTGAGAAATTGCTGCTCCACCTGCAACGATTTTTCCTACTAACTCATATAAATTTCCATGCTTTAGGCCCTTCATTACTATCAATGAGCCTTTAGCAACCTTAAGAACTCCACCTTCAGCAGAATACTTATAACCAGCAGAATCCATAGCACCCAAAGAGATCAAATTCTTTTTCAAATCAGGAACATGTCTGACATCAGTAAGAGTTCTAATAATATTATCAAACATCTTAATTTTGATTGTTCCAATTCCAACAGTTTTGCATGGATTATTATTACCCATCAAAACTAAACCACCATCATAAGGCGTGTAGTTTTCAAACCAATTCTTATTAGGACACATGTGATAAGAACAACCAGAATCAAGAATCCAAATATCATGGTAACGATCAAAATTAGAACTAATAGAGAGAACGTTACCCAAATTATCATCAGAACTCTCTTCAACAACTGAAACTTGTTCTTTGGCTTGCTCTTTCGATTGAGATTCTCTTTCTTTCTTTGCTTTGAGCTTCCAACAATCTTTAATTGCATGTCCCATCTTCTTACAATATCTGCAGTTTATTTCTTTGGATTTGGATCTAGAACGACCTGTTCTTGATCTTTCTTGGGTACGACCTCTGACAATTAATGCTTCTGAGTGTGACACATCCCCTCCAATCTTTTTCAAATATTCATTAGATAGAAGGGCAGCAGAAATATCGTCAAATTTCAAATCCTTTCCATACATGAGAGTAGTTTTAAGATTCTCAAGAGAAGGCGGTAAGGACGATAATAAAATAATTGCCTTGTCTTCATCTTCAATTTTAACATCACTGCTTAACAATTGAGAGACAAGTTTATTGAAAGCATTAAGATGATCAACTATATTCGTACCTTCTGTCATTCGAAAATTGAAAAGCTTCTGCTTTAAATAAACTCGATTTGAGATAGACTTACTCATATACTGTTTTTCCAGCTTTTTCCATAACTCTGAAGGTGATGTTTCATTAAGAAACGGATAAAGTACCTCATCAGTGAGACTGAGGATGATTGTGCTATGTGCGCTGGCCTTTTGGTTTTCCCAAACACTTTCGGTGACATCTTCAGGCTTGACGTCCTCCAATGTGTGTCTCAACCCTTGTTGAGTAAGAATTGCACGAACTCGTGCTTGCCAAATAGGAAATCCTTGCTTTCCATTGAATTTCTCTATATCGAACTTCGTAGTAGACATATTGAACCAAGCTCTGATGCCACTTGTTGCGGAAAATATCGATGTCCACCATAATTCACAATATAGAGGAAGAACAGAAAAGAGGAAAAGATAGCACACAAGAGATATATGTGGGAAGACGATCCAGAGAATATTGTATTAATGAGGAAGAGAAAAGAGAATATTACAACGACGGAGACGAAACTCCAATATCACCAACTCTCCCTCTCTTTTTCTATATCTCTTGAGACCCTTACATCAATGGTGTATTTATAGATGTGGCCTAATGATATTTGAGTCAAAATAGAAGACTGACTCAAATAAGACTTCTACTAATTTAAGACTTTTAGAAGATAAATCTAGATAAGGATTAGGCCCATTAATATAATTAAGACTATCCGAAAAATCCGGATTCGAGACACCATAAAGCCAACAATAGTAGTCAACTGACTTAGTGAGTGGATGCTTTGGTTGATACTTGTCTTCTAAAATGCTAGATTGCACATGAGCTTCAAAATAAGTAATCTTATAAAGTGATTTTCTTTCTTTTTTCTCACTTTGATTATGATGCTAGAAGAAACTAATAAAGCAAAGAATGTGTGTTTGTACTTATTTTATTTATCATTTTCTTGAAAGAAAATTGTTAGAGATTTATTATTTTGAAAATATTTTGGTAGACAGGTGATATATTCTTCTATCTTCAATTAAAGCCTACTTGGTTAGGTCTATTAAAGTCTAAGGATGATTTGATCTCAAAAGGTGGTTGGTCACCAATCAACCTCCACTTATATCTTCTTCTTAGTGCAATATTTTCTTCAGAAACCTATTTTTTAGTGACTTTGTTACTTTCACAATGTTCCTATTGGTTAGTTACTTTTTTAACTTGGGCTTTGATCTCGGATACTTTGTAACCTCAATTTTCAAGATTCACACACCCGCTGATGTCAAGTAGTACTTACTTTTTGGGTAGTCTTTCATGGTCGATAATATACCGAGATGAGGTTGGGTTAACCCTCCTAATTCCAACAAGTCATCTAATTTTATCCTCCATTTCATTTTTTCCTTTTTCTTTATTTTTTTCTTTCTTATTTTTTTAGCAATCTCATTTCTCTTTTGAGATGCCAACTGATTCTTACTCTTTGAGTTTGCCTTTTTGGATCTAGTTTTTCACATGAGATTTGCCTATTTGGGACTTTTTTTTATTTTTCTCTTTTTGTTTCTTTTTTTCCTTCTTTTTTTTCTGATTACTTACCAAGGGGTGATCTACTACCTCTAGAAGAAGATTCTCGAGAGGTTATCTTTTGATCTTAATACTTTTGTCTTCGAAGCATCTTTCCTAATAGGATTATAGATACTTGCAAATTGGTTGCTATATTTCCAAGCTTGCATTCATGAAGTTAACTTAGGGCATAGGTGGGCAAGAGCAGTGCTGGGATTCCAAATCCACTATGTTTCATCATCGACCATCCTTGACTTCATTACCCTTTTATTTTTAGAGACTTTGTCTCTAAGATAGAAAGTATTTCATCTGAATACTATGAAAATCATTTTGCTTTATGTTCTTTTTCTAGTAGATATTTTATATTTTGCCTTGAGAAGTATTAAATACACACTTGACTAGTCAATCTTAATGTCACTAGACATTTTGTCATAGGCTAGATATTTTTTTATTTTGTGGTCTTAAAACTCATGCAGCCATTTGACTCTTTCATGCTGTTGATTTGGTGTGAGCAATGACTAGATCAATAGTAGTATTAGCATTGCTAGGAGCAATGATGTTGTTAGTGATGGCAAAAGCACCATGCATGATTGGATGGAGTTAGACATAGCTTAATGATTGATACGCACTCCAGTTACCCCCACAATGATTGTTATTTTGTCATCACGTTTTGGCATAATGGCATTTGGAGTTAGCTCTTTTGGACCTTGGTCTCTGAATTGGGGGTCCTTACCTCTGAACAAGAGGTCTCTGCCCCTTGGATGAAAGATCTTTACCCCCTGAGTAGAGTTGGTCTTTACACACTAGGTGAAGATAAGGAGTTGATCCATGCATTTATGGACTCTAGTTGCCCCTGCAATAATCATTGGTTGACAAGTGTGTTGCAACTTTGCCCTCGCAATAATCGTTGATTGATAAAGTGTGCCGTAAATCTTTCACTGAGGATAATGGTGTGGATTAGGGCAGGAGGACTACCTGATGATGCTATTTCCCTTTCTCATAATCAATCATCGGCTTTCAACTTTTTTTCTTCTAATATGTGCCCATTTCAACTAGATTGTTTACTTGGAGGACAAGTCAAGTCCCAACGGATGTGCCAGAATTTGTGAGATTGAAATTGGCCACCTAGGATAGCAAAGACTCCAAGGAGTAATCTCAAAATAACAAATAAAAAATATGATGGTTTAAATGTGCAATCAAGTATTGTAGGAACATGACTTCCAATAGGTACAAACTCCTATTATTAATTATCTTGACAATTGTCAAGAACCTCTTAAAATGAGAAACCTAGCTAATAAAATAAATATGCAAAAGAAAAAAGAAAGTATCATTTGATTGATGTTAAAGAAAAAGGATACATGACTGAAGCAAGGGCATACTCTCATTGTACATTTTAAGGGATTTGAATGTGTAATTGATATAAAATAAGAAAGGAATGGGAAGAGCTCAATGTTTGCTGCTGCCCTACGCCTGTGTGCTAGGTTATGCATAGTCTGGCTTGGATAGGTCTTGATTTGATCATTAGCAGATGTTAATGATTTGATTTAATGGTGTCGTCCGAGGGGACATGGAAGTCAATGAGAGGAGTTTGAAGTATTTACAAAAGCCTTGAGCTTTGGGGATAATTTTCTTGGTTGGCATTGCTGTCAACTTGTCAAGATTAGCCTAAAGTATTTTTGATAGCTTTAAGGTTTAGCAATAACTTCCTAATTTGAAGTATTTCCATTAGCTAATAAGGCATTAGCAATAACTTCATGCTTTTATGTGTTTCCATAACCAATAAAGAATAGGAAATAACTTCATTGTTTGAAGTATTTTTATAGCTAATAAAGTATAGGTGATAAGTTTGAGGTTTGAAATGTTTCTATAGAAAATAAGGCATAGGCGATAACTTCATGGTTTGAAGTGTTTCCATAGAACATAAGGCATAAGCGATATCTTCATAGTTTAAAGTGTTTCCATAGCTGATAAGGTGTAGGTGATAACTTCATTGATTTTGAAGTGTTTCCATAGCCTATAAGAAGTAATAAGTTCATTAGTTGAAGTGTTTCTATAGCCGATATGACATAGGTGATAATTTAGTTTGAATAAAGTATTGTGGTTAATTAACTAATAGAGTTCAAGACTACCTTAGTTCGGTTTGATTTGAAATCTAGACTCAATTTGGTTTTACATTTAATTTGATTCAGTTTAATATTTAGAACTTGATTTTGACTTGAATCTAATTTGATTCAATTTGATATTTAGAACTTGATTGAATTGCAATTCATTAACTTCTTTTGGTTTCTTCTTCCCAAAACCTTTGGTAGTTAGGTTCACACTGATGCCTTATAGCATAACTATGGGAACCATGTGAAATATCCATTCCTAGAATTACTGTTGGCATTGATGGTGAACATTTAATTTGCAATAATGAATTCAATTCACCAAGCTTGGAATTGATTTTTAGAAGAACATTTGTCAAATACTAATCATTGACTTTAGCGGGAGCAACATTGATTTCAATCTGAGACTGATTTGATTCGATTCAATATTCAAATCTCAATTTTGGCTCGAGTCTGATTTATTTGATTCAGATCAATTTTGATCTTGCGTTGGACTCTTATCAAGTCCAGGTTTGGACTTTGGTGGGCTAAAAACTAGCCTATAGATTTTGTGGGCTTGAAGGTTGACCTATAGTTGCAGTAGACTCGGAGGCTAGCTTGAGTTTGGCAAGGCTGAATACTAACCTAAATTCAGCTAGCCTAAAGACTGATCTATTTTTGACAAAATCAAAGGCTGGCTAGTTTTGGTGGGTCTGAAGGCTAACTGAGCCTTGACAAGGCTGAAAGCTAGCCAAAGTTTGGCAGAAAGCTAGCCAAAGTTTGGCAGACTCTAAGGATACCCTAGTTTTGGTGGGCTCAAAGGCTGGTCTGATTTTGGTGGGCCCAAAGACTGACCAGGTTTTGGCTGGCCAGAAGGTAGACTTGGTTTTGGCAAGCCTGAAAGCTGACTTGGTTTTGGCAGGCCCGAAGGCTGACCTAAGTTCGACAGCCCTAAAGGCTGGTCTGATTTTGATGGGCCTGAAGGCTAGCCTAATTTTAGCAAGCCTAAAGAGGAGGAGGGAGGGGGGTGCAAGTTTTAGCAGACCCAAAGGTTGGTCTAAGTTTAGCAAGCCCAAAAGCAGATCTATTTTTAGTGGGCCAAAGTCTACCTAAGTTTTAGCGAGTCCAAGGGTTGGTCGGATTTCAGTGGGCCCAAAGGCTAGCCAAGTTTTGACAAGCCCAAAAGCTAGCCTAAGTTTGGTGAGCTAGAAGGCTAGCTTGGTTTTGGCGGACCCAAAGGTTGGCTTGGTTTCAACAAGTCTGAAAGCTGATCTATAGTTTAGGTGGGCCTGAAGGCTAACCTGGTCTCAACAAGCTTGAAGGGTAGCCTAGTTTAGTGGACCCTAAGGCTGGCCTAAGTTCGACAAGTTCGAATGCTGGCCTAAGTTCAACGGTCCTGAAGGTAGGCCTAAGTTCGAGGTCGAAGGCTAGTTTGATTTTGGTGGTCTATAAGGCTAGTTTATGAATGCACAAAGCTATGGGTGGCTGCAAGCATGAAGATGATGATCGCATAGGTGTGGACGTGGCGGAGAAAGACAAAGCCGCTGGAGGCCGCAAGCATGGATCGAACCAGTTCCTCCTTCTAAATCTTCTCCCCCGATTGATGCCTTCCTTCTTCTCTTTTTCAAATTCTTTGATTTAATAATTATTATCTTTTTTGGTAACTTGACTTCTCTCCCTCTTCTCTTTTTTGGCCGAATTTTCCTTTTTTTGTCTTAGCTAGAAGCTTTTTTCCTTTTTTTTTCTTTCTTTCTTCAGCCACCTCCCATGCCTTCTTTCCCCTTCTTCCCAACTTTCACTATCATTTGCACCTTTAATTTGGTGGTTGAATCTAGCCTCGATTGGCGATGAGGCGAGGAGCTCCAGTTGATGAGATAAGGGCACGAGGGGCATGCAAAGGAGTTGCGCAAGAGGCGCAATTGGCACAGGGTCCTCTTCACAAGTGAGCACTAGTATGGAGAGCTAGCGCAGACTCGGTGGGCATGGTATCAGATGGGGAGGCAAGCTCGATGCAAAGCTATTGGCACAGGAAGCTAGTGGGTTATGGAGTCAGAGGATGGGTGGGCTATAGCATGATTGGAGGCCCAATAGAGCTCATTAGAGGCAAAAGCCAGATGGCTTGCAGCTCAGGTAGAGGGTGCATGGTGGGTTGTTGATGCTTGTTCAGTGAAGAGAAACCATGAGGGAGGTCCGACAAAGGAACAATGGTAGCGCAGAGCGGGGTCACAGTAGGTCTAGTGCAGCTTGTGGCAAGGTACGAACCAATGGTTCAATAAGTGCAACTTTGTATAGCCTAGACTGTAGGCTGACATCCTTTAAAAAGACTAATATGGAAGACCAAAGCTACAATAATAAAGAAGAACCTGCAGGAACAGAGACCAGAGCAAAGTAGGGAGAAAGAAGAGAAAAGAATCGAGAAAAAAGGTAAGAGATCACCTTCTTTTACTTCATTTTGTGGCTCCCTCATCTCCAGACTATTATGTTGCTCATTCTTTTCTTTCAATTCATGGAACTCTCCTCTTCAATCTCTATCTCCAAGATCTGATCTCTCCTCTCTCTCTTTTTTTTTGTAGGACTTTTAGGGATTTTATAGCCCATGAGTGGAATGGATAATCTCTATTTAAAATGTTAAATTACGGATATGGATAATGGTCATTTTTAAAAATTTTGAATATAGATAAATAGATGTGGATGAGATATATTTCTATTTTACTTTGGATGAGAATTTATTTGGATAAGAATTTGTTTGGATGAGGATTAATTTAGATGAGAATTTACTTAGATGAGGATTTGTTTGGATAATAATTTGTTTAGATAAGGATTTATTTGGATAAAAATTTATTTAGATAAGAATTAATTTAGATGAGAATTTATTTAGATGAGGACTTGTTTGGATAAAAATTTATTTGAATTAGAATTTATTTAGATAAAAATTTATTTAAATGAGAATTTATTTGGATGAGGATTTGTTTGGATAAGAATTTATTTGGATAAGAATTTATTTAGATGAGAATTTGTTTAGATAAGGAGATATTTAGAAAATAATTTATTTAGTGAGAATTTATTTGGATGAGGATTTTATTTGAATAATGATTTGGCTATAGATAATAATTTATTTTTTTAATTAGTTATGGATGGATATGGATGTGACTTGATGAGTATTTATTTACTGCAAATAACAATAATTTTAAAAATTATACTTATTTTGAATATTGAATCCTTAAGGGGGGCTATTTACAATTTTTTTTGAAAAATTTAGACTAAATTATAATTTTATAAATTTAAAGGACTTTTTACAAAAAGTACTTAGTTATAAAATTTTACAATTTTTAGTGTCCTTTTTTTATTAAAATTTAAACTTCTTCATGAATAAAAATTTTCAAGGAACTTATTTATAAAAGACTGGGATTTTAGGGGTTTATTCATAAATTCTAAATTTTACAGGGATTAACTTATAATTTTAAGATTTTATTGGATCTTTTCACAAAATTACAATCCCGTGAACCTTATTGTAAGAATTTATTTGATTCTAGGACCTATTTATAAAATACTTATATTTTTCATTTTTAACTCATATTTCAAATAAATTTTTGGGCCCAATTTTGATCTCTATATTTGGCCCACTTATCCCACTTTAGTTTGAGCCCAATTTCTCAAAAATTCAAGTCTAAATTGAGCTCAATTTTCGGTCAAATTTGACTATAATTTTTATTCAATTGAGGCCCACCCTTGATCCTAATTTAGTGGCAAATAAGTTTCAATTATGATCATATTTTAGTTAATTTTGATTGTCAAAAAAAATTACCTCAAATAGCCAATGGCTTATTAGATTTAGGTTGACATATGACCAACAACTTTGAGTGTGTTGGCGATTAACTTTTTTTGATAGCATCACCAATGATCTATTGGATTTGACTTGAAATATAACCTACAACTTTAAGTATGTTGGCGATTAACTTCTTTTGATAGTTTTACCAACAGCTTATTAGATTTAACTTGAAGTGTTTACCTTGAGTGGGTTCTTGATGGATCCATTAAAAGACTTGGGTTCAACACATATTGGACCCTTGTTGGGTTCAGGCTCTAATCTTAAGTTCAAATTCAAGTTGATTGGATTCAATGTTATTCTGGTTCAAGTTTAACCTATTTTGTTCATATTTGACCTATTTTGTTCTAGATTTGACTAGTTTTTGTTCAGGTTTTGATCCATTTTTTTGTTTAAATTGTGATTAGTTTTAATTCAGATTTTGACCTATTTTGATTCAGGCATTGACCATTTTTTGGTTCAGGTTTTGATCTATTTCTAGATCAGATTTGAGTTTGGCTTGACTCGATTTGGGTTTGGTTGGAACTTTGTTTAACTAGATTGGGATTTAGTTTGAACTTGATTAGAACTTGAACTTTGAATTCGATTTGACCTGATTAAGGTTTAGTTTGAACTTGTCTTGACCCAATTGTGACTTGGTTCAAACTTGGCTTGACCTAGTTGGGATTAGGTTCAAACTTGGTTTGACCTGGTTGAGAATTGATTCAAACTTGGTTTGACCTAGTTGGGTTTTTGTTTAAGTTCAATTTGATTTCATTTTGATTTGAGTGTGGCTTGACTCAATTGGAGTTCAACTTGAATTTGACTTGATTTAGTCCAAATGGTGTTTGGCTCACTTTGGAGTTTAATTCAAACTTGTTATAGCTTAGTTTGAATGTTATTTGGCTCAATTGGCTTTCAATTCGAATTTGTTGTAACTTGACTCAATTAGAGTTCAATGCAAATTTATTTTGATTTAGTTCAATGTTGTTTGAATCAATTGGAGTTTAATCCAAACTTATTTTGATTTCAGGTCGTCCTAATTTGATCCTAAATTGATTCAGGTTAGGTCAATCGAGACTTGACCCGATTTAGGCTAGATCTTAAAGTCATCAGATTTCTGACTGAAATAGACAATTGGTTGGGGTTTATTTGGGCGAGAGGGGTTCCATTGCTAGTTCAACAAAATTGGTCGATTGGTTAGATACTAGTTGACTAACCGAGCAGGTTCCATTCTCAACTTGTCAAGACGGATCGATTGGTTGAGGGTACTAGTCAACCAGTAGAGCATTTTTCTATCGATCTGGACTAGTTTTGATCTTTTATTTTGGGTCCATTTAGTAGTTTGTTTTAAGTCAATTTGATTTTTTTATTTATTTTAGCCCAGTTGGCTTAGACTTTAATGTGATTGAGTCATTTCAATTCTTGTTTATCAATTTGCTTTGGTTTGAAAGCCCTTAGGCTGTCATGATAACATTGGGGTGATCCCATGGGCTGACCTTGAGTCGTATTGACTTTCAAGCAAGCCTGTAGGCTGGCCTTTAGTCTAAATAGAAGTTTAGGCAAGCCCATAGGCTAGCCTTTAATCCAAATAGACTTTTGGGCAAGCCCATAAGCTGTCCTTAAGTCCAAATAGACATTCGATAAGCCCATAGACTAGCCTTTAGTCTAAATGGACATTAGATGGGCTTGCAAGTTGGCCTTTAGTCCAAATAGATGTTAGAAGAGCCTACAGACTAGCCTTTAGTCTCAATAGATATTTGTGTAAGCCCGCAAGCTAGCTTTTAGTCATAATAGATGTTAGACAAGTTCACAGGTTAGCCCTTATTCCAAATAGATGTTAGATAAACTTGAAGACTAGCCTTTTTGTCTGAATAGATGTTAGATGAGCTAGTAGGCTAGCCTTTAGTCTGAATAAATATTGGATGAGCCTGCAGGCTTGCCTTTAGTCTGAATTGATTTTTGGGTGAGCTTGTAGTTTGGCCTTTAGCCAAATTGACATTTGGACTAGCCGCATGCTAGCCTTAGGTCAGTATGATTTTCGGACGAGCCCTTAGGCTGGCTCTAGGTCGGTTGACTTTTGAGCGAGCTTGTAAGCTGGCCCTAAGTTGATTATGAAGAACACATTCAATGAGATGATGATGTATTTTAGTTATTTTTTTATTATTATTCTATTTCCAGTCCACATGGGTTCTCTCCCTTCTTCATCTTCTTCTCTTCTTTTCTTCAGAGACTTCCATGATGGGACTCATGGTATGAGATTCTCAAAGTTGGTGAAGATGATGCCATGCTAGAAATGGGGCAGCGGGTGGTCATAGTAGTGATGGAGCATATTTTGTCCCAATTTTTGTGCTAGTCTGTGTTTTAAATTTTGGTCTCCTTTTTCTCTAAATTTTGTACTCCTTTAGTCCCAAATTTTGTGCTAATAGCTTTTAATTCGTTCTCTTGCCCTATTTTTATAGGGTTGAGAAAAATTCTCAAATCAAATCATTGATTGGTTCAAATTTGAGATTTAATGAATATGTTCTTGCCATTAGTTCTCATATTTTTTGATTGATATATTTTGAGATTGCAATCCCTTGACTAAAAATTTTGTTGATTGTTGATGGAATAATAGAGTATTTATTTCTATTTGTGCAAATCATGACCTAAACTAGATGACCAGTTGAGGAATCGGTCAACCAATAGACGATAACTGATTGACCAACAAGGCGTTGCCAATCCCTGTTCGTGGGAATTGGTCGACTAGTTAAGGAACCAATAGACCAGTGTAGCTCGATTCTATATTTGGACCTAAAGTTTCAGCTCATATTTATTTCAAATTAGACCCCACCCATCATGAATTAGGCTCAAAGTTTAATTCTAATTCTTATCAAACTCAAAGTTTGATTTGAGTTACAAAATCCACTCAAACAAAGTGCCCCCTTCGCATCCACTTCACAAGCTTTCTTAGCAAGAGGAGTGGATGTGAACAATAGTGAATACTTGATCTCACATCATTGCCTTCACAAGCATTTGACAAGTGGGGTTCTTTACTTTGCTTCTCTATCATATTGCATGGCTGCAATAGCTTCCTTTCTCCTTTTTAACTTATTTGCTTCTCTTTTCTTTTGAAGGTACTATGGTGACTTTTGTAACTGAAAGAATTCGAAATGAGAGAGAAGACAATTTGGTCTTATCATGCTTCCCTCCCCTCTTGGGAGTTAGCTGAAGTGGTTATCGCATATCAACCTTAGGGGTATCTAAAATGGGCAAGATTTGATAATTATCACCCCTTTGCCCATATTTCCAAAGAGAGAATGCCATGTGTTGATGGAGCTAATTGGGTGCATTGGGCAACAAGAGTCCTCAAAAACCCTAGGATTTCATATTTGAATGATCGTTCACCTGCTTGGGGATAATTATTTTCGCTTGCCAAAATAATACCAGTTTCACCAAGTTATTCAAAGTGGATTATGGTATCTTAGCTTTCATCTCAACTTGTGAGTCTTGGCATTTTAGGAGGAGTCATAGCACCCAAGGGGCAGTATGCACGAGACTCAAGAATTTTATGCAACATGATTGATATGTAAAATCATGCTACGAACACCTTCCACACTCCATATGGCAAAGTTGATATTTCTCTATGGGACATAAGACAACTACTTGGAATTCCCATCATAGGGGATTTCTATGATGAATATATTCCTACTAACTATCACATAAGCCTTGACTTTAGTTACACTTTGCATGATCTCCTTCAAGTTTATGGTTGGATGGTGACACATTTTCTGAATACTCAGAAGCATTGTACTTTAGCCATTGGATTGAACTTTTCTATGAAAGAACTTTGATGAGTGAGTCAAGTAGATTTAACTAGGCCATGTATGACATAGGAAACATCCTTCTAGAATTCAATCTCGAGACTTATTTTGCTACTTTCATCTATCTGTGGCTTTGCCACTTTATTATGCCACACCGCGGGCAATGCCCAAAGATGTTTGTGATGGCTTGTAAGATAGTGCATAGACAAAAAATTGGTCTAGTTCTTGTAGTGCTAGGCTTGTAAGATATGATGGCTTGAACAGGAAGCCAAGATTCTTCGACTATATGCCACAACATGATTTACTAGAATTGGAGGATATATCTGCCATGATCCAAAATTTTTATTTAGAAATGAGCTAAACCCAAGCAACATGGAAAAGCAAGCAATTAGTAGCAAAGGGTTGAATGGCATAGGACCTAAGAGATGCAAAAAGCTCTGGTTCATAAATTTGCTCACCATATATCAGGTAGAGAGAGGACCACTCCCCCTTATATGGTCATTTTTGGAGCAATGTAGGTCCCATATGGAGTTCAAGGCAAGGGGCATTTTGATCTATAGAATTAGGGTCGGTGCCTATCTCGAGATCTGATTTCTTCATTCTCCATGCTTACCTTCCAACCGGTTGATATAGATATAGCATGAAAAGCAAACCTTCCTTCACTAGCAACACTTTCCCAATCTTCTAATATGGACTTGAGTAGAGAGGTCAAACTAACCTCACCATTATTTACATTAGATGGTCATTCATCCAATATGGGTAATAATAATTCTTTTGTCTTATGTTAGTTTTCTTTTCTTTCCCCCTTTTCTGGCTGATAACTTGTCTCCTTTTAGGTGAATTGGATGAGGATTTTGGAGGCCTTCTTGATGATATTTCAGATTCATATGGTGAGGGAAATCTAGAGTTTGCTGGCTCTTGCACTACTATGTGCTAACCTTTATGCTTTTGTTGCATTCATGAGTCATGCTTTAGTCGAGGGATGCTTGCATTCATGGGTATCCATTCACTATCACCATCATTAGGTGATGATTCACTATCTTCCTCTCTTATCTTGAGGATTTTATTAACAATCCTTTTTTCTAATACAACACTTGCTTGTTCAAATAACAATGGAGGAGAATGAGCAGGTGATTGCTAAGTTGCCACAATTGTCATGAGGTGTCACTAGGCTTTATATATTCTAAGCTTTATCTTAGGATTTGCCTTATTTAGGAATATTATTATTACTTTGGAAAGCTTTTATGGGATTCCTTTGGTTTTAGTAGTGTCAAAGTTTATTTGCAATCTTTTATCCCTTATGTCTCAACTCAGAAGTGTCCCTTGGTGAAGCAGAAATGGATTCACCCCTTTTTCGGACAAAAGCAAGTTAGTTTGATACTCTAATGGTTTTTAATTTGAATTGCTAGAGAGAGTGGACTTTATTCTTCCATGTGAGAGTGAACTTGGTTTACCATATAGAGTGGACTTAGTTTGCTACATGGACTTGATTTACAATGTGAAGATGGACTTGATTTTGCCACGTGAAAGTGGACTTAATTTTGCCACTCAAAAGTAGTCTTGATTTGCCATACAGATGTGGACTTGATTGTCACACGAAATGGATGGGATTTTGTGTCCATGTTTTGCCTCGAGAAACAAAGTACATATTTGACTAAACATTGTTTTTGAGAAAGCTAGATATTCCATCATAGAAAAAATATAGATACTTTTATTTTATTATTGCCCCCAGAGACTATGTATAATACCTCTTTAGGAATTAGGTATTGATCAATGTCATAGGTCTTTTTCCTTTGTCATCAATCAATTATTAGGACCCCCCTCCAAATATCCTTTTGACGATATAAGAGCCTCCTACTTAGCCTCATACTTTGACTTAGGATTATGAGTCTTCTCAAGACCAAGACCATTTCTCCCTTAGGATCTGAGCTAGGCTATCTTGCTGTAAACCTTGGACATTTGTACTAAGTATATCTCCAGATTTTGTAGAGCTTGCGGCCTTATTTCATCCAAGGAGTCTAGCTCATCTAGGCTAAGATAAACATTAGAGGGGTAATTTGTACCTCCAATGGCAAGATTGCCTTGGTCCCAAACACTAATGCATATGGTGTTGATTGAGTAGGGGTTCGATACATGGTGCAATAAGCCACAATGCCTCTGGAATTTTTTGTTGCCAATTTCTTTTATTTTTGGCAATGACTTTCTTCAATATTTTGAAGAAGGTCTTATTAAATGACTCAGTGAGACCAATCACCCTTGCATTATAGATGGATGAATATCTCTAGTCTATCTTGTGATGATATGTGAATTGTCCTACCTTGAAGCTTCTGAAGGATGGTCCATTGTTAAAGATGAACTTTTGAGAAACACAGAATTGGTATATAATATTTTCTCAAAAGAAGTGGATAATGGTATCCACTTTTACTTCTTTTAGTGGGATTGCCCCTACCCATTGAGAGAAATAATCGATCACTGCCAATATGAAATGGTGACCTCTAGTGATTGGGCTGATTATGTCCATACCCCATAGCTCAAATAGCCATGAGGATACCATTGGGCATAGAGGATTTGGATGTTGATGAATGAAGGCATCATGAAGTTTGCATAGGTGACATTTTTCTTGCATATTCGATGCATTCTCCCACCATCATGGGCTAATAGTAGCACTACGCTTGAATTTCATCATTATTTTTGGACTTGATTGATGGGCTCTGTGAATCAGAGAATGTATTTCATACATGACTACTCTTGCTTCTTCATCTGAAAGATAGTGTAGAAGTAGTTGATCTAAAGACCTCTATAAGCAAAAGGCACATGGCCCTCTTCCTAAGTTGCATCTAACTAGTTTATTCCCTAGGAGTTCTCTATTCTTGAGGTAGTCGGTGAATGGTATCCTCTAATTTGTTGATTCCTGTATGAGTTTAGATTTAGTATTCTCATATTTGATGTTGAAGATCAAGCTTATTACTTGTCTTCTATAGACCATGATTAGGATTTTCTCTTGGTCAAGATCGGATAGTGCCTTGGCAAATTAGTCTAAGGAATTAGCTTCTGTATTGATGGATCAGGGAAGTTTAGTTGTCTAAACATATGAGATTTACCCCATGAATTCTCGAGCCTTTTCATCATATTTTAGTAGTTTGAATTTGTGGATTTTATATTCATCCCCCACCTGATTAATGACCAATTATGAATCACTAAAAATATGTAGGTGTGATATTTCCATGTTGAAGGTCATTTCTAGTCGTACAATTAGGGACTCGTATTCAACCTCATTATTTGTGGATGGTTTTAAGAGGAAGTAGGAATATCGTAAAATGCCCCCACATGTAGTGATAAATACAAGTCTGATGCCCACTTTAATTTGTAGAAGCTTAGGCCTAATTCCTGATTTTATGAATGATATCCCATTAAAGTATAGCTTCCAGTAAGGTTCCCCTTCCTCAATAAGAAGAATTTCTTCATTGGGGAGTTTGCAACTTAGTGGAGAGTCATCCGGTACTGGGTGAAATATGAGAGAATCTACAAGGGCCAACCCTTTGACCACCTTTTTAGAAGTGAACTTGATATCATACTCTATAAGGATTAAGGCTCATTTTGCTAGCCTTCCAATGAGCACCTGGTTATCAAGCATTTTATGAGATCAACCCTTGAAATTAAAATGATTTGATGAGAGAGCAAATAACATTTGGGTTTCTTGACTATAAATATGAGCACTAGACAATATTTTTTAATGAGAGAGTAATTACTTTGCCCCTACTAGCATCCTACTCAAATAGTAGAGTGCATTCTCTTTGGCCTCTTTATTATTCTGGGAAAGGAGTGCTCCCAGAAACCCTTCCATTGTAGCCATGTCGAGGATTAAGGGTCTACTAGGCACGGATATTGCCGAGACTAGTGGCTTTAAGAGATATTGCTTGATTTCTTCAAAGGTTTGTTGACATTCTCAATCCTAGATGAATGGAGCATCCTTCTTCATCAATTTGGAGAAGGGCTTGCATTTTCCAAAGAAGTTTGAAATGAAATCTCCTTATGTATGCGAGTTGGCCTTGGAATGACCTCGACTAATTTAAGTTGTTTGGCGATGGCATACTGAAGATGGCTTTGATCTTATATGGATCAATTTCAATCCCTTAGTGTTTGACAATGAATCCAAGGAACTTCACTAATGATGCCCCAAAGGCATAATTCATAGGGTTCATCCTCAGATATATTTTTTAAGGTGGTTGAAAATCACTCTTATGTGCTTGTCTTTGGACTTCATTTTGACTACCAAGTCATCCACATAATACTCCACTAGTTAGTGTATGAGGTTATCAAAAATTTAGGTCATGGCCCTTTGATAAGTGGTGCCCATATTTTTGAGCTTGAAGGGCATCACTTTGCAGCAATAAATGCTGATTGGTGTTCACTTGATTTGGTTGTACCCTTAGAAGTCATTCATAAAATAGAATATTCAAAATTGGTCGTATTGTCAATCATGATTTCCATTATCAGTAATAGAAAGTCATTTTTGGACATGGTTCATTCAAGTCTTTGTAGTCCACATAAATGCAAATTTGGTCATTTTTTTTATTTAAATAATACTTGCAACCCAATCTAGATATTTATCTTCCCTGATGAAGCTTACTTCAATCAATTTCTTTATTTTTCCTATCACGTCTATTCTAGGTAGAGTTTCATCTTTCTAGATACTTGTTTGATAGGTGAAAGTTTAGGATTGATAGCCAGCTTGTGAATTGTGACTTTAGGATCTAGTCTAGGCATCTCCTTATAGCTCCATGCAATAGTCAATGTATTCTTTAAGCACCACTTCAAGTTGGGCTTAGCTCTTCTCTGAGAGTTGTGTGCCGATGAAGGTTGGCCTGGGATCTTCCTTTGAGCCAAGGTTGATTCCATCAGTTCATCAGTTGTGGCTTACACTCTATTTTCGAGTTCTAGGGGAGCTTCTTTTCATTTGAGGATTATGTCTTCACCAAGCAATTCATCATGTCAAGTAGGATTTGATAAAGGTTCCTCTTTAGATTGTAAGGTAGTTTCTACTGCCTCATACTCACTTTCCTCTGGTCCTGATGAGGCTTTGCTAAGAACTTCACCTTCTTATGATGTCTAGAGAATCATGATTGGCTTGATGCATATCATTTGTGTGCCAGAAGGCATTGAGGATGTTTAATTAGCCTCACCATTGGTCAAAGGTCCCTAGTGACTATAAGGATGCATGCATGCTTGAAGTGATGTAGCCTAGTCTTTTAGAAATTTTATTTCCCCTTCTAGGAATATAAGCATGTCCTTGAGATTGATCTCATAGGTTCTTGAAGAAATGGCTTTCTTTCTTTATTTGTTGAAGTTTGAAGCTGGGTTTCTTGATTACTTAATGAAGCTAGTTCGAAAAATATTTAGGTATAACCACTGGCTGACATTCACCATCATCTTCCAAATCCATATTTTTCAAGATTTCATGCATGCTTGGGATGTCGGGGATTGCTTTATAAAATAATATCTCCTTTTCTCTCTTATGTCATGTAGGAATGTAAGAGATTGTTGGCTTCTCCACAATATTTATGATTAGATCATCTAATGGCTTAAGCAAGCCTTTTGAGACTTTTGTAATAAGGAGAATACTTTCTCTTTGACCCCCATTGTCATTTTCATTAGAACAATAGCCACCTTGGTGGAATTGTGAAATTTCATTATTCGAAAAGTTTGTGTCACTCACTTGATGAGGAGAGTGAAGATCAGGCTAGTAATCTTCTTCTTCACTTGAGTAATGGAAGTAGACTCTTCATTAGCAAAGGATTTTTGATAATATTTTGCATCATTGTAGTGTACCTTTTGAATGTCGAAAGAATGTACATTTCCATTAATTCGAAGTTCTTCACAATCCTCAAAGTATTTGAGGCATTGATGCAGGGCTAATGACACCACCTTATTTTCATATAATCATGACCTCCCTAATAGTGGTTTGCACAACACGTTGGTGTTCATCACATAGAACTTAGCATTAGTCATTAATTTTCCTACTTTCTGAGTTATGGCTATGGCTCTCGAAGCACTTTGGCTATTCTGATTAAACCTTTGGATGATTATAATTTCTAATGACAAGTGGCATACATCCAAAGTTAGAGCTCTTAGAGTGCAAGATTCATCAAATTGACCGAAGATATTGAGTCAACAAGGATGCAATTAATTTTGATCATCACTATTCCTCATGATATATAATAGCCTATTATGGTCTATCATTCTTGATAGTAGGTCATTATTTGTGAAGGTAATAATTGGAATTTGATGAGCATACAAAGACTCCTTTATTTTTCTCTTTAGCGAAGTATGCTTGATAATCAGTTGGGTATTGCAAGATGTGCACTAACATATCCCTAGGTTCTTCTGACATCATTAGGGAATCAAATACACTAAGCATGACAAGTTCTTGAGATGAGCTGCTATGTTATATTCCACCTTTTTGGCTGCAAATTCAACTTATGAAGGGTCGATATTATCGTTTATCTAAATTTTCTTTTCTTTGTCCTTGTCGTTTGAGATGTTCTTATCTCTAGGTATTGGAGCTTGTCTTGGGGGCAACATTTTACCACCTCTAAGTTGTACTTGGTTTGCATTCCTTAGTTGAACAATAGCTTTATTAGACTAATAAGGTTCTTCTTTAGAGTCACTACCAAGACTAATCATGTGATAAGAGGTAGTAGGTCCTTGCCCCCAATTGGTAGTTTTCTAGATGTCTTCAAAGGATATAACTAGCTGATAATCATCCCATTCAATATCAAAATTAGGTACTTGGGGATTCATTGTAGAGAGATCTTTGAAGACTCTTTGGATGAACCCTTCTATTTCATGGCCTAGCATAACCTTCTTCAAGAATTTGTATTCAGGACTCCTCTTTTGTGGATATGTGTATTGCCTCGATGGAATTGATTAAGCTCCAAGATTAGCCTATTTGATCCTTTCCCAAAATGCCTACTTATTATTTTAGCACTTATTGGTGTAGGGCCTCCCAAAACTGTCATAAAGTTATTCTAACTCGGAAATAGAGTCATATTTATTGTCCATGTCTTGTATGTATAATACCTCTAAAGTTGATAGAGGGCACCCTTCTATAGGCTCTAAGATTAGGACTTCATCAAATTTAATAGGTTGATCATTTGCCACTAGGTTGTTTGATGGTGATTGGAATGGCTAATCATCAGTGTTAATCTCGGCTTTGTGAATCACCATGCATCAAGCAGCAACGGACTTAGATGACTGTCCTTGAGAGTGTCTATCTTCTTTGACCCATTTTTGGGCTAGATGGCATAGATGATCAAATTGGCTTTGAGGAGGATTGGTAGGTGATTCTCCACCATTCATGTAGGGTCTTTTGTGCACCTTTGCCTTTTTAGCTACTATCTTTTCCAATTTCTCAATTTCTTCACAAAGCATGGCAGTTACAGTGGACATTCTTTCCATGTAGGCAGTCATAGCCTGCATGCATTCATTCAACATTTATATTTGTCCCTTGACGTATCTTATGTTATTCATGGCTAGATCTTTTATAGTATCTAGCTGTAGTTTGATTATGCCATAGTCACATTTGTGGGTAAACCACTCCCTAATATAGTTGTTTTGGTGACAACCTTCTAGAAGACTAGTGAAGATTTCCATTTCATTAGTGATACACTTGATGCATTCATTCACTTCTTCCTACCCTGTGCTCTAAACTTTGTCATCATCAGAATGATGAGATGCTCCCAGTGATTGGCTCAACTGTGAGCTTCCAATAGTAATAATGGCAGCACATATTGCCACTAGAAGTTCTTTTTTCCCATTTTTATTGTTAGGGCCTTCAAGTAAAGCTTCGAGTTCATTAGGGAGGAACTCCTTGAGAATCACTTGACTTTTTTCTCATTGGATATATTCTTCCTTGGCATTAATGTATTCTTGGATGGCTAACTTCTTAACTGTGTATTTATCTAGTTGAACCAGTTCCTTCTTATTTTTGTTCTTTCTCTTGTTGATGCTTTGAGTAGGTGGGGGAGCTTGTTTTGATGAAGCTTTTCTTATCACCATCTTAGGCCATTCAAGATTCTTAGCTATCTTTTTCATTAGTTTCTTCAAACTTTTAGAAGTATAAATATCCCACAAGTGCTCTTATTTGGGTGTACATTATTCTTCTTCCTTGAAAAGGAGTCCAGCAAATGGCTCATATGTCTTGAACATAATGATGTGATTAATGTGTTCGATGAGTGTTTCAAATAAGGATAACATTGAGAGAATCAGCTTGCCTTCTTGGTATTGCTTTTTGACCCAATCCTTGAACACAAAGTAGTCTTCAATGGTATAATCCAAGACTCTGTCACAAGGATAATAGTTTGGGTGATCCTTTTTGTTGGCCTCATTTGGTCTTCTATATTCTGGCAGTTGAAAGCCTAATGTTAGAGCATCCTGAAAGATTTTACCTACCCTCTCTCTTTTGAAAGAGTATTTCTTTCTGAGTTTATGTTAGAAATCATTGAATGGTTCTACTTTCCCATCTCCTCCAAGAGTTGGTAGCTTCTGAGGATTACATCTATTCATGATGGAGTTTGTAGGTTTTTTCTACTCAGTTGTTGTGAATGTTGCCCTCATGTTGTTAGAAGGCTCTCTTCACTTTACCTTATCTTTCTCTAGTTTGAAATTTTGTGAACTAGCTAAGGCTGGTGGACCAACCCTCTTCAACTTCTTAACTTACATAATGGGGTCTTGAAAAGTGTGGATAGAAGAAGCACTTAAATAAGGTGTCATCCAATCCCTCCTTATATTGCCAAGGACTATATTTATGACCTCAAACTAGCTCATGGATTGTTTGCACTTAATGCTAAGATTTTTCCACCGTATGATATAATCCAATATCATTGTCATAACTTGGTGTTAAAGATAAGGTCTGCTATGATCACTTTGTCATTGACTCCTCCAAACTTGATTCACAAAGCTTCTTTCATTTGTGACCAAGTTTGTATAGAGTCTAGTTGTAAACTAGCATACCACTCAAATACTACCCCCATTAAGTTTGCCGAAAATTAGCAAAATAGCAGTGAGGGATTATTACTTGAATCCCCATATCAAGTCACGAAGTGAGCAATAAGTTGTTCAAAGTTACCATGGCCATTAAATTGTTTAAAGTTAGGTATTTTATAGCCCTTCAAATATGACACTCAGTTGTGATGGCTAGGGTATGGTTTCTCTATATCACTTATCATACTTGTGTCACTTTCTTGTCTTAGTTATGCAGCCACCATTCTTTACACTTGTTGTTATATATATATATATTGTGTTTAGGTAGGTTTTACAATCCAATCCCAACTTTGAGTTAGAGTTGGACTTTGAACTTGATTTAGGTGATTTAGACCAACTTAAAATAGAAAAGGGCTGAAAAATTGGGCCCAAAACCTGAATCAAGCCACAACCGAACATCCAGTTCTCAACCAGTTGTCATGTTTTGTTTAATTGCATGGACCATAACTTGCAGTCAAACATTTGGTTCCAATTGGTGGTCTAGTATAGTCTGACTATGTGAAACCCTAGTCCTAACCAGACATCTAGTTCAGTCACAAATTTGTCAAAATGAAAATGAAATTCTTTCTGAAATTCATCAAAGTCTATCTAATTTTTCAACAAGGTATAATCTCAGATAATATCAATCTGAAATTCACATATAGGTTTTATGCCAAGAGAATACTCATCATATCTACCAATTAGATCCCAATAATCAAAATTAGAGATCCTCTCAATGTCCAATAAAAAGGAGGGCTATGACACACAAAGAAAAAAAATTAATTTATAGATGATTCTTTGGCAAATTCTACATGAATTGAAGAAGTTTTGAGGAAGGTCTCGTCATCTATGAGAAGAGCAAGAAGATGTAAACAAGGGATCAAAAAAATAAAAGATTTTATCCCTTTCTTCATCTTTTCTTTCATTATCCCCTCTTCTCTTTACCCCCTGTGAGGTTAATGTGTTCTCGTGCTTGTTGCTACCATTGTCCCCTCTTCCTCAAGATTTGCGGCATCTGTGGTCTCATTCTCTGCCAACCACTACATGCTCTCAGCAACCCAAGTTAGAATGATTGAATCTAAAAGAATAGAGCATCTAAACCCCATCATGGACCTATCTTTTGTTCACCAACACCATGCCCACCGTGGGCCTCCGTATGATGAGAGATCTCCATCAACACTGCAGTCATCCATGGCCCTCCATATGACAAGAGACCTCCACTAACATTGCAGCCACTTGTGGCCCTCTGTATGACCATGGATCTCCACCAATGCTACAACCACCTATGGCCCTCTACATGAGGTTAATCTCCACTCATGCTGCGTCCACCCACGGCCCTCTGTATGATGGTAGATCTCTACCAACATTATGGTCACCAATGGTCTATAATGCCAGTGAACCTCTATCACCATTGCAGCCATCTGCAACCTAGTTCATCACCCTGTCATCATGTTTGAAAAGAATCAATGATGAGAACATCATAGGTTGACAACGAGGACGAGAGCATGAACAAAAACAAACTAGAACAAAATAATAGTAATAAAACACCTTAACAAATGGCTTAGAACCAGCCTGCAGTCTCACTCGATAACCAATCAACTTAGGGCCAACCTACGGTCTCGCTTGAAAGTCAAAATAGTTTAGGGCTAGCTTTTAATCTCACCTGACAATATATCAACTTAGGTCCAGTGTGTGATCTCGCTCGAAAGTCAAGATGGCTAAGGACCAGCCTGCGGTCTCACCCTATGATCAATCAACTTAGAGCCAACCTATAGTCTCGTCCGAAAGTCAAAATAGTTTAAGATGAACATATAGTCTTGATTGATAATCAATCGACTTAGGGCCAACTTGCAATCTTGCCCGAATGTTAAAATGGTACAGAGTCAGCCTGTAGTCTCATTTGACAATTGATTAACTTAGGGCCAGCCTTCAGTCTTGCCCAAAAATCAAGATGGTTTAGGGCCAGCATATAGTCTCACCCAAAAATCAGTCAAATTTGGGTCACCTTGTGGTCTTGTTAGAAAGTCAAAATGATTTAGAGTCAACTTACGGTCTCACCCAATAACCAATTGACTTAGAGCCAGCCTACATTCTCACTAGAAAGTCAAGATGGTTTAGGGCCAGTCTACAGTCTCGTCCAATAATCAATCAACTTAGGGCTAGTCTATGGTCTCACCTAAAAATAAAAATAATTTAGGGATAGTCTGCGGTCTCATCTAACAACTAATCGACTTAGGGTTAGCCTGCGTTCTCACCAAAAAGTTAGTTTGAGATTATGGTCAACTTGCGAGCTTACCATAATGACATTATGACAGTTCAAGGGCTCTCAAACCAAATCAATCAATATAAATTGATTAAAATAAAGTGACTCAAATTGAATTTTAAATCAGACTCAAATTGAAATCGATTTTTGAAAATTAAATTGAATCAAATCAAATAACCCAAGTCAAATTCTAAACATTGAATTGAATTGAATTGAACTTGAGCCAAATCAAGTTTTGAATATCAAATTGAATCAAATTAGACCCAAGTCTAGGTCAAATTCTAAACATTGAACTAAATTGGGCTTAAATTGAAATTGAGTCTAAATTTTAAGTCAGATCAAACTGAATCCAAGACCAAATTAAACTTGATAGGACTCAAACATGAACAAAGCACAAGTCGATTTTGAACCAGACAAGTTCAATAAGAACTACAGCAAACTAAGTCCCACTAGAGTGTGATAAACCTTTAGCAATACTCCAAGCATATGAACAATGGGTGATATCATTATCCTTACCCAAACTAGAGTTAGTTCAAATAGAACTAAATTGGGTCAAAATAAGTCCCATAAGGCATGCTACAAGAGCCTCTGGTAGTACTCCAAGGCTTCACTCAACTTCACAGATAATGGACAATTCCACTTCAAATCAAAGAGGTTAGTTGCCAATTCACTCTAAGCTGTTGACCATATTTCAAAGCTATAACCAACCACATAAGAAATTGGTGATGCCATCAAATCAAAGAGGTTAATCGCCAACATGCTCAAAGTTGTTGGCCATACTTCAAAGCTATACCCAACCCCATAAGTAATTGGTGATACTATCAAATCAAGGAAGTTAATTACCAACATGCTCAAAGTGATTGGTCATACTTCAAAGCTATATCCAACCCCAGAAGTAGTTGATGATGCACCCCTTAATCTAGTCAACCCCAAAAGCAATTAATGATGCACCCTTTCGAGCAAGTCAACCCTAGAAGTAGTTGATGATACACCCTTCAAAGTTAGACAACCACAGAAGTAATTGATGATGTACGCCCTCAAGCTAGTCACCCTAGAAGTAGTTGTTGAGGCACCCTTCGAGCTAGTCAATACCAGAAGTAGTTAATGATGCATCATTCAAGCTAGTCAACCCTAGAAGTAGTTGATGATGTGTCCCTCATGCTAGTCAAGCCCAGAAGCATTTGATGATGCACCCCTCAAGCTAGTCAACCCCAGAGTGATTGATGATGCGCCCTTCAAACTAGTTAACTCCAGAAGCTATTGATGATACACCTTTTAAGCTAGTCAACCATAGAAGTAGTTGATTACACATCTTTCAAGTTAGCCAACCCTAGAAGTAGTTGATGATGTGCCCCTCAAGCTAGTTAACCGTAGAAGCAGTTGATGATGCACCCTTCAAGCTAGTTAACCCTAGAAGCCATTGATGATGTACTTTTTAAGCTAGTGAATCCTAGAAGATGTTGGTGATGCACCTCTTAAGCTAGTCAACCCCAAAAGCAATTGAAGATGCACTTTTCCAGCTAAGCCAACACATGATCCAATCTAATTGACAACATGCCTTAAGGCCCTCAATTATCATATTAGAAATGATTAGAATAAAGTTAAGGCCACTAATCATTCTCTTGAATCAAACATCAAAAGAAGTTAACTGACAACAAGTAGGAAGCCATAAGTGACATTTTAAATCCTAATAGGGTTGACTGATATAAGTCAAGGTAGTCAACCTCACTAGTTACTATATTATCAACATCCATGAAAAACTAAGTCAAGACTCATCTGAGTAAGATGTCACATGGTCCAACACATGGGAGCGGGGCAGCAATGCACATCAAAGCCCCTTTCTCACCCCTTATCTCTTCTTTTCTTTTATTATACTCATGTTTTCCATAATTCCATGTTGGAACTCATTGTAAAGTGAGAGTATGCCCTTGCTTATGCCATGTACCATCTCTCTCAAATCAATAAAATGATACTTTCTTCTTTTCTCTTATGTTTTTATTTTATTAGCTAGGTTTCTTGCTTTAAGTGGTTCTTGACAATTGTTGAGATAATTAACAATAGGGGCTTACACTTGTTAAACATTAATGTTCCCATAATACCTGATAGTGAATTCAAATTAAACATGCTTTGATTTATACATCGAGGCCACCCTTAGGGTCTCTACTACTCAAGTCTGTCAAACTTAATCCCATAAATTTTGGCATGTTTGGTGGGAATTGAATTCTCCTCTAAGTATAGAAATCTAACTAATATGATAGGGACATTGATAAGGTGAAACTACAATTGAAAATTGATCAATTGTGTTCTCCTTTGTAAAAAAAAGCGTCAAATGGCATCAATGAAGAACATCTCCACCTTGAGGTACACCATCATACTGGGGGTAGGATCTACTATGCATCTACCCAAATCAATGGTCGCAGGTGAGGCTCAAATTGAGTTTGGAACCATCTCTAAGGTCGTCTAGTTCAATAAGCACTTGCTACTATGCCAACAAAAACTATTATTATGCAAGACAAGCTTGCTTCTCACCTTCCATCAAGGGGAAAGAGACCTAATATCATCATTTCTAATGAGAAGGCCCATTCGGATGAATTGCCAGAAGCCATGCCTCAATTAGCAAGAATACCAATCTTCCAAGGCTCGGACCACAATGAAGCTCAGTCTTTGATCACCTTCACCCAACTCCTGACAGGAGGAAATTGAAAGAAAGTCTAGATACATGCATGGATAAAGAAGAACTCATTGTGACTATCACAAGTAAGGAAAGAGCTACTAGGATTTTCAGCTGACTTGGGAAGCCTATCCCTCAAATGAAGTCAACCATTACCATTCCCACCTCTAACTTTTTTGCTCTATTAATAAATTTAGAGAGGGGTGAAGGCAAATCACAGGGGGCATAGTCTTACCTTAAGACTATGACAAAGGGGCAAATCCCCAAACAAAACAATAAGAGCCATCATAAGACTATGACCTAGTATAAGGACTCACCAAAGGAGATCACCACACTGTCAAAGGTCATTTCTCATCATAACCATAGGAGGGACCATAAGCCCATGCCCCAACCAGCCAAATGCCAAAAAAGGCTACACAAATAAAGCTTCCTGATGAAGAAATCAGGACGAAAGGACCCTTGCAGACAAATCCTTTCTACTGCATCAAAGAGAAGGTGTAGTGACCCACTCAATGAGCAGGCCCTTTAAATGAGGTAATCCAACTGATGGGAGAAGTTAATCTTGACCCAAAACCTAAATCTGAAAGTATAGATAATCATGTCTTGACAGAAGTCTTGGTCATTGTAGGATCGAGATTGACACCTAGGATAGAGAAGATTTCCAAAGAGTAACCGTGAAATAATGAATCAAAAGTGTGGTAGTTTAACTATGCAATTAGGTGATGTAGGGATATGACTTCCAACTACAGAAAGTCCCTATTGTTAATTACCCGGATAATCATCAAGAACCTCCTAAAGTGAGAAACCTAGCTAATAAAAAAGAGACAAAAGAAAAGAAGAAAACATAATTTGATTAATTTTGAGAAAGAGATACATGGCTTAAGCAAGGGTATACCCTCACTTTACATTTTAATGAATTTGAATAAATAAATAACATAAAATAAGAAAGAGAATGGAAAGGGCTTGATGTTTGCTACTGCCTCGCTCCCATGTGATGAATTGTATAGAGTCTAACTTGGAGAAGTCTTATTTTGATTCTTGGTGGATGCTGATGGTTTGGCTTAAATGGTGTCATCTGGTGGGACATGAAAGGCAATGATAGGAGTTTGAAATATTTCTAATAACTTTGAGCTTGGGTGATAACTTCAATGGATGGCAATATCGATGGCTTGTCTGGATTAGCTTGAAGTGTTTTTGATAGCTTTGAGATTTGGTGATAACTTCATGATTTGAAAGTATTTCTATTAGCCAATAACTTCATTTGGTTTGAAGTATTTCTATAGCCAATGAGGCATGGGTGATAACTTTGTGCTTTAAAGTATTTTCATAGCCAATAAGGCATAGGTGATAACTTTGTTATCTGAAGTATTTTCATAACCATTAAGGTATAGGCAATAACTTTGGGATTGAAGTGTTTTCATAGCCAATAAGGTGTAGGTGATAACTTCAAGGTTGAAATGTTTCCATAGACAATAAGGCATAGATGATAACTTTGAGATTTCAAGTGTTTCCATGAGCATACGCAATAACTTTGTTATTTGAAGTATTTTCATAGCCAATAAGGCGTAGGTGATAACATGAGGTTAGAAGCATTTCCATAGCCAATAAGGCATAGGTAAGAACATTATTTAATGTGTTTCCATATCCAATAAGGTGTAGGTGATAACTTTGTTTGAATAAGGTATTGTGGTTGACTAACTAAGTGAGTTCAAGCATACCTTAGTTTAGTTTGATTTATTAAGTATTTCTATAGCAAATAAGGAATAGATGATAATTTCACAGTTTGAAGTGTTTTCATAGTCAATAAGGCGTAGGTAATAGCTTTGTTGATTTTGAAGTATTTCCATAGCCAACAAGGCATAGGCAAAACTTCATTTGAAGGGTTTTCATAGCCAGGCATTGGCGATAACTTCATGATTTGAAGTGTTTCCATAGCCAATAAGGTATTGGTGGTAACTTCATAGTTTGAAATTTTTTTATTGCCAATAGGGCATAGGCGATAACTTCATTTTAATAAGGTGTTGTGGCTGACTCACTAAGCAAGTTCAAGCCTACCTTAGATTGGTTTGATTTCTGAAGTGTTTTCATAGTCAATAAGGCATAGGTGATAACTTCATAGTTTGAGGTATTTTCATAGCTGATTGGGCATAGGCAATAACTTCATTTGAATAAGGCATTATGGCTGACTAACTAAGCGAGTTCAAGCCTACTTTAGTTTGATTTGATTTGTGAAGTATTTCCATAGCCAAGGCATCGGTGATAACTTCGTACTTTGAAGTGTTTCCATAAATAATAGGGCATAGGCAATAACCTCATTTGAAGTATTTCCATAACTAATAAGGTGTAGACAATAATTTTATTTAAACATGGCATTGTGATTGACTGACTAAGTGAGTTTAAATCTACCTTATTTCAATTTGATTTGTGAAGTGTTTGCATAGCCAATAGGGCATAGGTAATAACTTTATTTAAACAAGGTGTTGTGGCTAATTGACTAAGCGAGTTCAAGGTTGCTTTAGTTTGGATTGATTTGCGAAGTGTTTCTATAGCCAATAAGGTGTAGGTGACAACTTTGTAGTTTCAAATGTTTCCATAGCTGATAAGGCATACGCAATAACTTCATTTGAACAAGGCATTGTAGTTGACTAACTAAGCGAATTCAAGCCTACCTTATTTTGATTTGATTGTTCAAAGTGTTTCCATAGCCAATAAGGCATAAGAAATAACTTCATATTTTGAAATGTTTCCAAAGCAGATAAGGCATAAGTGATAACTTTGTTTGAATAAGGCGTTATGGCTGACTCACTAAGTGAGTTCAAGCCTATCCTAGTTTAGTTTGATTTATGAAGTGTTTTCATAGCCAATAAAGCATAGACAATAACTTCTTGGTTTGAAGTATTTCCATAGCCGATGGGGCGCAGGTGATAACTTCGTTTGAATGAGGCATTATTGCTAATTGTCTAAGCGAGTTCAAGCCTACATTTTGTTCAATTTTATTTGAAATCCAGACTCGGTTTGGTTTTGAATCTAATTTGATTTAGTTGAATATTTAGAACTCGATTTTGACTTGAATCTGAATTGATTTAGTTCAATGCTCAGAACTTAATTGAATTGTGATTCATTAACCCCCTTTTGGTTTCTTCTTCCCAGAACCACTAGTGGTTGGGTTTGTACTGAAACCTTATAGCATAACTAGCTAAATCATGTGAAATAACCATTCCTAGAATCACTATTGGTATTGATGATGAATATTCAATTTGCAATAATGAATTTAATTCACCAAGCTTAGCATTGATTTTCAGAAGATCATTTGTCAAATATTAATCATTAACTGTAGTGGGAGCGATATTGATTTCGATCTAAGTTTGATTTGATTCAGTGCAATATTCAAAACATGATTTTGGCTCAAGTCTGATTGATTCAATTCAGATCATGTTTGATCTTGTGTTAGACTCTTATAGTGTCCAAGTTTGGACTTTGGTTCAAATTCAAGTTGATTTAGGTTCAACTTGGTCTGAGTTCAAGATCAGCCTAGTTCTCATTTGACTTTGGGTTCAATTTGTCCCACTTGACTTTCAATTTTTGAATTTGATTTAACCTAATTATTGTTTGATTCAAACTTGATTTGCTTTCTGATTAACTTAATTTAACCTATTTGGGGTTGGGTTTGAACCAATTTATTTTTGATTAACTAAATTTGGATTGGGTCCTATTCAATTTGAGTTTTGGTCTATCTAGTTGATCAAGTTAGATCCATTTGGTGGTCCATTTGAGTCACTTTAATTCTATTCATTGAATTTGGCTTGATCCAAGAGTCTTCAAACTATCATGATAATTTTGGATGAGCCAATGGGTTGGCGTTAAATGTGCTAGTCCAAAGACTAGCTTGAGAAATGTAAGCTTGAGGGCTAGTTTGGAAGTGCGAGTCTGAAGACTAGCTTGAAATGTGAGCCTAAGAGCTGATTTAGAAATGTGAGTCTAAAGACTGGTTTGAAATGTGAGCCCAAGGGCTAACTTGATTTGGCAACACTAAAGGTTGAACTATAGTTTTGGCAGGTCTGAAGGTAGGCCTATAATTTTAGTGGGCCCAAAGGATGGCTTATAATGTCGGCAAGCCTAAAGATTGGCCTATAATTTTGGTGGGCCTAAAGATTAACCTAGTTTTAGTAGGCTCGAAGGCTAGCTTGGTGTCCATGAGCCTGAATACTAGCCTAGTTTTGGTGGGTCTGAAGGGTGGCCATGTTTTGGTAGACCTGAAAATTGGCCTATTTTGGGCAATCTTGATGGATGGCTTGGTTTCGATGGGCCCAAAGGTTGGCTCAGTTTTAGCGAGCCCAAAGGTTGGTCAGGTTTTGGCAAGCTCGAAGGCTAGCATGGTTTTGATAGGCTTGAAAGTTGGCCTAGTTTTGATGAGTATGAAGGCTAGCCTAATTTTGATAGGTCCGAAGGCTAGCCTAATTTTGGTGAGCCCAAAGGCTATCCTAGTTTGGTAGACCCGAAGGCTGGCCTAGTTTTGGTGGGTCTAAAGGCTAGCCTAGGTTCGGAGGTCTTGAATGCTGGCCTAGTTTGGCGAGTCCAAATGCTGGCTTAAGCTTGGTGAGCTTGAAAGCTAACCCAGTTTTGGCAAACTTGAAGGCTAGCCTTGGTTTATGGTGGAGATCTATCAGTGTGCAAAGCTGTGGGTGGTTGTGGTATTGATGAAATTTCAACATCATGTGAAGGGGACTAAGAGTGGTTGCAGTGTTGATTGTGCCAAAATAGAGGCAAAAGAGGTTCTTCTTCCTTTCTTCTCAACCAACTCCATCTTCCCCTTTTTCTAATGGCCCAATTTTCTTCTTTTATCCTTTGTTTTCTCTTTTTTCTTGTTGGGTGAGAGAGAGAGGGGGGGGGCGGGGAGCAACCTTTTTTACTTTATTTATTTTTGCCCTTTTTCTTCACCCATCTCCTTCCTCTCCCATGTCTAGTTCCCCTTAAGACTGAGCCAATCTTCCTCCTCTCACTCGAGACCCCATCGGGCCTATAGCCTTTGGTCGAATTTGGGTGTTCTTCAATGATGAATGGCAAGGGGGAGGGCCTAGGCCCTCCACCTCCTTCTTCTCCTTACTAGATCTGGCCAAAGATGGCTCGATCTGGCTTGCTCTTCTCCATTTTGATAGGACAGGAGATGCATGATAGTATATGCCAATGTTTAGGGTGTGGCCCTACATAATAGATTGGGAGGTGAAGCTAGTGTGATGGTGGGCTGTGCATGGTGATGGAGGCAAAGACCGATCAGACCATGTTAGCCGCTATGCTCGGAGAGTTCTGGTAGTTATTGAGGTGGGCTTTGAGGGGCTAGGGCTACAGGATGCCTCCTCCAGTAGCTTGGAGATGGCATTCCTCAAAGAAGGTGAGTCAAGCTCATGGCAGTTGGGATTTGGCTTCCTTCATAGCGTGTAGTGGCGAGGAGGAGAGTGATAAGTGATGGGTGCTCTTGGAGCTTGGTTGGTGGCTATAGGATGGCTGTGGGCCAGAGGATTAGTTTGTCATTGCACTAGAGTAGTGCCTTGTTGTGGGGAAGTGGAACATGGCCTCACATGATCTATAAGGGTGCACAAGAGTAGGAACAGGGATTAGGCTAACAAGTAGGGTGGTGGGAGTTGTAGAGGGGTGGCCGACCTATAGTGGACTCGGTGGACACACCATGGAGATGGCCTGAGTGACAATGGTGAGATGTAATAGGCTAGAATGGCTGGCATACAAGATCAGCAAAGAGCCCACCTCATGGGAAAGGTAGGTCCAAAATGTGTCTATAAGAAATGGAGGAATGAAGGCCAGAAACCAAGGGCCTACACAAGAGGGAAAAAGGATTGAGAAGATAAGTTCTGAAATCTTACTTGATTTGATTCCTCTTCATTTCTCTTCTTCCTATTCCATCATTCATGTTCACTAATCTCCATTTCCAAGATTTGATCCTCCTCCCTTTTACGTGCAGGACTACAAATCTTTTTATAATGGTCAAGTGGATAGGAAGATCAAACTGATCTTTTTCTTTTGGATTTTGAATAAAAGAATGGATGGAGCCTATCTTCATTGAAATTTTAATTTCTAGAGATTGGATATGTATGGATTGATTTTCTATTTTATTTTAAATGTTGGATATGTGGATAGAATTTTGGAATAAAATTTGAAATTTGTATCAATTTGTGATATCACATAAATAAGGGGTTATTTGTGAATTTTTTTCAAAAAATTTAGATAAAATTATAATTTCATAAATTTTAGGGGTCTTTCTATAATAAAGATTTGTTTATAAAATTTTAAAACTCCCATAGTCCTTGAATAAAATTTGGACATATTTGCAGATAAAAATTTTTGAAGGACTTATTCACGTAATGTCAAGACTTTAGGGTTTATTTGCAAAAGAAAATTTTTGAACGCATTTATTCCCAAATCCTAAATTTTATAAAGATTAAATTATAATTGTTAATCTTTTGAGAGGTTTATTTGAAAACCCTAGATTTTGCGAGGACTTATTTATAATTTTAGCATTTTATTAGATTTTTTTCACAAAATTCTTATTCCAGGGACTTATTTGTAAGAAAAATCTGGCCAAGATCACATTTGTAGGGATTTATTTAGTCTAAGGACTTACTTATAAAATTCTTATATTTTCCATTTTAGTCCAAATTTGGATGAATTTTGGGTCCAATTTTTATCCAAATATCCAGCCCACTAAGTCCACTAATTTGAGCCTAAATTTTTAAAGAATTCAAATCCAAATTGAGCTCAATTTTCAGTCAAATTCAGATACGATTTAAGTCTCACTGAGACCCACATTTGAGCCATAATTTAGTGGCATGTAAGTTTTGATTTTAATTATATTTCATTCAAGTTTAATTGTGGCAAAAATCACCTTAAATAAATTACCCCCTTTGTATCCACTACTCGAGTTCTGATAAAAGGAGAGGGTGCAAATAATTTTCAAGTACTTACTCCTACATCAATATATTAGGAGTTAATTATATGGGTTTAAATTACCATATGAGAGGGGACTTGACTTGCCATGTAACGATAGACTTATTTTACTACGTAAGAGTGTACTTGATCTGATATGCAATGATAGATTTATTTTACCATGTGATGGTAGGCTTAGTTCATTACTTGGGGTTGGCTTGATTTAGCACAATAAGTGGACTTGAGCTATCACAAGGAGTGGACTTAAGCTACCACAAAGAGTGGACTTGATTTGTTACAAAAGGTGGACTTAATCTACCATATAAAAATTTATTTGATTTAGCACATAAAAGTGGACTTGTTTCACTATGTAACTACAAGCTTAGTCACCATGTAATATGGACTTAATTTGTCATATGAAACCCGCTTGAATTGCCATGTAAATGCAGGTTTGATCATTGTACAAAGTGGACTAACTTTGTCATATAGATGTGAGCTTAATTATTACACAAGATGGACTTGATTCACCACACAAAAGTAAAATTTGACTAACTACATAAAATCAAACCTGATTTCCATGCAAGAGTGTATTGAATTTGCCATATGGATGTGGGCTCGATTGCCACAAAAGATGGACTTTAGTTTGCCACATGAAAGTTAACTTAATTTTCCATGTAAATACAAGCTTAATTGCCATGCAAGATGGACTTTAATTTATCATGTGGAAGTAGACTTAAATTACCACGTGAAAGTAGATTTGATTTGACACAATTAATGGACTTGAGCTACCACAAAGAGTGGACTTAATTTGCCACAATGAGAGGACTTAAAGTGCCATAATAAGTTGATTTGGTTTACCATGTAGAAGTAGACTTGAGTTGTCACATAGAGTAGACTTAAATTTGCCATGAGGAGGTAGGCTTGGGTTGCTATGTAAATGCGGACCAATCTCCTCATGAAATGGATTTAGCTTGCCATATGAAAGTAGACTTGATTGTCATGTAAGATGAGCTTTAACTTGTCATGTGAAAGTGTGCTTAAAAGTAAAAATGTGCTTAATTTGCCATACAAAAGTAGACTTAACTCACCATACAACAATATATTTTTTTTACCACATGAAGGTAGACTTGGTTTGCCATGTGGGAGTGGACTTCATTTACCACATGGACCAGGCTTGAAGTACCACATAGGAGTGAACTTAGCTTGTCATGTAGAAGTGGACTTTGTTTATCACATAGAAGTAGACTTAGCTTGCCACATGGAAGTTGACTTGGTTGGTTTACCACATAAAAGTAGACTTAAGCTGGCATGTAGAAGTGAACTTAGGTTGCCATGTGAAAGTAGACTTAAGCTACCACATGAAAGTGGACTTAAACTACCATGTAGAAGTGGACTTAGGTTGCCACGTAGAAGTGGACTTGATTTCCACATAAATATGAGCTTGATTTCTATGCAATATGGACTTAGTTTGCCACATAGAAGTGGACTTTGTTTACTATGTGGAAGTGACTTTGTTTGACATGTGGAAGTGGACTTAATTACCATATACATGTGAGCTTGATCACTACCCCAACATGGACTTCAATTTGCCACAACATGAAAGCGGGTTTAGTTTTCCATGTAAATGCAGGCTTGATCGCCATGCAAGATGGACTTGATTTGGCTAGTTTCCAAAGTTGCTACTTTGATTTTGCTATGTTAGAGATAGCACATTTGACTTTGTAATTTTCATAAATGAGGTATTTGATTTTACCATTTTGGATGTTAGTTTGATTTTACAGCCTTAGAGGTAATGAACTCAATTTCACTATATTAGAGGTGATAAATTTAATTTCACTATATTGGGGGTGATGTAATTTGTTTTCACCATATTAGAGATGGTGTGCTTCTTTTGTCACTTTAGAATGACATATTTGGGTTTACCACTGTATAAGTGGTTTTTTTTGAGTTTTTGTTAAGAATTTTATGACTTTTGACTTGATTTATTGATTATAAAAGTAATAGGAAATATTACATATGTTAGTGTCCTTTGAATGTCATGATGATAGACTTCTCTTAAAAATTAGGGGAGAGAATTTTACTTGCTCCCAGTATTTTAAGGTGAGGAAAGAACTGTTGATCTCCTCTTTGTGTTGTGAAGTCTCGGTTATATGCTCTCTTCATGAGTATTTGATGAGGGAATCTTGATTTTCTTATCCGTAACTTTTTAATGGTGGAAAATGAAGATCTTACTTGGTATTAACCCAATGGATTTGTTGTCCACTTCAAATGCCTTAGCAACATGCTTTTCTTAAGTGTTTTGAATGAGAGAGGACTTGACGTTACCCTTTCCATCTTTTTTTTATGAGAGGATGGATTTAGTGTTCGATTGAGTATTCATAATGGATACTCAAGCAATATGCCCCTTGACCTCATCATGTATTTTTGGAAGACAACTATTACATATGCTCATATGCTTTAGATGTGAGCATTTCCCATTCCGACTAGCAAAGGAGTATGGTGCTTATTTTTGAGGAAAACATCCTATTTTGATCAAAGGGGTTTCACTTTTTCTTTACAGGTGGATTAGGGTCCTGCATCCATAATGGAAAGACTACTACTTGACAATAGTCAGGGGAAGAGATCCCAACCTGTGTTGGAGTGGTCATAGAATCAAAGAGTCTAGGAAGAGATATGCCCCCAGTTTGATCACTTTATGTAGTGATTAATGACTTGATTGGTTGGTCCAAATGATTTGACTTTGATTTCTTGGAGGGCTATCTTGAGAGCCACCTTGAAGCTTTTTCACCTTGTCATTCATACCAACAAAATAACAAGTTGTTGTTTTCATGAGAATTGTATTCTACAATGCCATATTGGCATGTTGGAGTAGGACACTATTTAGCAATTGGCTAACTCAGTGAGTAGACATTTTGATCTATACTTGAATTGTAGCACTTCAAGCTAATGGTTTATCTTCTAGAATGTCAAATTGGCGCATAAGCTTTCAAGGAAGTAAACTTATAAAATGATATTCTCTCTTTTCTTTTCCTTTTTTTACAATACTGGAAGAAGCAAATAATATAGAAAATATGTGTTTATACATATTTTTTGAAATAAAAACTTTCTAGAGATTTATTATTTTAAAAATACTTTGGTAGATAGGTGATATATCCTTCTATCTTTAGTTAAGCGTCCTACTTGGTTAGGTCTGTTGAAGTCTAAGGATGATTTTGGTCGCAAAAAGTAGTAGGTCACCAATTGACTTCCTCTTAAACCTTCTCCCTAGTACAATATTTTCTTTAGCAGACTATTTTTCTGGCGACTTTGTTACTTTCACCATATTTCTATTAGTTAGTTGCTTGTTTGACTTTGGCTTTGACCCCAAATGTTCTTAACCTCAATTTCCAAGGTTTATACACCAATATATGCCAAACAATCCTTACTCTTTGGGTGATCTTCCTTGGTCAATAATATATCGAGATGAGGCTCGGTTAACCCTCCTAATTCTGGCATGCAATCTAATTTTCTCTCCCATTTCATTGTTTCCTTTTTCTTTGTTTTTTTTTGTTTCTTCATTTTTTTAGCAATCTCATTCCTCTTTTGAGGATCCAAGGTTTGTAGGCTTGCATATGCCTATTGGTTCTTAGTTTTTGAGTCCACCTTTCTTGGTTTGGTTTTACACATGAGATTTATCAATTTGGGACTTTTTTATTTTTTTTGGATTACTTAATAGGGTGTGTTCTACTACCTCTAGGAGGAGATTTTTGAGAGGTTATCTTTTGATCTTAGCATTTTTGTCTTTGAAGTAACTTTCCAAATTGGGCTTTAGTTACTTACAAATTGGTCATCATATTTTCAGGCTTGCATTCCTAGAGTTAACTTAGGATGTAGGTGGGAGAAGGAAGTGATGGGATTCCAACTCCACCATGTTTCATCATCGACCATCCTTGATTTCATTACCCTTTCATTTTTAGAGACCTTGTCTTTATGACAAAAGATATTTTACTTGAATACAAAGGAAATGTTTTTTGTTTTATGTTTTTTATTCCTTTTATATTATATTTTGTCTCAAGAAGTATGGAATGTATACTTGACTGGTTGTTTTGATTTGACTAGACATTCCATCATAGGCTAGATATTTTTTTATTTTGTGGTTTCAAAGCTAATGAAACTATTTGACTCTTCCATGTTGTTGACTTGGTGTAAACATCCTTCTTTTTGGATTTAGTTGCTCATCCATTAATTAGTTTGGTAAAGATGACATTGCCCCTTTCTTAGCTAAAAAATGTTGAATGCATGTTCTTTAATTGTTCTTCTTTAACTCTTATAATGTTGGAGGTGAGAATTATAAAATCTTGCTTTTGGTTTGATCTAACATCCCGAATTCAATCGAACACCATACTAATCCTTAGGTAAGTTGTAGGTGGTTAAAAATTGATTTTTGCCTATTACTTAGCCTTTGACAGATTGATGCCCTAGTGTGTGCCAATGAAGCCTCTATCTCATAATCGAGTTTCAACATAATGAAATTTGACCTTTATCGTTGGGACAAACTCAGCCTTTGCTCTGAACTAAGTCCTTTGCCCTTTGGATGGACTTAGTCTTTTGCCCCCTAAGTAGGCTTGATTTTTTACCTCTTGTGTGGACTTGATCTTTGCCCACAAGAAGGGAGGCGAGGGGCTGATCCATACTAGATAAGTGAAGCAGTGATTGGATCAATGGTAGCATTAGCAATGCTGAGAGCAATAATACTGTCGATGAAAGTAGAAGCACTACGCATGAATTGGATGGAGTTGGACATAGCTTGACGGCTGGTATGGACTCCAGTTGCCCCCATGATGATCATTATTTTGTCTTCAAGGTTTGGCATAATGGCATTTGGCCTGTGCCACTTTGAATGAGTTTAGCCCTTACTCCCTTAGTGAACTTAGACTTTAACCCCTGGAGGGGAGATCACTACCCCCTAAATGGGAGGTCCTTACCCCCCGGATGGAGACAAGTAGTTGATCCATGTTTATATAGACTATAGTTGCCCCTGCAATAATCATTGGCTGACAAGATACACTAGAGATCTCTCACCAAGGATGATGGTGCAGGCTAGGGTGGAAGGATTTCTTCATTGATGCCATCTTCCATTTCTTGTAAAAGAATTAATCATCAGCTTTTAACTTTTCTTCTTTTGATTTGTGCCTATTTTAACTAGATTTCTCTACTTGGAGGAGAAGTTAAGTCCCACTAGACGTGCCAGAATTTGTGGGATTGAAATTGACTACCCGGGATAGCAAAAATCTTAAGGAGTAACCTTGAAACAACAAATCAAAAATATAGTAGTTTAAGTGTGCAATCAGGTATTGTGGGAATGTGACTTCCAACAAGAGTAAGCCTTGTTATTAATTACCTCAACAATTATTATAAACCTCCTAAAGCGAGAAACCTAACTAATAAAATAAAGACATTAAAGAAAGGAAGGAAGTATAATTTGATTAATTTTGGAAAAGGGATACATGACTTAAATATGGGCATACCCTCACTTTACATTTTAATGAACTAAAAAATGACATAAAATAAGAAAGGGAATGGGAAGAGCTTAATATCTGCTGCTGCTCCACTCCCATGTATTGAACCATATAGATTCTAACTTGAAGATATCTTAATTTGATTCTTGGCAAATGTTGATGATTTGGTTTAATAGTTTCATCTAGTGGGACATGAAAGGCAATGAGAGGAGTTTGAACTATTTCCAAAAACTTTGAGCTCCAATGATAACTTCATTGCATGGCATAACCGATGGCTTGTCAAGATTAGACTAAAGTATTTCTAATAGCTTTAAGCTTTGGGAATAACTTCATGATCTGAAGTATTTTCATTCTCCAATAAGGCATCGGTAATAACTTCATTTGGTTTGAAGTGTTTCCATGGCCAATGAGGCATAGGCAATAACTTTGTGGTTAGAAGTGTTTCCATAGCCAATAAATCATAGGTGAAACACTTCATTGTTTGAAGTGTTTCCATAGCCAATAAGACATAGATGATAACTTTATTATTTGGAGTATTTCCATAGCTGATAATTGTAGGCAATAACTTCAAGATTTGAAAAGCTTCCAAAGCCAATAAGGCTTAGGCGATAACTTCGTTGTTTGAAATATTTCCATAGCTAACAAGCATAGGCGATAACTTTGTTTGAATAAGGCATTGTGGTTGACTGACTAAGCGAGTTTAAGTCTACCTTAATTTGGTTTGATTTGTGAAGTGTTTCCATAGCTAATAAGGTGTATGCAATAATTTCATAGGTTAAAGTGTTTCCATAGCTGATAGTGCTTATGTGATAACTTCATTGATTTTGAAGTGTTATCATAGCCAACAAGGCATATGTGATAACTTTTTTTGAAGTGTTTTCATAATCGATAATGCATAGGTGATAACTTCATGGTTTAAAGTATTTCCATAGCTAATAAGATGTAAATGATAACTTCATAGTTTGAAGTACTTTCGTGGCTGATAGGACATAGGTGATAACTTGATTTGAATAAGGCATTGTACCTGATTAACTAAGCGTGTTCAAGCCTACCTTAGTTCAATTTGATTTGTGAAGTGTTTTCATGGACAACAAGGTGTAGGTGATAACTTCATAATTTAAAGTGTTTCTATGGCTGAGAGGATGTAGACGATGACTTCATTTAAATGAGGAATTATGGCTAATTGACTAAGCTAGTTCAAGCCTACCTTAGTTTAATTTGGTTGTTTGAAGTGTTTTCACAGCCAATAAAGTATAGGTGATAACATTATAGTTTGAAGTGTTTCCATAGTTGATAGGGCGTAGGTGATAACTTTGTTTGAATAAAGTATTGTGACTAACTGATTAAGCAAGTTCAAGCATACCTTAGTTTGGTTTGATTTACGAAGTATTTTCATAGCTAGTAAGGGGTTGGCAATAAATTCTTTGTTTAAAGTGTTTCCATAGCTAATAAGGCATAGGCGATAACTTCATTTGATCAGGGCATTATAGCTGATTGACTTAGCGAGTTCAAACCTACCTTAGTTCATTTTGATTTGAAATCTAGACTCAGTTAGGCTTTAAATTTAATTTTCTTTAGTTAAATATTTAGAACTAGATTTTGACTTGAATGTGAATTGATTCGGTTCAATATTTAGAACTTGATTGAATTGTCATTCATTAACTCCTTTTGGCTCCTTCTTCCTAAAACCTCTGGTGGTTGGGTTTGCATTGATACCTTATAGCATAACTAAGGGAACCATGTGAAATATCCATTTCTAGAATCACTATTGGCATTAACAATGAATATTCAATTTATAATAATTAATTCAATTTACCAAGCTTGGCATTCATTTTTAGAAGATCATTTATCAAATACTAATCATTGACACTAGTGGATGCAATATTGATTTCAATTCGAATCTAATTTGATTTAATTTAATATTCGAAACTCGATTTTGGCTTGAGTCTAATTCATTCGATTCAGATCAAGTTTGACTCTTATTAGATATGGGCTTGGACTTTGGTTCAAATTCAAGTTTATTTAGGTTCAACTTGTTTCAGTTTAGGATCAGCTTGGTTCTCATTTGGCTTTGGGTTCAATTTGTCTTGCTTGACTTTCAGTATTTTAATTTTATTTAACCCAATTATGATTTAATTCAAGCTTGATTTGCTTTCAAACTAACTCGATTTAACCCATTTGAGATTGGGTCTGAAACGATTTAGTTTAGATTAACTCAATTTGGATTGGGTCTAACTCAACATGAGTTTTAATCCATCTGGTTAATCAATTTAGGTTCATTTGTAGTCCATTTGAGTTAGTTTAATTCTATTCATTGAATTCAACTCGATCTGAGAGCCCTTAAACTGCCATGATAACTTTGGGCGAGCATATAGGCTAGCTTTAGAAGTGCAAGTCCAAAGATTGGCTTAAGAAATGTGAGCCTAAGGGCTAGCTTAGAAATGTGAGTCCAAAGACTAGCTTGAAATGCGAGCTTGAGGGCTACCTTAGAAGAGTGAGTCTGAAGACTAACTTGAAATGCGAGCCCAAGGGTTGGCTTGATTTGGTAGGTCCAAAGGTTAGGCTATAGTTTTCGCTGGCCTATAGTTACGACAGACTCGAAAGCTAGCTCATAATTTTAGTGGACCCAAAGGCTGGCTTATAATGTCAGCAGGCTCGAAGGTTGACCTACAATTTCGGTGGGTCCAAAGACTAGCATGATTTTGGTAGGCCCAAGGATTGCCTATTTTCTTTGGGCCTAAAGGTTGGCCTAGTTTCAATAAACTTGAAGGCTAACCAAGTTTTGGTGTACTCAAGTTTGGCCTAGTTTTGGTAGGCCCGAAGGCTAGCCTAGTTTTGCCTAGCCCCAAGACTGGCCTGGTTTTAGTAGGCCTGAAGATTGGCTTGGTTTCGACGAGCCCAAAGACTAGTTTAGTTTTGATGAAGCCCAAGATTGGGTTGGTTTTACTGAGTCTAAAGGCTAGCCTAGGTTTAGTGGGCCCGAAGTGGGGCTTAGTTTTGGTAGGTCCGAAGGCTGACCTAATTTTGGTGGGCCTAAAGACTAGCCCAATTTTGTAGGTCCGAACGCTAGGTTAACCTTTTGGGATGGTTTAGTGTTCAACCCACTATATTATTTTGATTCGACACTCTTTCGGCTTCTCCAACAGTGGTGGACATGGCAGATGAAGCCAGGGTGATGGCCATCTGTGCATGGTAGTGGAAGCGAGAATGGTCAGAACACATTGAAGGCGGCATGCAAATAGGTTCAGTAGGGGTGGAGATGGATTTTAAGGGGCTAGGGCACCAGGATGGATCCTCTGGTAGCTTGGAGATGGTGGTGCTTAGAGAAGGCAAGTCAAGCTAGTGGCAGCTGGGATTTGGCTTCCTTCACGACGCGTGGTGATGAGGAGGAGAGTGATCAACAATGTGTGCTCTTGGAGCTCGACTGGCTACTATAGGATGGCTGTGGGCGATGGAGGAGTTGGTTCTGACATTGGAGTAGTGCCCAATTGTGGGGAAGTGGCGCATAGCCTCACATGAGCTACAAGGGTGCATGGGAGTAGGATCAAGGATTGGGCCAACAAGCAGGGTGCCAGGAATTTTAGAGGGGTGGCCAACCTATAGTGGACTTGGTGGACACATCATGGAACTAGCCTGAGCAGTGGTGGCGAGATGCAGTAAGCTAGAAAGGCCAGTATATAAGATTGGTGAAGAACCAACCTCGCGTGCAAGGTAGGTCTAGAATGCATTTGCAAGGAACAGAGGAAAGAAGGCCAAAAATTGAGGGCCTACACAAGGGGGAAAAAAGAATTGAGAAGATAAGTTCTGAAATCTTACTTGATTTGATTCCTCTTCATTTTCTTCTTCTTGTTCAATTATCCATGTTTCACTAATCTCCATTTCCAAGATCTAATCCGCCTCCCTTTTTCGTGTAGGATTGCAAATTTTTTTTTATAGTCTAGAGGATAGGAAGATTAAACTAATCTTTTTCTTTTAAATTTTGAGTAAAAGATTGGATGAAACCTGTCTTCACTAAAAATTTGAACTTTTGGATATTGGATATGTATGAATTGATTTTCTATTTTATTTTAAGTGTTGGATATGTGGATAGAATTCTAGAATGAAATTTGAAATTTGTATCAATTTGTTATATCATACAAATAGGAGGGTTATTTGTGAATTTTGCCAGAAAATTTAGACCAAATTGTAATTCATAAATTTTAGGAATCTTTCTATAAAAAACTTTATTTATACAATTTTGAAACTCCCAAGGTCCATTAATAAATTTTGGACTTATTCACACATAAAAATTTTCGAGGGACTTATTTAAAAAAAGGTCAGGACTTTAGGGGTTTATTTATGAAATAAAATTTTTAAGGAATTTATTCATAAATCCTAAATTTTATGAAAACCAAATTATAAGTGTCAATTTTTTGAGGGGTTTACTTGAAAATCCTATATTTTTTGGGGACCAATTTGTAATTTTAGGATTTTATTAAATTTTTTCACAAAATTCTTATTTTAGGGACTTATTTATAAGAAAAATTCGGCCAAGCACCTATTTATAAAGGTTTATACAGCCCAAAGACTTACTTATAAAATTTTTTTATTTTTTATTTTAGTCTAGATTTTGGATGAATTTTTTGTCTAAGTTTGATCCAAATATCGAGTCCACTCAGTCCACTTTAGTTTATATCTGAATTTTTTAAGCATTCAAATCCAAATTGAGTTCAATTTTTGGTTAATCTTGGATGTAATTTAAGTTTGACTGAGATCTATAATTGAGTTATAATTTAATGACATGTAAGTCTAAATTTTAGCTATATTTCAATCAAGTTTAATTATGGCAAAAAACTTCTCAAACAATCCTAACTGAGATCTCCAATTAAAAAGTGATTATAGAAGCACTATAAAAATAGTTGAGGCAATGGGAAAAAGGGAAAGATGAATCTTAAAAGAAGATCATAAAGTTGATAAAAATGACACTACAAATGAGGTAGAAGCTTGAAAAGTTAGAACGATCTCAACAATTGTCTCAAGTAATAGAGACGGGGGAATATGCATCTATTGCAGATGAGATTCATGAAAAATTAGGCCCTTCACAAGCACCTCCTCTAGCAAGAGATACCCAATCTACTATTTCAGGGAGCCCTAATAATATAGAATTGCCAATATATATACAATACCAAGTACAATGAATGATGACTATACAATTAAGACGAGAAAGTGAGATGAGTAGGACAAATGATGCTAACAAATAATACCCTAATCATCATGACCAGATGTCATATCCTGGATAAGATATAGTGCTTACTTTCAAGCAGTTTAACATGGGTAATCCCAAATAGTACATAGTTCACTTTGTGACTTTGTGACTGTGTGGAGATTCAGGTAATAATCCCTCATTGTTACTCTACCACTTTTTAGCAAACTTGATAGGAGGAGCATTCCTGTGGTTTGCCAATTTACAGCCAAAATCTATACAAACTTGGGCACAAATAAAAGAGACTCTTTGAATCAAGTTCAGAGGAGTCAATGATAAAAGGTGACCATTACAAACATTGTCTCAACACAGAAGCACAATAATGAATTGATTCTAGACTATATTACACGGTGGAGAAATCTTAGCATCAAGTGTGAATAATTTATGAGCTAATCTAAGGTGGTGAATCTAGTCTTTGGCAATATAAGGAGAGAGCATATGACACCCTACCTGAGCACTTTTTCTATCCACACCTTCCAAAACCTTATTATGTAAGTCAAGAAGCTAGAAAGGATTGGTCCGCTAGTCTTACGTAATTCACAAAATTTCAAATTAGAAAAAGATAAGGCAAAGCATGAAGAACCTTCCAAGGATGTAAGGGTGGCCTTCGTTGTAACCGAGTAGAAGAAACCTCCGAATCCTACTGTGAACAAGGGTAATTCTCAAAAACCACCAACTCTTGGAGGAGATGGGAAGTGAAACAATCCAATGATTTCCATCAAAAGCTTAGAAAGAAATATTCCTTCAAATGAGAGAGTGAGTAAAATCTTTCAAGATACTCTGAAATTAGGTCTTCAACTACCGAAACCCAAGAGGCCAAAGAAGGCAAACAAAATAGATCACGCAAACTATTGTCCTTACCATAAAGTTTTGGTGTGTACCATTGAAGACTACTATATGTTCAAGGACTGGGTTGAAAAGCAATATCAAGAGAGGAAGCTAACTCTCTCAAAGGCAACCTTATTTGAAACCCCACCAAACACATCAATCATATTATTATGTTCAAGGACAATGAACCACTTGCTGAGTTCCTCTTCAAGGGAGAAGTGCAATGTACTCTCGAACAATGGCACTAATGGAGTATCTACATTTCAAAGAGGCTGAAGAAGCTAATGAAAAAAAAAACTAAAAACACTGAGGAGCTAGGGATAGTGATGAAAAAAGCTTCATCGAAGCAAACTACCTCACTTGCTCGAAGCATCAAGAAGAAAAAGAATAGAGACAAGAAAAAGAAGCTAGTTCAATCAGATGAATACAATGTCAAGAAATTGACCATCCCAGAATACATTGACGCTCTGGAGGAATATGTCCAAGGAGAAAGATGCTTAAGTAACTCTCAAGGAATTCTTCCCTTATATACTCTTAAGCTTTGCTTGAAGATCTTGATGTGAGAGATGAAGAAAGTGAACTAATAGTGGTGATGTGTTCTGCCATATTTACTATTGGATGTCTATAATCAAGATAGCCATGTGAGTCATCCCATCATTTTAGTGTCAACAAAATTTGGGACACAAGGCAAGAAGAAGCAAATAGATTTATTGAAGATGTTACTGATAAAATAAAAGATACTTTGGGTCTCCTTGAGGGCTGCTCTCGAGACAATTATCTTAGAGAGTGGTTTGGTCATGAATATAATTATGGCATGCTCAAGCTATAGCTAGATATTGTGAAAGAACTAGCTATAACTAACATGAAATTTGTCAAGAGGCAAATGCAAATGTTGAGCAAACACATGCAGATTATGGCCACCCACATAGAAAGCATGTCAAGCATGACTACCATGCTCTGTGAGGAAGTCGAGAAGATGGAGAAGGTGCTAGCAAAGAAGATAAAGCCACACAAAAGACCCTACAGGGGTGGCAAGAGATCGCCTACCAATCCTCCTCAAGATCAGAATGATTACTCATGCCACCTTCTCCAAAGATAGGTTATGAAAGATAGGTGCTTTCAAAAATAATTATCTAAGCATATGGCCTCTTGTTGCACAATGACTTATACATATGAGCTAAATACTAATGAGCAGCTATCCTAGTCTCCATCAGGCGATCCATCAACAAATGCTCAACCTGATAGAGGTCCCAATTCTAGAACTTGTGGAAGGATTCACTTTACCAACTTTAAAGAAATTATGCACACACGGCACAGACGATAAAATGACTCTATGTCTAAGTTAGAACAACTTGATGGCTACTTCAAGGGGCCTTATACCAGCAAGTGCCAAAGGAAAAGGCAGAAATTTTGGAAGAGAATCAAATAAGCTAATGCCAAATCTTATTCTTCTCTCACATCAGGCCAATCTAAATATCCAAATGTCCTAAATACAAGATCTTGAAGAAGGTCATGCTGGTAGATGAAATAGAAGGGTTTATCCAAAGAGTCTCTGAGGATTGCTCTACAAGAAAGCCCCATGTGCCTAATTATGACATTGATTGGGATGACTATCAGCTAGTCATATACTCCAAAGACATATATAGAACTACTCACTGATGCCAGATTTTGACTAAGGAATACAAACCAAGTATAACTCTGAGGTGGGAAGGTGCTACCCTCGAGGCAAGCTCTAATGCGTAGGGACAAGAACACCTCCAAGGATGAGGAAAAGGAAATTTGGATAAATGAGAATATCAAAACTTTGCAAGCTGAACCTACACTCAAGAATGTGGAATACAATATAGTAGCTCACCTCAAGAAGATTCTTGCTATGCTAAGTGTGTTTGATGTCCTAATAATATTGCAAGAACTCAAGGACACACTGGTGTATGTCTTGCAAAATCCAACCAACTATCAAGCATACTTCATTAAAGAAAAGATGAAAGAGTCTTTGTATGCACCTCTAACTCCTATCATTATCTTCACAAATAATGACTTGCTACTAGGAACAATAGACCATAACAAGCCATTGTATGTCACATGAAATAGTGATGGGATCAAGATCAATCACATCCTGATTGACCTAGGTTTCTCAATCAAATTGATGACTCTCCAAACTATAAGAGCTCCAACTCTAGATGTGTGCCACCTGCCATCCGAAATTATAACCATCCAAGGGTATAATTAGAAAAGCTAAAGGCCCTGGGAGACATAACTGTCCTATTGAAAGTAGGCGAGTTGATGATAGATGCCAAGTTCTATGTGATTGATATTAATGTGTCATACAAAGCACTACTAGGGAGGTCATGGTTACATGAAAATAAAGTAGTGTCATCCTCAAGTACTTCAAGGATGGTGAAGTGCACCGAATTAATGGAGATATACATCATTTTGATGTTCATGAGGTGCATTATGATGATGCAAAATACTATCAAAGATCCTATACTAATAAAGAGTTTGCTTCTATTAATCAAGTAAAGCAGAAGATTGCTAGCCTAATGTTCACTCCTCCCAATCTGCGAAGTGATATTAACTCAAAGACTCTTCAGATGAAGAAGCCCTGTGAGTCTACCTAGGCAATTACACTTCTGATGAAGTTGACGATAGAAATCAGATAGAAAATACTCTCCTTGTTATTAGAGTTTTAGAAGGCCTATTTAAACTATTAGATGAGTTGAGCATCAATGTCATGGAAGAATTAATGACTTTCTATGCTCCCTTATGACACAAAGAGGAAAAAGAGATACTATTCTACAAGGCAATCCCTTATACCCCAAGCATACATGAAATCCTGGGAACTGAGAGTCTACAGAATGATGATGACCATCAGCTAGTAGTCTATGCCTAAATATTTTTCGAATTAGCTTCATCAAATAATCAAGAAATCTATCTGTGGGCGTTCACAAATATAGAAGGAGAGTCATTTCTTTAAAAATCTATGGGATCCACCTCAAGATCATACTTACATTTCTAGGAGAGGAAACAAGAACACCAAGGGATTGAAGTATATCACTCCAAGTGTCCATACATGTCTCATGGTCACCATTAGTCCGCTGTTCAATTTTCAAGATAACCAAACAACATCAACACCCTCTGACACATGCACCAAGGCAACCATGACTCTTTAGACTTCACAAGAAGGTGACATCCTCGATGAAATTCCATCAAGACAAAAATAGGGGGCATGATGCTGTCAAAATATCCTCATATGAATCTTTACCAAATCTCACTCAACATGGTCAACCACTTAGTGAAGGAATGATCTTCAAACCAAAATAAGCTCCACTAGAGCTCGAAGATAAGGGCAAGCCACAATCAATGAACTAATGGAAATCAACCTAGCCTCAGAAGAAAACCCCAAGCCAACCTTCATCAACACTCAACTCTTAGAGGAAAGCCAAACCCAACTCATAGCAGTACTCCAAGAGTACATTGACTACTTTGCATAAAGTTATAAGGAGAGAAGCCTAGACTAGATCCTGAAGTTGCAATCTATAAGTTAGCCATTAATCCCAAGCTTTCGCCTATCAAACAAGAACCTAGGAAGCTAAAACTCAACCTAGAACAAAAAGTGATAGAAGAAAGCAAGATATTGATTGAAGCAAGCTTCATCTAAGAAGAAAAGTACCCAAATTGGGTGGTGAGTGTTGTATCAGTCAAAAAGAAAAATGGCCAAATCTACATTTATGTATACTAGAGGGACAAGCATGCTTGAAAGTTGACTTCCCATTGCCAATAATGGAGATCATGATTGACAATATGACTGACTTTGAAATATTCTCCTTTATGGATGGTTTGTCAAGGTACAACCAAATCAAAATGCATTTTGATAATGAAAAGCATACAACTTTTAGAACATCAATTAGCATTTACTTTTACAGGGTGATGCCTTTCAGGCTCAAGAATGTAGGTGCCACTTATCATAGGGCCATGACACAAATTTTTGGTGACCTCAAACATCAACTGGTGGAATGCCATGTGAATGACTTGGTAGTCAAGACAAAATCCAAAGATAGGCACATCCAAGACCTAAGAGTGATTTTCAACTATATTAGAATATAACTTAAAGATGAATCCTATGAAATATGACTTCGAGATATCATTAGGGAAGTTCCTTGGATTCATTGTCAGGTACCAAGGGATTAAAATTGATCCATCTAAGATCAAAGCCATCTTGGATATGCCACCACCTAGCAACTTAAAGCAACTAAGGTCATTCTAAGGCTAACTCGCCTATATAAGGAGATTTATTTCCAACAAATTCAGAAAATGTAAGCCTTTCTCTGGATTGATGAAGAAGGATGCTCTATTAATTTAGGATCAAGAATGCCAATGAGTCTTTGAAGAGATCAAGCAGTATCTCTTAAAGCCACATGTCCTACCAACACCCCTACCTAATAAACCCTTGATCCTCTACATGACCGCAATGAAAAGGTCTCTAAGGGCACTTTTTGCCTAAAATAATGAAAAAGGCAAAGAAAACACACTCTACTATCTGAGTAGAATGCTAATGGGGGCAAAAAGCAACTTCTCTCCCATTGAAAAGTATTGTCAAATACTTATATTTGTAGTTGAGAAGCTGAGGCACTATTTACTTTCTCATCAAGTCATTTTAATATCAAAGGTTGACCCTATAAAGTACTTGATGACTAGTCCTACACTCACTAGAAGAGTAACAAAGTGGGCTTTAATCCTTGTGGAATATGATATCAAGTTCACTCCCCAAAAGATGGTGAAAGGGCAAGCCTTCGCTGATTTTCTCATAGCTCATCTAGTATCCAATGATTCTCCATTGAGTTATGAACTCCTTGATGAAGGGATCCTTTAAGCCAGAGAAGCAGAACCCTGCTGAAAGTTATACTTTGATGGGACATCATCTATTAGACTAGGGATCAGACCAAAACTTCCATAAATCAAAGCAGGCATTGGACTTATTGTTGTCACTCCAAATGGGGGCATCTTATGATATTCTTATTCCCTCTTAAAACCATGCACAAACAATGAAGCTAAATATGAGACCCTAATTGTAGGACTAGAAATGACCCTCAACATGGGGGTAGCATGCCTACAAATTTTTGGTAATTCGCAACTAGTCTTCAGTCAAATTGATGGTGAATATAAAGTCCACAAATTTGATAGCTTGAGAACTCATGGAACAAATCCCACATGTTCAGATAACTAAATTCCTCAGTCCATCAATGCAAAGCTGACTCCTTAGCCAAGTTAGCCAAGGCACTAGTTGATCCCGGCCAAGGAAAATTCCTAATCATTGTTGGTAGTAGACAAGCGATAAACTCAGCCTTCAGTATTAAACACGAGAAGACTAAATCTAAATTGATAGAGGAAGCCACATATTGGAGAATACCATCTATCAACTATCTCAAAAATGGAGAACTCTTAGAAAATAAGTCAGCATAAATGCAACTTAGGAAGAGGATTGAGCAATTTCTGCTCATCAATGACACTATTTTAGGAGGTCTTTTGATCAACTACTTCTATGTTATATTTCGGATGAAGAAGCTAAAGAAGTCATGTATGAAGTACAATCTAGAGTTTATGGGGCTGATTAATCAAGCTCGAAAATGATGATGGTAAGAAATTGCATCAAATTATGCAAGAAAATATCACCTATCCTAGATTCACGATGACTTCATCCATCAACACCCAAATCCTCTACACCTAATAGTATCCTCATGGTTGTTTGAGCTATGCAGTATCAGCCAAATTGAGCCATCTACTTCCAAAGGTCACCGCTTCATATTGGCAGCAATTGATTATTTCTCTCAATAGGCAAAAGTAATCCCATTAAAAAAAGTGAAAACAAATATTGTTATCCATTTCTTTTGAAATAACATCCTATATTGATTTGGCATCACTCAAAGGATCATTTCTAATAATAGACCATCCTCCAGAAGTTTCAAGGTTGGACGATTTGTGCACCATCATAAGATATATTAGAGATATTTATCCATCTATAATGTAAAGGCAAATGGCCTTACTGAGGGATTCAATAAGACTCTCTCCAAAATCTTGAAGAAAGTCATCGCCAGAAATAGATATTGGCACCAAAAGCTTTCTAAAGTGTCAGGGGCTTATTGCACTACATATGGAACCCCTACTCAATCAACACTATGCATTAATATTTGGGACTGAAGCGATCCTACCATTGGAGGTACAAGTTCCCTCTCTAAAGATTGCCTTGCAAGAAGAAAATACAAAAGAAGATAATGTTCATCTTTGCCTTGATGAGCTAGACTCTTTGGATGAAATAAGACTCATAACTCAACAAAATATGGAAATGTATCAAGCACAAATAGGAGAAATGGACTTGGTTCTAAGAAGACCCATAATCCAAAATCAAAGCAATAAAAGAAATTTTGAGTCTAATTAGGAAGGCCCTTACATCATTAAAAGGATATTTGAAGGGGGAGCCTACCAACTAATCGTTATCAAAGAAGAAAGGCCTATGCCACCAATCAATGTCTAATTCCTCAAGAGGTATTCTACTTAAACCTCTGGGGGCAACAAAAATGAGATAGAAATATCCATATTTTGTTTAGGATGGAACACCCAGCTTTCCCAAAGGAATACCTGATCAAATATGCCCTTCATATTTCTTATGGCAAAACATGGACACAAAATCCCATCCATTTTATACATCAATTAATTTCACTCCTTGCGGAAAATTAAGTCCACTCCTTATGGTAAATCAAGTCCACTCCTTGTGGCAAATCTAGATCACTCCTTGTGACAAATCAAGGCCACTCATTATGACAAATCAAGTTTATTCCTTGTGGTAAATCAAGTCCACTCATTATAGCAAATCAAGACTACTCATTGTGGTAACTCAAGTCCACTCCTTGTAGCAACTCAAGTCCACTTCTTGGGGTAAATTAAGTCCACTCCTTGTGGTGATCCAAGTCCACTCCTTATGGAAACTCAAGTTCACTTATTGTGGCAACTCAAATCTACTCTTTATGACAAGTTAAGCCATCATCACCCAACAAGTCAAGCTCATTGACAAGTGGAAAATCAAAACTCATTTTGCGGGTTGGGATGCAAAATGGAAAAATACAAAGTTGTAGGACGAAACCTGATGCAAAGCAAAGAAATTCCATAAAGTAATGATAATATTCCTAAATAAAGAGGAGCAAAACAAGCAGAGGCTCTAGATAAAGAGGATAAAAATAATCCTAAAATACATAAAGTCTAATGATGTCTCTTGACGATCGTGGCAACCCAATAGCTACTTGCTCATCACCTGACGAAGCAAGTGTCATATTAACAAAAGGAGATAGAACGCTTTCAAAGAGAAGAAGGAGATAGTGGATCATTACTTGATGTTGGTGATGGTAGATGGATATCATGAGCACAAACATCCCTCAACTGAAGCATGATTTAGGAACCATTTCCATGATGAAGACTTAAATTAATATACAAAAATGTGAAACTTGTCAAAAACTCAGATATCTCTTACCATCTAAGTCTAAAATATCATTAGTAGGGCTTCCATAGTCTTCATCTATTTTGCCTAAAATGGAACATGATTTCAGCTGGAGAGAAGAAGAGAGAAAAAAAAAAAGCAAATGTGGGGTGAAGGAGTAACCAATACCTAGAAACTCTATCCTCCTTTGAGCGCTTACATTTGATGATGGTGAACCCAGTCATATCACTATTTGAACCTATGTTAAAAGATCAGTGCACTAGTATTGATGAAGGAAGGGTTGCCTCTGGCCCCGTTTCATATCAATCTTGCAAAACAAAGAAATCAGGGCTTGAGATAGTGTATGTGGTAAAGTCAACCCTGATGTACTAGGAATAGAAGGGTCACAAGTAGATAGAGGTGTCTCTCGCCTCAAACTCAATCTAGAACTTGCATTACCTCAAAAATGGCCATCATTTATCCTACAAGGGGGAACAGGCCTCTCATCATGTGGTCCAGGATGAGCAAACTTATGAACTGGGGTCTTCCCTATTTCCTTGACTCTCTATTGCTTTAACCCTCCACTGCTCGCTACCTATTTTTTCTTGCTACGTGAACCAAGCTCATTCTTGAATAGAAATTCTAGATTAATGTGAAAATACCTTCCCACGCTGTTGGACCATGTTGTAGCATATAAATAAAGAACCTTGGCCTCTCACTCAATATGAAGAATATAATACTTTGAATTATCTTGAAGGCAAGTAAGATGCAACTAATAACCAGCTAACTGGCCCAGACATAATGACAGTGAAGGAGTAGGAATATTCTTAGGAAAGCCCTAGTCATACCCAAATTGCTTCGAGAATCAGTGTGGATTATAAGGCTCTACAACCAAATGCTCCCCTGAGTGGAGTAGAAGTACCCCATGCAAGAAAGAGATGATGTACTCATAAGCCTCTGAAGATAATGCAAGTCAAGCCACATCCACCAGCATGTTAGAATCTATAAGAGCATAAGGAAAAGTTTGCCACTCAATATTTTGAGGATCTTACACATGCATCCTAGCTTCCATAGGAGTGAAACTACAAGCAACTATATACATGGTTCGAATCATCTCAAGAACAGGGACCAAGCATAAGTGTCATAAGCCCTTAATTGCATCACTAGGCTCTAACTCAGTATACATCCTCCAAAAATGAGCACAAATCTAGGCATAAAGAAAGGGAATGGAAAACCAAGTTGAGGAATCACCTGATCCTCTGGGGCTGCTACACGCCATTGCAAAAGTCTCTAGATGAATGTATTGCTCACAATGTGGCATGATAAAGTGGCAAAGCCACAAACAAATGAAGTAGCAAAGTATCTCTTAGGACCAAACTCTGGAAGGATGTCCCTTGTGTCATGCATGATCTAATCAAACTTAGTTGGCTCGCTTGTTTGAGATCTTTCATAAAAGAGGCCAACCCAATGATCAAAGTATACTCACTTTTGATTATTCAAAAAATGTGTCACCATCCAATCATAAATCTAGAGAAGGTCTTGAAGGGTGCAACTAAAATTAAGAGACACATAATGATTAGTAGGGACATACTCATCATAAAAACCCCCCAAAAATAGGGATTTTGACTAGCTATTTTATGCCCTATAAAGAGATACCAACCTCCCTATATGGAGTATGAAAAGTATTTGTGGCATGGTTCCACATCTCAACCATGCTACATAAAATCTCTGAGTCTCACACATACTAACATTTGGATGCTATGACTCCTCCCAAGACACCAAGATTAGTGAGTTGGGCTGAAAATTGAGATATCACATCATGAACCTACTCTGAGTATTTCAGCAAGACTGACACGACTCTGACAATTAGGAAGGATCAACCTCAAGGAGGAGAGAGATCATTTAAAATATGAAACCCCAAAGTTTCTAAAGATTCTCATTACCTAAAATGCTAGACAGGTTCTAATATAAAGGACACACCTGCCCCATCAGCACATGGCGTCCCTTCTTTAGAAAAATAAGCAAAAAAGTAGTACTTGTCAAATTGCACTCATTTTCAATGCTCCTAGGGTTAGTATACCAAAATCACTTTGGTATTGGTCCCTGAGATAGGGAGAAAGTGGCATAGGGCCAAACTATTTTCTTTCCCATCTTGGACTCCCTCAATTATAAAGGCTCCATGATGCCTTCCAAAAGGAAAGGAGAGAGGAAAAATTTAAACAAGTGAAAGAAGAGAAGGGGAAATATCACAAGCTAACAAAAGGGAGGGGGGAGAGCCTCACCTATCAAACACTTGTAAAGGCAACAAAAGGAGGTCAAGAACTCACTATGATTCACATCCACTCCTCTCGGTAAGAAAACTTGCAAAGTAAATGTGAAGGGGGCACTTTGCTTAAGTAGTTTTTACAACCTGACTCCAACTATGAGTTAGAGTTGGACTTTGAACTTAATTTAGGATGACCTAGACCAACTTAAAATAGAAAAGGGCTTCACAACCAAATGTTTGATTCTCAACTAGTCATCCAGTTCTACTTGATTGCATCGGCCCTAACTCATAATTAGACATATGGTTCCAATTGAAGATCCGATATAGTCTAACTCTGTGAAACCCTAGTCATAGTTAGATGTCCAATTCCTAACTAAATGTCCAATTCAATTGCAAATCTATAGAAATGAAAATGAAATTCTTCTCAAAATCCATCAAAATTAATCCAATTTTTCAACAAGGAAGGTATAATCTCAAAGAACATCAATCTGAGATTCAAATATGGGTTTTATGATAAGAGAATACTCATCAAATCTCCCAATTTTATCCCAATAACCAAAGTTGGAGATCCTCTCAAGGCCCTATAAAAAGGGGGGCTAGGGCATACCAAGAAAAAAATTTATTCATAGACAATTCTTGGGCAAATTCTACATGAATTGAAGAAGAAGTTTTGAAGAAGATCTCATCATCTAGGAGGAGAGCAAGAAGGCATTAACAAGGGATCAAAAATATGTAAGATGTAATCCCTTTCTTCATCTTTTCTTTCATCATCCTCTCTTCTCTTTGCCCCCATGAGGTCTTTGTGTTCTCACACTTGTTGTTGCTTCTACCCCCTCTTCCTCATGGCTTGCGGCCACCTACGGCCTTGTTCTCTACCAATTGCCACACATTCTCAGTAGCCCAAGTTCAAAGGATCAAATCTAAAAGAATTAGGCATCTTAACCCCATCACGGGCCTATCTTTTGTTTGCCAACATCGCAACCCTCCGCATGATGGTGAATCTCCACCAATGACATGGCCACCCATAACCCTCCGCATGATGACAAATATCCACCAACACTACAGCCACCCGTGTTCTAGAATGTTAGTGAACCTCCATCACCATCGTGGCTACCTGTGACCTCATTCATCACCATAGCATCATGTTGGAAAAGAATTGATGATGAGAACCTCTTAGATTGATTAGGAGGAGGAGAGCAAGAATAAGAATAAAATAGAATAAATAATAATAATAATACATCTTAACAAAATGATTTATGGCCAACTAATAATTTTGCCCAATAACCAATCAACTTAGGGCTAGCTTACAGTCTCGCCTAACGACTTAGGGCCAGCTTGCAGTCTCAATTAATGATCGATTGACTTAGGGCTAGCCTATAGTCTCGCTCAAAAGTCAAAATAGTTTAGAGTCAGTCTACAATTTCTCTTGACAATCAATCAATTTAGGGTTAACCTACAGTCTCACCTGAAAGTCAAAATAGTTAAGAACTAGCCTACGGTCTCGTCCGAAAGTCAAGATGGTATAGAGCCAACCTACAGTCTCACCTAATAATAACCCATCAACTTAGGGCTAGACTACGATCTTGCCCAAAGATGAAAATGGTTTAGGGCAAACCTGTGATTTCACCCAACAACCAATCAACTTAGGGCCAGTCTATGGTCTCACCTGAAAGTCAAGATGGTTTAGGGTCAACTTGTGGTCTTACCCGACAATCAATCGACTTATGTTCAACAAGTGATCTTGTCCAACAGTCAAGATAGTTTAGCACTAGCCTACAATCTCACCTAACAACCAATCCACTTAGGAAAAGTCTGTGCTCTCATCTAAAAGTCAGTTTGAACTTATGGCCAACTTGTGAGCTTGTCATAATATCATTATTATAGCTTGAGGGCCCTTAAACCAAATTGATTAAATTAAAGTGGCTCAAATTGAATTTTAAATCAGATTCAAACCAAAGTTGGGTTTTGAACTTTGAATTGAATCAAATCAAACTTGACCCAAGTCAAATTTGAACATCAAATTGAATCAAATTGAACTTGACCCAAATAAACTTTTGAATATCAAATTGAATCAAATCAAACCTAAGTTTAGGCCAATTTTTGAACACAAAACTAAATCAAGCTTAAACTGAAACTGAGTTTGAATTTCAAGTCAGGTCAAACTAAATCCAAGACCAAATCGAACTTGACCAGACCTAAATGTGAACCAAACCATAGTTTGAGTTTGACCAAGACAAGTTCAAATAGAACTAAAAATAGGGTCTCAGTCGATCCTTAATGGATCCTTACGGAATTTGGTTTTAATCATTATTGAATCTTGGATTCGATCCTTATTAAAACTTGGATTTGATCTTTAGTGGGCCCTTATTGGATGCTGGGACCTGATCCTTATTGGATCCTTGATGGACTTTGGATCTGATCCTCATTGGATCTTTATTAGATACTTAATGGATTTTGGATCTAGTCCTTATTGGATTTTTAATGAATCCTCAATAGGCTTCAGATCCAATCCTTATTGGATCTTTATTGGATCCTTAATGGACTTTTAGTCCCAATCCTTTTTGGATCATCGATGGATCTTTAATGGGTTTCAGATCAGGTCCTTATTAGTTATTTATTGGATCCTTAATAGATCTTAGATTCAATCTCTATTGGATCTTTAATGAATCCTTAATGCCTTAATGAACTTTGGATATGTTCCTTGTTAAATTCAAACTTGGATCTTTAAAAGATCCAAGTTTGAATTTAACTCTTATTGGGTTTGGGTTCAACCTATAATAGACCCTTATTAGGTTTGGGTTTAATCCCTTAATGGGTTTGGGTTTGACCCATATTGGACTCTCATTGGGTTCTAGTTTAGATTCATCCTGGTTCTGACTCAGGCTCAACTTTGTTTAGGTTCAGGTTCAATTTGATTTTGGTTTAGGCTCAACCTAGTTTTGGTTCATATTCAATCCAGTATTGGTTCATATTCAACCTAATTTGGTGTTGGTTCAAACATGGTTTAACCTGATTACGATTTGGTCTCAACCAATTAGTCCCAAATAGGATTCAAGTTTAAGCCAATCTAATTTTGGTTGACCTATACTGCTTTCGGCCCATTCCAATTTTAATTTAGTCCATTAATTCTATTTGGATCAATTTGGGTCCATTTGATAGTTTATTCAAATCAAGTTAGTTTAACTTAATCAGTTTACTCAATTTGGATTAGGTTAATTATTTTAATTGATTTATTTCAATCGATTTTATTTGATTAATTTGAGAGTTCTCGGGCTATCCATTGATTAAGTGACTTTTGGTCTCGAGTTGATTTGACTTTCAAGAAAGCTTGTAGGCTGGTCGAGTCACTTTGACTTTCATTCAAGTTTGTAGGTTGGCTCTAAGTTGAATAATATTTTGGGGAGTCTACAAGCCGGTGCTATGTCGATTTAAATTTTAAGCAAGTCCACAAGTTGGCCTTGAGCCGACATGACCTTTAGGAGAGCCTGTAGGCTAAACTTGAGTTGATTTGACTTTCAGACGACTCTGCAACTGACTCTAAATCGATTTGACTTTCAAGTGAACACACAAGCTAGTCCTTCTAGGCAATCCCATAGACTAGCCCTAGGTTGAATGACCTTTAAGCAAGCCTAAATGCTTGCCCTAGGTGGAATGATGTTCAGGTGAGCTCGCAAGTTGGTGCTAAGTTGAATGACTTTTGGACCAACCCATAAGCTGGCCTTAGGTCAATTTGATTTTGGACTAGGCCCTAGACTAGCCCTAGGTTGGCGGACAACAGTGTGCAAATTGAGATGAAAGAATGTATATTTTTATCTCTCTTTTTCTTTCTTTTTCTCCTCTCTTCTTTTTACTTTTCCTTTTTTTTTCTCTTTTTCTTTTCACAACAACTTTACAACTTCCCCTCTTTTATTTTTTCATTAATAATTAACAACCCTTCCTTTTTAATTTTTTAATTTCTTTATTTCTTCTTCTTCCTTCTTCTTCTCCTTTTCCGTCCCTCCTTAACCAAACCTCTTCTTCTCACCCTCATGGCTAGATCTAGCTGGATCCAACCTCCCCTGGTGGTGATGATGACAAGATGGATAGAGTGGGTGGAGAGGAGGCGTAGGGCCTCTGACGATTGTATGCATAGGCGGATGCATTGGTGGCATGCATCGGCAGAGTAGGGAGCATAATGGGGGTTCTACATAGAGGTGGACAACACACATGAATGCACATGGGATGCTGAAGATGGCCACAATGGGTGGCAGTGTGTGCAAAGGTAGAGGAGGCAACCATGGCAAGCAGCTCAGGCGGCTGAACTCGGAGGTTCAACCAATCAAACTTTTATGTTCAAATGATCAAACTTTAAGGTCTTGTCGCCCAAACTCAAGCAGCTAGGCAGCAAAGCCATCCCACGGTGGTCAGAGAAAAATAATAGTATAGAGCTATAGGGATAGTGACAATAAGGCACTGAGAGGGCCATCTATAGGTGGCAATGATAGTGGACGCTGGCAGGAGGCCAACTCATGCAGGAAGTGACATGACTATAGTTGCACAAATAATATGTGGTCATGTGGCATCCTACAAGCAATTGCAAGCCACAAGGTGTCCAACCGAGGTTGGGCTTGTTGGGTTCCGATGGGGAAACTTTTGTGTTGATTAATCACCAGAGCGCAGGTAGAGATTGGACAAGCAACGATCATAGGTGGTAGGTAAGAGGAGGGCAGCAACAAGCTTGGAAACCTTGCAAGGAACAAGGAAGGCAAAAAGGGCACATTGAAAAAAAAGGTGAAAAATATTTCAAATTTGATTATTCCCTTCTTTTCTACATTTGATCCATGATTTCTTTGATTTGCTTTTCGCTCTGATTTGTAGTTCTTTAGCTCTCTGATTTATAATCCCTTTCTTTCTTATTTGCAAGTTCCTTTCATAGAGCTATCAAGAGGAGATTTGTTCAAATTTTGAATCGATTTATCCTACTCTATTCCTTTCCAAATCTTTGATTTTTGTAGGTTGTGATAAGATTTTGGATAATGAAATCCTATTGAGATTTAGATGTCATATTAATTTGGGATATGCCAAAATTGTAGGGGAATATTTACATTTTTTGCTTTTAGGAACCAATTTATAATTTTAAAGAAGTTAGGAACTTTTTATAAAATTGACCATAAGCACTTACTATAAAGCTGAAAAATTTTTAAGGTCCTCTTTGAAACAATTTATTTATAAAATAATAAAATTTAGATTTATTTGCAAAGAAAACTCTTTGAAGGATTCAGTTATAAATTTGCAAATAATAAGTTTATATTTTAATATTTTATGGAGGGTTTATTTATAAAAAGTGGAATTCCAAAGATTTATTTGCAAATATGAACTTTTGAGGGCTCTTTTTGCAAACTCTAGATTTTGGGAGGGTTAATATATAATATCAACCTCTGAGAGGTCTTTCTGCAAACTCTAAATTTTGTGGGCATCAATTTATAATTTAAAAATTTTTATCGATATTAAGAGAAAATTCTGGCTAGCAACATATTTGTAAGAGAAAATCTAGTTAGGAATATATTAGTAAAGGTCTTGTTTTTCTCATTTTTGCCACTATTTTTTAATGGGTTTTGAGCCCAAGTTTGGTCCATATTTTGAATCAACTCAGTCCACTTGGACTGAGCTCAATTTGAGCCCAAATTTTATAATAATTCAGGCCTGAATTGAGCTCATTTTTTTTTATCAAATTTGAGTGTAATTCAAATCCAACTGAGGCCCATATTTGTGCTTAGTCCAGTGGTATTCAAATTTTGATTGAGGTCAAATTTTGACCAAATTTAGTTTGGCCAAAATTACTTAAATGAGGTGATCCTTAATTCAAAATTTATATGAGCTCTATCTCATTGAACACTAATAAAAATTTGCAAATTCCTACAAAACAAAGGTAGAAAGAGAAAAGATTAGATGTTATGGAGGATCACATGGAGAAGAGAAGAATGGAAGGACATAGGGGTCCAAACACAAAAAGAAGTGAGATTTAGAATTCTTGACTTAGAATATAGTTGAATTATGACTAAAATATGGCTGGTATATGACTAGAACATGGCCGAAATCTAACTGAGCTTCCCTCTAAAAAAAAGGAAGGAAAATAAGACAAGGGAAAAGAAGAAAAAATAAAAAAGAAAAGAAAGAGAAAAAAAGTTATAAAAAAAAGAAAGGGAAGAAAAAGAAAACAAAGAGAAATTTATTACTAATAAATAATCAAATATCAAGCCATTTTAATTTGCTTACCGAGTGTGTTGATGATCATCTTTTGCTTATAGTACTACCCTCAGATCCCCTAGACAACACTCACCAAAGGGCTACCTTTAAGTCTCCTTAGATGGCATTTGCCGAAAGGACTACTTTCGGATCCTCCTAAATAATACTCACATATAGGGCTATCTTCGGGACCTCCTATATGGCATTCGCCTATATGACTACCTTGGGTTTCCCTAAATAATAATCATCTAAAGGGATACCTTCATATTCCTATGAACAACACATGCATGAAGGACTATCTTTGGGTCTCTCTGGATGGCACTCACCTGAATCTTATTGTACAACACTTAACTGTAGAGCTACCTTCAAGTCCACCTAGACTATATTTGGATCTCTCTATACAACACTTATCTACAGAGCTACCTTCAAGTCCACCTAGACAATAATTACCTAAAGTGACATCTTCAGCTCCCCCTAAATGACACTCACCTAAAGGGAAATATTCATATTCTCTTGAGTGACATTCATCTATAAGGCTACCTTTGAGTTCTCCTAGACGATATTCACCTAAAGGGCTACTTTTGAGTTCTCCTAGAAGGCATTTGCCTAAAGGCCTACTTTTGGGTCCCCTTAAATAGCATTTGTCTAAAGGGCTACCTTCAGATCCACTTGAATAACATTCATCTATAGGGCTACCTTTGAACCTTTGAATCCCCCATGGACGATATTATCCTATAGGACTACCTTTGGATCCCCTAAATGATATTCACCTATAAGGGCTACCTTTGGGTTCCCTTGAATAGCACTCTTCTAAAGGGCTACTTGAAGGCCCCTAGATAGCAATCACCTTTAAAACTATCTTCAAGTCCCCCTATATCTAATTCAATCTATAAGATTGCCTTTGGGACCTCCCTTTGACCATTAGAATTGACTAGGTCAATTAATTACATGGATTCAAACTGGCTCAATGAAATTAATTAAGATAAACAAATTAATTAAGTTAAATAAAATCAATCAAACTTGAACAAACTCTCACATTAACCTAAATCAATTAATCAAATTGAGTTAGAAAAATCAGGTTAGATCCAAACTGTTATTTGGTCCAAGTTAGATCAAACCTAAACCAAATTCGTTCAGAACCCTAATATGGTCTAATGGAGCTTTAACCCAACTCTAATATGATCCAATCAAGTTTGAACTAAATCCTAATTGGGGTCTAATCAAGTTTAAACCAAATCCCAATTGGGTCTGATCAAGTTTGAACCAAACCCTAGCTATGTCAAACCATTTTCAAACCCAAATCCATCAAGGATCCGATAAGGGTTAAACCTTTGATCTAATAATGATCCAACCAAGGTCTAAGAAGGATCCATTAAGGATCAAACCCTAGACCCAATAAGAATCTAATAACGATCAAACATTAGACCCTATAAGAATCCATTAAGGGTCAAACTCTGGACTCAAAAATAATCCTATAAAGATCATATCCAAATCCAATAAGGATCCATTAGGGGTTAGACCTAAATGCAATTAGGATCTAATAAGGGTCAAACCCAGACCCAATAAGGTCAAACTTAAATCCAATAAGGACCCAAAAAGGGTCAAACCCCAAACACAATTAGTATCCAATAATGATCAAATTCAATAAGGATTCATTAAAGGTTGAATTCAAACCTTAATCAAGTTGGATCAAGCTCAAACCCAATCCCCAAAGCAGATCCAAATTGGGTTCAAATCCTAACCAGGTCAAACCTAGCTCAAGCTCAATCCTCAAAGCAGGTTGGATGAAAGTTCAAACCCAACCCCTAGAGTGGGTTGAAATGAAGTCCAAACTCAATTGAACAAATTAGAACTAGATTTGAATCAAAATCTTATTTAAGCCAAATCTAGTTCAAACTTGAACCAGATCTGAACTAGAACCAAGTCTTAATTGAACAACTAGGACTAGACTTGAACTATGACTAATTCTAAAATTAGACAAATTCGAACCAAGCTAGACTTAACCAAAACTAAGTCTGAAATGAAGCAAACTCAAATAAAGCTAGACTTGAACCAAAATTGAGTCTGAATTAAATTAAGTTCAAACTAAATCAAAGTTGAACCATAATCAAATTTGAACTAGAGTCAAAGACTTCAAAAAGGTACAAATCAAATCATGACAACTTAAATCAACTCGAGATTGAAGCTAAACAGATTCAAGATAAACTCAAATAAAATGTGACTTGACCAAGATGAGTCAAGCCAAATCAACTTGGACTAAACTAAAAATAGCCATGTAATCTCAACCTAAATTCAAATCAAAGCTAAATAACTTGTGTTAGCTTAAGGCAAGACAAGCTAACTCAAGATTAGTTAAGCTAAGGTAACTCGACAACAAGCCAAAGTTGTTCATTATCCTTAAATCAATTCAAGTCTAAACATGGATGGTCAACACAAGCTAAAGCCACTAACCATCCCTTTAAAGAAGATTAATCTATTAGCTTTTATATTTTTGATAATAAACAAGCTTTGAATTTGATCATATCTTGAGCATATGTAGCTAGTAGCCAAGCCAAGCTCGAAATAAAGATCAAGTCCATTCGAAAGCTTTAGGTGTAGATGGACATGAAGATAATGTTAAAAATGAGGCATGATGGTGGACTAATAAATGGACCTTGAAGAATTAGAGATAGCATGAAGAAAGTTCAAGAGATTAAGTTGGCTTACTAGGTTTAGAATTTTTATTTTCATTTTTTTTTAGTCGAAGATATGCTTTTTGAATTATTAGTTCAAAGATTTAGCCAACACTCAAACTCATCTTGGAATGCCTTCATTGGCCTATCACTTTTATCCAAGATCAGTTATGAGTTGATACCAAATAGGAACTGAAGTTGCAATGAACCAGTTAAGGTTTTTTCTATTAACTTCGGATGCCCAAATTTCAACCCCAGAAGCCCAAACCTCAAGTTTGGATGACTTAAGGTCAGAAGTTTTAACTTCAAGGATCCCATATTTTTGGCTTTGGTCATCCAATATAGGTGTCGGTCACTCAAACCTTGCCTATTCGGATGCCCGAACTTGATGAACAGACATCCAAACCCATGATACCAACTAAAATGTCTAGTTAAATTTGACCATTAGAATGATTCAGATGTCTGGACACAGTAGAGAATAGCCAGTAATGGCTAGTCTTCTTCCCAATGGGTATTTAAGGGCTTGGGGCTTATTCAATAGAGAAATTTTATACATCTCAAGCAATCTTGGTCTGAGAATAAAACCTCCCACTAGCCCACTAGTCTCCAATTACTCTAAGCTTTGTTCTTCAAATTTCAAATGTTTAAAAGCTCTCGTACTCCTTTGAGAGGTCTTGTAGTGAGGCTTGAATGAAACTTTTCATCTTTTTCTACAATTGTAAATACTGCTAAGTTGTTAGGAGTGTGAGAGGATCAAGACTCCGGATTAGAGTGAACATTCATTCGGTTGAAAGTGAAGTTGTAAGGGGGTGGCTTCAGCTATGAAGTGATAACTCTAGTGGAGAGTTCAAGTCCTCAAGATTGAGGCAAGGACCATGGAGTAGACGTAGTTGGTCACTAGACCACTTAAAAATCATAGTGCCTTCTTTACTCTTCTAATTTCCTTTATAAACATTCATGATTTGACTTCTTACTTGTGGACTTGTGATTTTACATATTGATTTATGTGATTTATGAATTTGATTTTTAATCTCAAAAGTAGTTATCATTCTTATTAGACCTAATTTATCCCCCCGCCCCCCTTTCTCTCAAGTTAGTTTGAACTTTTTAATTGGCATCAGAGCTTGGTGATCTTGTTTTTAGGTTTAATCACGTAGAGTTTTCAATCCTTTTTTATGGCAAAATTCAGTATTTCTCCATATCTCCAAGAGGAGCAATCTACTACTGGACCTTCTCTTTTCAATGGTATATATTTCAACTATTAGAGGTCACATATTAGAATTTTTATAAAGGCCATATTATGATCTTTGGCATATATAGTAGAAGAGGGGTATACTCTACCTACCAAAATAATTCATGGTGTGAGGGTGCCCAAGTCTAGAGAAAAATGAAATGATTTGGACAAGAAAAATGATTCTTTAAATGTAAAAGCGACGAATATTTTGTATTGTGCTCTTGATTCAAATGAGTTTAACCAAATTAGTATTTATGACGTGGCTCATAATATTTGGCATTATCTTGAAGTCACCCATGAGCGAACAAGACAAGTAAGAGAGCCCAAAGTGAAAATATTGGTTAGCCAATATGAGCTCTTTTGAATGAAACCAAATGCATCGATTATCAAGATGTTTTTATGTTATACAAATAGTATAAACACTTTGAAATGGATTGGTGAAATGTATACTAATGAGGAGATGGTAAGAAAAATTTTAAGATATCTTCCTAGTTCTTGGGATCCAAAGGTGACTATGATACATGAAGTAAAGGATCTCAAAAAGCTACCATTAGAAGAGCTTCTAGAGTTGCTCATTATGCATAAGATGAACTTCAAAGATCCAATTCAAGAGAAAGAAGAAGACAAAAGAAAGAAAACTATAGCATGCAAGACCAAGGAGTTGAGTAATGAGAATGAAGAGGATAGCGATGAAGAAATGGCCCTCCTCGGAAGAAAATTCAAGAAGTTCTTAAAAGAAAGCACATGCTCAGGAGACCAGTGAGGAACAAGAAGGCCATCACCATAGATGAAGATAAAGATGTATCTACTTGCTTTAACTGCAAAAAACTTGGGCATATGAAGGAGAATTGTCTTCTCAACCCTCAATCAAAGAAGTTCAAAGGGAAGAAGAAGAAAGCTATGGTAGCCACATGGGATGAATCAAAGGTGATAGTGGAGAGTCCTCCAATGAAGAAGTGGCAAATCTATACCTCATGGCCTATGAGGATGAGGTATGCGATTTAACTTTCAATGAATCAAAAGAAGCATTTGAGGACTTATATACTAGACATGAGAAATTGGTTCATAAGTATTCTTCTTTGAAAATAAATTACTTTTACTTGAAAATGAGTTTGTTGTTTTAAAATCATTTGCTAGTTTGTATAATTACAAGAAGGACTTGGAGCGTCTTGAAAAAGAAAATCATACTTTAAAATCATCTAGAATCTCTTGTAATTATAATACTAGTATTAACAAGCTTCAAAAGGAGAATTTAGACTTGAAAAGGACACTTGAAAATTTTTTTATTGGCTCTTCTACTTCAAACATAATTATGAAATGCCATAGAAATAATTTAAGTAAATCTAAACTTGTTTTATTTAATCTTTTTGATCAAAAGGAACCAAGTCTACATTTGTGAAAGCTTCAAGTTTAAAGCTTTCAAATCTAAAATGTAATTATTGTAGTCGAAGTGGACATGTCTCCACTAGTTGCCCCAATAAAGAGAAATCTTTTTCTTAAACAAATTTGGGTACATAAAGGGATTATCCCAAAAGCCAAGGAACCCAAACTTGGGTTCCTAAAGCATCTTCCACTTGAGAAGTTTAAGTTTGCTAGAAGTGGCCAATGAGCTTTAATTTGCTACATTCTTTTCTTCATTTTCTCTAATCCAAAAAGGTTAAGATTTTCTCTCTATATTAGTTTATCTTATATTGTATTCTTGATTCATTTTCTTTATATATTGTTATTTTACTCTCTAACCTTTTGACCCATACTTCAAATGGGTTCTATCCTAATGTTCTTGATTATTTTAGCTATACTTCCACTCAAAGGATCAAAGAGAAAAAATGGTTCCTAAATAGTGGTTGCTCAAAACACATGACAAAAAATCCATCCATATTTATAGAGTTAAAAGAAAAGGATGGAGGACACATCCTATTTGGGGATAGTAGTAGAAGTAAAATTATAGGTATTGATAATATTTATGTTGGTTCATCTTTAATTAAAAATGTTCTTTTAGTAGAAGGACTAAATCATAATTTGCTCTCCGTTAGTTAACTATATGATAGAGGATTCTATGTCTTATTTAAGTCTAAACTTTGCATAGCTAGACATGATATTGATGTTGTAGTAAACTTTATTTGTCATCATAATGGTAATCTTTATACTAATGACCAATATGACTCGAAAAATGAAAAGTGCTTTGTAGCTCAAGATAATAATGAGTGGCTTTGATATAGAAGACTTGGGCATGCTAGCATGGATACCCTAGCCAAAGTCAATAGGAAGGAGCTAGTGAGAGGTTTACTCAAAGGAAAGTTCATTAAGGACTGCATATGTGAGGCATGACAAATGGGAAAGCAAGTGAAGACCTCCTACAAGTCCAAAGCTATGGTAACTTCAACAAAGCCACTTCAACTTCTTCATCTAAACTTGTTTGGACCTATTGGGACTACAAGTCTAGGAGATAAAAATTATGCTTTTGTTATTGTAGATGATTATTCTAGATATTCATGGGTTTTATTTCTTTCTCATAAAAATGACTCTTCTGATGCATTTGTTGGATTTTGCAAAAGAGTTCAAAATAAAAAAGATTATATGATTTCTAAAATTTATAGTGATCATGGTGGTAAATTTGAAAATCATTCTTTTAAAATCTATTGCATAGAAAATGGCATTGAATATAATTTCTTGGCTTCATGCCCTCCAAAATAAAATGAAATTGTTGAGAGGAAGAATAAGTCTCCTTAAGAGATGGCAATGGTCATACTTAATGAGTACTCCATACCCAAGTATTTTTTTGGATGGAGGCCATTAACATGGTTTGTTATATCTTGAATCAAGTTTCTATTCTTCCAATTCTTGACAAAACTCTATTTGAGTTGTGGAATGGAAAAAAGCCAAATATTGGATAGTTTCATGTTTTTTATTATAAATATTTTATACTTAATATAAAATATCATTTTTCTAAGTTTGATTCAAAACTATTTGAAGGCATCTTTTTTGGCTATTCTGCTACTTCAAAGGCATATAGAGTCTTCAACAAGTCTTCTATGGCTATTGAAGAGTATAAATATTGTAATGAAGCAAACCCTCTATTGGAGAAAAATTCAATTGATGATGATGTAGATATCACCAAGGAAATAAAAAAGATGCAACTCAAGGAGAAAGAAGAGGGTGAGTCAAGCAAAGATCCAAAAGGAAAGGATGACGAAGATGAAGGGAACACACAAGAAGAACAAAATGGAGATGTAGAACTTCCCAAGGCTTGAAAATTCAAGAAGAATCACCTTCAGAGGATCAAATCATTGGTAATGATGATTAAGGGGTAAAAAATAGATATGTCATTAAATATAATCTTCATCATATTGCTTTTCTTTCTCAAGTTGAACCCAAGAACCTTGATGAAGCTCAAAAGGATACTAGTTAGATTCTTGCTATGCAAGAATAAGTAAATCAATTTAAGTAGAATAAAGTTTGAGAGCTTATTCTAAGACCGAATAACTACCCAATAATTGGTATTAATTGGGTCTATAGGAACAAGATAGATGAAAAATGTGTTGTGCTTCAAAGAAAAGCTAGATTAATTGCCCAAGGTTTCAACCAAATAGAGAGACTTGATTTTAATAAAAATTTTGCACCTATAACTCATTTGGAATTTATTCATATTTTACTTGCATTTGCATCCTTTAAAAGTTTTAAACTCTTTCCAATAGATGTTAAAAGCGCTTTCTTGAATGGTGGTTTATTCAAAGAAGTCTATGTTAAACAACCTCCTGAGTTTGAAAACTTGGATTCTTCCCAATCACGTTTTTAGATTGAGAAAGGTTTTGTATAATTTAAGCAAGCTCCAAGAGCTTGGTATGGAAAAGTAAGTTCTTTCTTAATTTCAAAGCATTTTCAAAGTGGTTGTATAGACATCACATTGTTTTTATTAAAAATAAAAGATTATTTGTTGGTAGTACAAATTTATGTTGATGATATCATATTTGGTGCTACTAATGAAAATTTGTGTGAGATGTTTGCAAACACTATGAAAGAGGAGTTTGAGATGAGCATAATGGGAGAACTAAATTTCTTCCTTGGACTCTCAAGTGCAACAATTAAAGGTTGGGATCTTCATCAACTAAGCTAAACACATCAAAGAACTACTCAATATGTTCAACATGGATGAATCTAAGCCAAGAGAAACTCCAATGAGCCCTTTAGCCAAGTTGGACAAAGATGAAGATGACAAAAAGATTGATGAAAAATAGTATAGAGGTATGATTAGAAGTTTATTATATCTTACCACAAGTAGTTCTAATATAATATTTAGCATTTACTTATGTTGTAGATTTCAAGCTTTGCTTAGGAAATCTCATCTAGTTTTTATGAAACATATACTTAAATATCTTAAGGACACACTAGATCTAGGTTTATGGTATCCTTCGGCTGATTGCTTTGATTTAATTAGTTTTCGTGATGAAGATTATGTCGATTGTCATATGGATAGAAAGAGCACAAGTAACTCTCTCTAACTCTAAGGCCAAATATGTAACCATAGGATGTTGTTGCTCACAAATTCTTGGGATGCTGCAAATACTTCAAGATTTCAATTGTGAGTTTTCAAATGTACCAATTTATTGTGACAATACTAGTGCTATTAGTTTGTCTAAGAATTTTATATTACATTCTCATTCAAAACATATTAATATTTCACATCATTTTATTCATGATCATGTTTCTAAAAATTGATCATCAACTTGTGGACATTTTCACAAAACTTTTGGATGAGACGCAATTTTGCTTGATTCAAAATGAAATTGAAGTTTTATAACTTACTTGATTTGATTTAGTGTTTTGAGAATTGATTGACGAACATTATTTTGAAAAATTTTTCTCACTTTTTGTGAAGTTTGGACATCCGATAATCTTTGGACAACTAAAAAACTATGTTTGTACATCCAAACACATTTTTACAAATTTTTCCTCTCTATTTGCTATTTTTGGATGCCTGAATAGGGTGGTTTGGACATTCAAACATAGAATTTCTACTTTAAAACCCTAGGCGGCCACCCAAATTCCTTCACTTTCTCAAGTGCAATCTACTTCCTCCAACTCTCCAATGACTCCAAGAGACTCCTTCAATGATATAAGGGCTCCCCCATGGCTTCCCTTCCCTTCCTTACCTTGTATCCCAACTCTCCTTTGATTTCTCCATGGCTCCTCTCACCAAAACCCCCACATCCAAGAGCAAGAACTCTTCGGCTTCAAACTCTAGTGAGGAACCCCAATTTGCTCCTCAATTTTATTCTTTGAATAGTTTTACACATTTTTGGGATCATTTTTATAGTTCTAGAATCATTCCACCTCATATAATAGAGTTTGTTGAACTAGCTTTCCTCAACCTATCCACCCTCTTTTTTGCCCAATGATGGTTGACTATGGCCAATATGTCCTTTGACTATGGCCACATAACCCTCACTACCTACTACGGGGATACTTTGCTTACTATTAATCCTAACGTATTAGGTCTCATCTTAGGACTTTCCACTGAAGGGGAAGGGACCACCTTTGCTCAGCAATGGTCTGAGGTAGATTTTCTCCTCAAATTCTCTGAGGCTATTCAAAGAATTTTTAAGGAGAACCATCCACAAGCCATGTATATGACAAAAGCCCTGGTCTATAACCTTCTTCCTCTTTGATCCTATGTAATCCACCAAATTCTTACTTACATTATCCTTCCGAAGGGTGGGCATCATGATGAGTTCTCATATATGAAATTATATCTAATTTACTACTTTTGATTGGGTGATTGGTCAATCTCTTTTATATTATCCTTTATCATATGACCTGGTATATCATGCATTCCACTACTATCCTTAGCTACCCTAGCATTATCACTTATATCTTTTTCCATTTCAAGGTGTGTCTCCACTTCCTAGGGTCCACTTCATCAATATACCCCTCCTCAGACCTTTACCAGAGCCTCCCTTTGTTGCATGGAGTTTAGTTTGCAAGAGCACGATGTACCATTTGGATGCAAGACCGGCCACCCATCATAGGCAAAGCTCGAGAGGTCACCCCCACTGCTATTGGCACCACTAGATTGGCTGTGGATGCTAGAGCAGCTATTGATGCTAAGGATGCTTGATACTCGAGCAGCTAGATGAGCTAACTGAGAGGCTGATCAGGCTTGAGGGGATAGCTACCACAGGGACTCAGTAGAATATCAAACGTCTGGACCACCTCGAGGGGATACTGATGGTATTTATGGACTATGTTGGGCAAGGGCCAAGTACTTAGAGCTTAGACATCACCTTTTTGTGCCTTGTACTTGTGTTTTGATAATGTTTTTTGTGGTTGTTTGGGATTTTGTGTCTTGAATATGTATTTTGGTGTCTTGTTTCTATTTATGGTTGGTTTTGTCTCTTATAGATCTTTTTATATTAAATTAATATGGATGTTGAACTTTATGCTATATTTTGGCACCTTGATCTTATTGGTATTATTTTAGTTTTCTTTATCTCACTTGCAGTATTATTTGTGCTTGTGAATATGGATGCTCATTTTAATGTACTTAACTATGCTATCACCCTATGTATGGTTCTTACATTATACTTTGTCAATATTCAACCCTTTTTATTGATGTTAGTGAGGGGAAAAAATAGATATGGCTAGCCATTTGTTTCCAATAGGGGGAGTTGTCATAATAAGAGGGAGTCTTTCATTATTGTTTAAAATTGCTAAAATTCTTGTATAGTGAAAAATTCTCATCTATGTTATACATGATTCTAGTTGTTAAATTGCTTGAAATGAAAAAATCTCTTTATTCAACTAGACTATTTATTTTATACTTGTGATGGTTTGTCATTATCAACAAGGGGGAGATTATTTTCTTTTGTAGTATTGAAAATAAATTGACTTTCTATTTTGATCATATCTTGAGCATGTGTAACTAATAGCCAAGCCGAGCACAAAATGAAGATCAAGCCTATTTCAAAGCCTATTTCAAAGCCTCAAGTGTAGATGGACATGAAGATAATGTTGAAAATAAGGCATGATGGTGGATCAACAGATGAAACTTGAAGAATAGGAGATAGCTTGAAGAAAGCTCAAGGATCGAGTTGGCTTACTAGATTTAAAATTTTTATTTTCATTTTGTTGAGCCAAAGATTTGTTTTTTAAATTCTTAATTTAGAGCTTTAGCTAACACTCAATCTCATCTTGGAATGCCTTCACTAGCCTATCATTTTGATCTTAAGAGTTGATATCAAATGAAGACCAAAAGTTACAGTGAACCAGTTAAAGTATTTCTATAAGATTTAGATAATTGAACTTTTGCGTTATAGATGTCCAAACATAGTAGAAATAACCCTAGAATTACTAATAGCTTCGAACACCCGAATCTCTAGTTTGGACAATCAAAGATCAGAAGTTGTAACCCCAAGGATCTCAAATTTCTGGCTTCAATTATCCAATATAGGTGTCAGTCACCCGATCCTTGCCGGTTTGGATTCCTGAACTTGATGATCAAATGTCCAAACTCGTAACATTAGTTATAATAGTTAGTTAAATTTGACCATTGGAATGATTCAAAAGCCTGAACCTTATGGTATGGATGCCTGAACACAACAGAGAATAACCAGTAATGGTTAGTCTCTCTCTAATGGGTATTTAAGGGCTTGGGGCTTGTTCAATAGAAAACTTTTGTATATCTTGACCAATCTTTCGAGAACACAAGCTCCTACTAGCCCACTAGCCTCCAAGTACTTTAAGCTTTGCTCTTCAAATTTCAAATCTTCAACAACCCTCGTACTCCTTTGAGAGGTCTTGTAGTGAGGCTTGATAGAAAATTTTCATCTTTTGCTAGAATTTTAAACACTCCTAGATTGTTAGGAGAGTGAGAGGATCAAGGCTCTAGATTGGAGTAAATATTCACTAGGTTGGAATCAAAGTTATACGGGGGTGGCTTCACCTATAAAGTAATGACTTTAGTGGAGAGTCCAAGTCCTCGAGATCAAGGCAAGGGTTGTGGAATAGGCAACTATCGATCACCAAACCATGTGAAAATTGCAATGCCTTCTTTACTCTTCTAATTTCCTTTATAAGCATTCATGATTTGACTTCTTGCTTGTAAATTTATGATTTTTCATATTAATTTATGAATTGGATTTTTAATTTCAAAAGTGGTTTTCATTTTCATTACACCTAATTCACCCCATCTCTTATGTTAATTATTGTCTTTCATAATCTAAGGTAAGCTTGTATGTGATTACACTCTGCCAAACACCACCTTTGAGTCAAAACTAAAAGGAGTCAACCAACAACAAGCAAAAAATCATCAGTGACACTTCAAAACCAAATAAGGTTAATTGAAATAAGCCAAAGTAGTCAACAAAACCTTAAAACCAAGCTTATCAACATCCTTCCAAGGTAAAATCAAGCATCCAATCAAGACTAGTTAAGTCAAGTTCTAGTAAGCCTATCTACCTCATCATGCTTGATCAAGCACATGGAAGCAGGATAGCGGTGAGCATGAAACCTTCCCAATCATCTTAATTTTAATTTTCCATATTATGAATTAAAATTTTTAAATTGTAAAATAAGTGTATGCTCCTACTTAAACCATGGAACCCAAAATTAAATAGAATCATGTTTCTGTCTCTTCTCTTTATCTCATATTTGCTATTTTTCTTACTTTAGAAGGTGCCTAGTCATTGTTAGGTAAATAATAGGGGCTTGCACCTATTGAAATTCATAAATCTATGATAACCTCAAAGCCCACTAACAATGTTAATTAATTTGTATTTGGACCTGATTGATTTGAACCTAATTAGGGTTGGGTCTGAACTAATTAGACCAATCTAATTTTGGTTGACCCAATTTGGATTTGGATCCATTTCAATTTCAATTTAGCCCATTAATTTATTTGATCAATTTAGGTCCATTAGATGATCCATTCAAATCAACTAGGTTTAGCTTAATTAATTTACTTTATTTAGCCAAATTAGCTTAATTTAATTTGATTAAGTTAATTATTTGAATTAATTTATTTTAAATTGATTTGATTTGGTTGATTAGAGAGCCCTCAAATTGTCTATTGATTTAATAACTTTTAGTCAACTGGCCCCAATTCAATTTGACTTTTAGGCTACTCTGTAAGCTAGTCCTGAGTTGATTTAACATTCAGGTGAGGTCCCAGGATCAATTTGAGTCACTTTGACTTTTAGGTGAGGTCGCAAGATTGTCTTGAGTTGATTTGACCTTTAAGTGAGTGCACAAATTGGCCTTGAGTTAATCTGATTTCAGGCAAGCCTACGAGCTAGCCCTAAGTCAATTGACTTTCAGGTGAGCCTGCAAGCTAACCTTGAGTCAATTAAGTTTCAAGCGAGTCTAGGAACTAGCCTTTAGTCAAATTAACTTTTAGGCAAGTCCATGAGATAACCTTTAATCAGATGACTTTCAAGCAAGCTTGCAAGCTGGCCTTTAGTAAGGTTGACTTTTAGTCAAGGTCATAAGCTGGCCGTAGTCAAATTGACTTTCAGGCAAACCTGTGGATTGGCCTTGAGTTAGATTGACTTTTAGATAAGCTTATGGGCTGGCCTTGAGTCCAATGATGTTTAGACGAGTTCACAAACTAATCCTAGGTTGAATTGACTTTTGAGCAAGTATGCAAACTGGTCCTAAGTCAATCTATCTTTTGGACTAGCCCACAGATTAGCCCTAGTAGAGTTTAATTTCAAATAAGTTCACAGGTTTGCCCTATAACAAATGACGTTCAACGAGTCCACAGTCTAGTCCTAGGTCAAAATGACTTCCAGGCAAGCCTATGGACTAACCTTAGGTCAAGTTAACTTTCAAATGAGTCTAGAGACTAGCCCTAGGTTGCAAGACTTTCGAGTGAGCCCATAATCTAGCCCTAGGCCAAAAGACTTTCAGGTGAACTGCAAGCTGACCCTAAGCCAATGGAGGCAAAGGAGGTGAATGAAAACATCTTATTTTCCCTTTTTCTCCTTTTCTTCTTTTTTCTTCTTTTTTTCATGTCTTTCTTTTATTTTTGTCTTTGCTTCCTTCTTCTATTCTTCCTTTCTTCTTTTCTAGTAACTGTTACAGTGTATATATTTTTTCATATTTTTTTACTTCCTCTTTTCATTCTTCTCTCTTGTCCCAAAATTTCCTCTTTTTCTTCATCAAGTGGCCAGATCTGGGCATCTCCAATCAGATCCAGCTAGTGGAAGTAGTGGGACATAGAGAGCTAGTGGAGCTAGGTGCAACAGAACTCGATTTGCAAATTTGAGTTGTGGGATTGATTTTGATATCTTGTACTGGAGACATTAATCGAGATAAATTATGGCTTGATTTGCAAATGCATAAATTTTTGCATGCCTAGTAAGACATGACTTCTCCTTCAAGTGTAGAAACCTAGCTAATATGTTAGAGATGTTAATAAGATAGAATTACAATTGAAGATTAATTAATTATGTTCTTTGTTGTAGAAGAAAGCATCCACTGCATTAACAAAGAATATCCCTATCCCAACATACACCATCATCTTGGGGGAAGGATCGGTTGTTCATCTAGCTTAGTTGATGATCACCACAGGAGTAGTTAGAGCTCAAATCAAGTTCAGTACTATCTTTGAGGTCATCTAGTTCAAGAGAACGCCTTCTAGTTCACTAACCAATGTCGAGGTCATACAAGACATATCTGCTCCTTGACTTCCATCAAAGGGAAAGAGACCCAATGTCATTATTCCCAATAAGAAGAGTCAATCTAAAGGGAAGCTAGAAGCTACACCTCAACCAACAAAGGCATCCATCTTACGAAGGTTAGCACCAAGTGAGTTTCAGTCTTCGATCATCTTCACTTACCTTCTAACAGGAGCAAACAAAAATAAATCCAAACACATATATGGATGAAGAAGAACGCATTTTCATTATCACCAACAAACAAGAGGTGGTTGAAATTTTCAGCCAAATGGGGAAGCCTACTCCTTTGACAAAGTCAATCATCACCATTCCCACCTCTAACTCCTTCGCCCTACTAAATGGCTTAGAGAAGGGTAGAAATAAGACACAGGGGCACAATCCTACAAGACTATGGCTAACGATCGAATAACCAAACAAAGCAAAAAAAGGTCATCATAAGGTTACAACCCAACATGAAACCTTTAAAAGGCGAATCATCCATATTGTAAGAGTCATTTCTCATCATGACTCTCAAAGGCAACATGAGCTAGCACCTCAACTAGCTAAGCATTAAAAGAGGGCTACACAAACAAGGCTTATAAACAAGCTCATGTGGGTCAATCCTTGTTACCACACCAAAGAGAAGGAGTAACTACTCGATCCATAAGTAAACTTTTGAATGAGGCAACTTGCCTAATGGGAGTAGTTGATCCTACTCCAAAACCCACCAAGCCCAAACTTGACTCTTGAGACATAGATCATCATATTTTGATAGAAGCCTTGGTCATAACTAAAAGCTATAATCAAGAAGTGACCATAGAAGCACTACAAGAATAGTTGAGACAATATGACAAAGAGAAAGATAAAGCCCAAAAGAAGGACATAAAATGATAGAGATGATGATACAAATGAGACAAAATCTAGACAAGTTGGAGCAATCTCAACAGTCATCTCAAGAACTCACAAGAGCTATAGAAGACACACCTCTTACATATGAAATCCATGAGAATGTAGGCCCTTCACAAGTGCCTCCTTTGCCGGCAAGGAATACCCAATCACCAATTTTAGGAATTTTAGATAACATGGAACTGCCAGTATATATATAATAGCAAGTGCAATGAATAGTGGCTGCACAACTAAGATAGGAAAGTGGAACTAGTATGATAAATGATGCAGACAAGCCATACCCTAGTCATCACAACTTAGTGCCATACCCTAGGGGCTGCACAGTGCCTAGTTTTAAATAATTTAATGCTATGGACAACCCAAAACAACATATAGCTCACTTCATGACTTTATATGAAAATTCAAGTAACAATCCCTCACTACTACTCTGACAATTTCCAATAAGTTTGATAGGAGTACCATTTGAGTCGTATGATAGTTTATAACCATAACTTATACAAACTTGGTCACAAACAAATGAGGCTTTCTAGATCAGTTTGGAGGAGTCAGTGATAATTGCAAACCTTTATCTTAACACCAAAGTGCGACAAGAAATCAGTGTTGGATTATATTACATGATGGAGCAATCTCAACATTAAATATGAGAAACCCATAAGCCAGTTTGAGGCCATAAATCTAGTCTTTAGCAATATAAGGAAGGATTGGAAGGCACCCTACTTGAGTACTTCCTCTATCCACACTTTCCAAGACCTCATCACATAAGTCAAAAAGCTGAAGAGGATCAGCCCACCGGCCCTAACTAGTTTGTAAGATTTCAAACTAGAAAGAGATAGGGCAAAACAAGGGGATTCCTCTAAAAATTTGAGGGCAGCATTCACAGAAAATAAACAAAAAAACCTACAAACCCTACCTCAAATGGAGGTAACCCTCAGAAATTACCAACTCTTAAGAGGGGATGGACAAGTGGGATCACCCAATGATTTCCAGCAAAAACTAAGAAAGAAATACTCTTTCAAGAGAGAAATGATAGACAAAGTCTTTCAAAATGCTTTGAAACTAGGTCTCTAATTGCCAGAATCCAAAAGGTTGATGAAGCTAACAAAAAGAATCATGCAAATTACTACCCTTACCATAGAGTCTTGGGTTATACTGTTGAAGATTGCTTCTTATTTAAAAACTAGGTCAAAAAGTAATACCAAGAAGGTAAGATAACTCTCTCAAAATCAATCTTATTTAACACACCCACCAAACACATCAACCACATCACTATGTTGAAACACATGAGCTGCTTACTAGACTTCTCTTTGGAGAAGAAGCACAATATACACCTGAACAAGAGAACTTGTGGGAGATCTATATCTCTAAAAGGCTGAAGAAGTTGAAAAAGAAGATGGCTAAAAATCCTAAAATCTTGAAATGGTAATAAGTAAAGTATCATCAGAATAAGCTTCTCCACCTACTTAAAACATCAAAAAGAAAAAGAACAAAAACAAGATAAAGAAGTTGGTTCAATCAGATGAGTAAACTGTCAAAAAATCAGCCATCTAAGAATACATTATTGCCTTGGAAGAATATGTCTAAGGAGAAAGAAATCAGGTAACTCTCAAGGAATTCCTTTGTGATGAACTCAGAGCTTTGCTTGAAGGCTCTGACACTAGGAATGGAGAAGATAAACTCCCAGTGGCAACATGCTCTGCCATTATTATTATTGGAAATTTACAATCAAGCCAATCATTAGAGTCATTCCATCATCTTAATGATGACAAAATTCAAAATGCAAGGCAAAAAGAAGTAAATATATTCATGGAGGATATCGCTGATGAAATGAAAGATCACATGGGTCTTCCCAAGGGCTGTCCCTGAGATGACTATTTTAGAGAGTACTTTGCCCATGAATGCGATTATAGTATGCTCAAACTACAGCTAGATATTGTAAAAGAACTAGCTATAACTAACATGAAGTTTGTCAACAGAAAAATGCAAGTGTTGAACAAACATATGTAGGATATGGCTGCCCACATAGAAAGCATGTCAAATATGGCAACGATGCTCTGTGAGAAAATTGAGAAGGTGGAGGAGGTGCTAGCAAAAAAGATAAAGCCACACAAAAGACCCTACATGGGTGGTGAGGTATCACTCACCAACTCTCCTCCAGATCAAATTGATTACTCATGCTACCTACTCTAGAGATAGGTCAAGAAAGCTAGATGCTTTTGAATACAATTATCTAAGTTTATTTCCTCTTGTCACATGGTGGCTCACACATCTGAGGTAAGAACTGATGAGTAGCTATCCTAACCTACATCAAGCAATCCAACAACAAATACTCAACCCGCTAGGTTTGGTGAGGTCCCAATCCTAGAACCTATAGAAGGATGCATTCTATCAACTTTAGAGGAATGTTACATACAAGACAAATGATGAATATGACTCTATGTCTAAATCAAAATAACTTTATGACTACTTCAAGAGGCCCACACTAACAAGTGTCAAAAGAAGAAGCAGACATTTTGGGAGAGGATTAAGTGATCTAATGTTAGAACTTATCCAATTCTTGCATCAAACCAATCTAAGCATCCATGAAAGAAGTATCCTAAGAATAAAGTCCTAAAGAAAGTCACATTAACTGACAAAATTGAATGGTTCATCCAAAGAGTCCCTAAAGATCTCTCTAGAAGGAAGCCCCACATGTCTAATTTTGATGTTGAGTGGGATGATTAATCAACTAGTCACATCTTCCAAGGACATCTAAGGAACTATTAATCGGGCACAAGGATTCACTGCCTCCTGTCACATGATTAGCCTTGGTAGTGATTCCAAAGATGAACCTTATTGTTCTCATGATGCTAGATTTTAGCTAAGGAATGCAAACTAGGTACAACTCAAAAGTGAAATGTTGCCTCCAAGGCAAACTCCTCTCCAAAGATAAGGACCAAGAAAGGGAAATTTAGATGAATGAGGATATTGAGCCTTCGCAAGTTGAACCTACACTCAAGAAGGTGGAATACAACATAGTAGCCTACATCAAGAATATCCCTGCCATGCTAAGTGTGTTTGCCCTAATGATGTCATAAGAAATGAGGGATATACTAGTACACATCTTGCAGAATCCAACCAACTACTAAGTAATTTTACTGAAGAGAAAATGAAAGTCTTTATATGCACGTCAAATTCTACCATCACATTCACAAATGATGACCTGCTACTAGGAATAATAGTCCATAATAGGTCTTGTATGTCATAGGGAATATTGATGGGATCAAGATCAATCACATCTTGATTGACCTAGGTTTTTAGTCAATTTGATGATTCTCCAACTCTAAGAGTTCTAACTCTAGATGTGTACCACCTATCATCCAAGATTATAACCATCCAAGAGTTTAATCAAAATAGCCAAAGAGCTCTAGAGGCTATAACAATCCCTCTGAAAGTAGGCGAGTTAATGATAGACACCAAATTCTATGTGATCGATACTAACACATCAAACAAAGCATAACTAGGGAGGCTGTGGCTACACAAAAAAAAAAGTGGTGTCATCAACCTTACATCAATGCCTCAAGTACTTCAAGGATGGTGAAGAATACTGAATTGATATGAATATGCATCCTTTTGATGTTCATGAGGTCCATTATGATGATGTCAAATACTATCAAAGATCAAATATTGATAAAGGATCTGCTTCAATCAATCAAGATAAAAGATTGCTAGCCTGTTCTTCGCCCCCTCTCTTCAGATTAAGGAACCTCATGAATCTATCAATGCAGCTGCACTTTTATCGAAGATAACAATAAGAGTCAAATAGAAAATACTCTCCTTATTACAAAGGTTCTAGAAGCCTTATTTAAGCCATTAGATAAGCTATTTTATAAGATAATCCCTTATTTCCCAAGTATACATGTGTTGAGTTTTAGGTGTCTCAAATTCAAATTAGAGTTTGAATTAAAGTAGAAATCCAAAGTTTGAATTTAGCTTTATGATTGATCTATAATATTAGGAGTTATAATTAGAGTAAAACTCAAACTTAATAAGGGTCTATAAATATACTATAATACATAGGGCTTAGGTATGATGACATAGTGTTGAGGTTGAACTAGAGAGAAATAGAGAGAGAGGAATAGAGAGAATAGAGAGAAGAGAAAGAGAGAGAGTGTTGGCTCTCGTGTGTGGGTCTTTCTAGTGCTTCTCGGTGGTCTCTCGTGGTGGTTCCTCATGATGCTCTCTTGGGGATTCTCTCTGAAGGTGGAGACATTGTCAAGGCTTGGTGAAAGAGTTTAGTTGAGTAAGAAAGAGTGAAGTCTTGCTTGTAAAAGCCTTTTCTTTTGATAGTAGATATCCGCTGCCTTATCTTGTTATTTTCTTTTATCTTGTATTACTTCTCATTTCTTGTATTGTTTGAGAATAAGGTGATTCGTGAATCTTCCACTACGAATCCCAACAATTGGTATTAGAGCAGAGGAGCAAACAACCAAGATGGCAAAATCCTTATTCGAGGTGGAGAAGTTTTGACGGCAAGATAAATTTTGCCTTATGGCAAAAGAAGATGAAAGCAGATCGAGATTCGAAGAAAATTTGAGGGTTGTATCTGCAAAATCTTCATCCCTCTCGGCCAGAGCGAGGTGGCTGACTCTAGTGGCATGGCTACATGCGACCCAGCGGCGGTGCAAGTCCAGCGTGGGGCATGGCGGCGGAAGTGACCGGTGGTGCACATAGCGCTGTAGTGCGCGGGCAGTGTGCATGACTACGTAGGCAGCGTGTGACTGTGCGGTGCGCCAATGCACAAGGCAGCGTGCAGGAATGCGCAGGCTACACTGGGTGCCAGGGCATGGGGTAGCGCGAGGCTATGCAGGCCGCTCAAGCTGCGCAAGTTGCAACAGTGTGTGACCCGGCACGATGGCACGTGTTTGAGGATGACCGGGGGTGGTGGTCTGGCGACGGTGACCCAGCGCGGTTATGGCCTAGTGAAGGCGGCGACATAGGACCTTAGGGGCGACGTAGGCCGGTGTGCCACACTGCATGTGGAGGAGGGCGTCCTAGTGGATCTGGTTCAGAAGGGCAGAGAGATCAAAGTCGAAGACCTAGAGGTTGCCTTCGTGGTCAAGGAGGAGATTCTCCGGCTTAAGGTCGCAGTGGTAGATTCTGCAGGAGTGGCAGAAGTCAACGGCAGAGAGGAGCTAGTGGAAGTCACGGCGGATGAGGTCCTTATTGATGACCTTGATGGCGATGCTCTCTCTGGTGCGGAGGTCACAGCCGTGGTGGACCTTGGCAAAGGTGTCATGGCCGAGGATGTGGCCCAGCTCGTAGCATCCATGGAGGATGCTGGAGAAGGGAGGAGAAGAGATATCCTCCATTATTTGCAGTCACAGTGTTTGTGATTTTGACTAAGCAGTGTTCAGGATGGTAGGAGGCTGCTATGGCGACGATGAGAGGCGGCTTGCATGCTCTTCACATGCACACCGATGAGCTGGGGGTTACAGCTGGTGTGTGGGAGACTGGACCGATGGTTCAATGAGGGTCGTCATAGGTTGGAGCTTAGGAGATGAATGATGGCGATGACTCGACCGATGGAGGGGCTCAAAGTGGTGATGAGCACGGTAGGTTGTGCAAGCGCACATAGGCGGATGGTGGAAGCATTAGTGGGACTTCTCCTCCAGGGAGGCCAAGGTTCCGGCGACACGAACTAGGGGCTATAGCACAAGCGCAGGCTGGTCGAAAGCCGTCGGGGAACCATGACCTCATAATCATGGGAGCCTGAGGACTATCGAATTGTGCAGGTCTAGCATAGGCACAAAGGAGCTCGGCGCCTGTGAAGCCCGCAGAGGAGGAGAGCAGCTCAGAGTAGGGAAGGCTAGTTGCTAGGGTACAAACTAGGTGAGGTAATGCTCTGGTGATAGGAGGCAATGCTTAGGAGGTCCGGCAAGTGGAGAAGGCAGTGGCTGTTGTGTGAAGCCATGTGGGAGCAAGACCAAGGAGGGGACAAGAGGAAGAATGAAGTCAAAGAGCGAATTCGAGGTTGGCTCGAGCTCGCATTGTGTGATTACCTGAATAAGCTAGTAGCCCAGGGCCAGGGACTTGATAAGAGATGATGGCTGAAGATTCATGATGGTAGCATGCCTGAGTTCAAGCCAAGGTGGAGATTGTTGAGTTTTAGGTGTCTCAAATTCAAATTAGAGTTTGAGTTAAAGTAGGAATCCAAAGTTTGAATTTAGATTTATGATTGATTTGTAATATTAGGAGTTATAATTAGAATAAAACTTAGACTCGATAAGGGTCTATAAATATACTATAATACATAGGGCTTAGGTATGATGACGTAGTATTGAGGTTGAACTAGAGAGAAATAGAGAGAAAGGAATAGAGAGAATAGAAAGAAGAGAAAGAGAGAGAGTGTTGGCTCTCGTGTGTGGGTCTTTCTAGTGCTTCTCGGTGGTCTCTCATGGTGGTTCCTCATGGTGCTCTCTTAGAGATTCTCTCTGAAGGTGGAGACGTTACCGAGACTTGGTGAAAGAGTTTTAAGAAAGAGTGAAGTCTTTCTTGTAAACTCTTGTAAAAGCCTTTTCTTTTGATAGTAGATATCTCACTATCTTATCTTATTATTTTCTTTTATATTGTATTACTTCTCATTTCTTGTATTGCTTGAGAACAAGGTGATTTGTGAACCTTCCGTTGCGAATCCCAACATACATGAAAATCTATGAACTGAGAATTTGGAAGACAATGGGGATTATTAACTAGTAGTTATACCTAAATATTTTTTTAACCAACTTCATCAAATAATCTGGAAATCTAGCTATGGACATCCACAAATAAAGAAAGAGAGCCATTTCTTTTAGAATATATGAGATCCATCTTAAGAGCATGCTTATATTCCTAGAAGAGAAAACAAGAACACCAATGGATTGGGCTATATCACTCCAAATGTCTATAAAAAACTCATGGTCGCATTGGACCTCTGTCCAATGTTTAGGATGACCAAACAACATCAACATCCTTTGGCACATGCATTGAGGTAGCCATGACTTTTTAGACATCACAAGAAGGCGACATCCTAGGCAAAATTCTATCAAGACTAGAAGAAAGGGGGCATGAAGTAGCTGAAATGCCCTTAGATGAACCTTCACCAATTCTTACTCAACATGATGAACCACTTGATAAAGAAATAATCCTCAAACCAAAAGAAACTCCACCAAAACTTGAGGATAGGGGCATGCCATAGTTGATTAATTGATGGAAATCAACCGTGGTTCAGAGGAGGACCCCAAGACAATTTTTATTAACACTCAACTCTTAGATGAAAGCCAAACCCAACTCAAAGTTGTGCTCCAAGAGTATATTAGCTGCTTTGCATGGAGCTATAAGGAGATGTCTAGACTAGATCTTGAAGTTGCAATCCATAAGTTAGTCATAAATTATGAGCTTTCACCTATTAAACAAGCACCTAGAAAGATGAAACTCAATCTAGAACAAAAGGTGATAGAAGAAATAAAGAACTAATCAAAACAGGCTTCATCAGAGAATAAAAGTACCTAGATTAGATGCCAAGCATCTTGCTAGTTAAGAAGGGAAATGGCCAACTTTGCATCTATGTAGACTACAGGGACTAAATAAAGAATGTTTAAAGGATGACTTCCCATTGCTAATAATGGAAATAATTATTGACAGCATAGCCAACTTTGAAATATTCTCCTTTATGGATAATTTTTTAGGGTACAACCAAATCAAGATGCATCTTAATGATGAGAAACATATGGCTTTCAAACTTCAATTGGCATTTACTATTATAAGGTGATGCCCTTCGACCTTAAGAATGTGAGCACCACTTATCAAAGGGCCATGATCCAAAAATTTGATGATCTCATATACCAACTAGTGAAATATTATGTGGATGACTTGGTATTCAAAACCAAGTCCAAAGACCATCACATCCAAGACCTAAGAGTGATTTTTGACTGCCTTAGAAAATATAGCCTAAAGATGAACCCCATGAAATGCATCTTTGTTGTACCATTAGGAAGGCTCCTTGGTTTTGTTGTCAGACATTGAGGGATTGAAATCAATCTATCTAAAATTAAAGCAATCTTGGACATGCTACCATCCAACAACTTAAAGCAATTGAGGTCATTCTAAGACTATCTTGTATACATAAGAAGATTTATTTCAAACCTCTCTGGAAAATGCACACCTTTCTCCAAACTAATGAAGGAGGATGCTCCATTTATTTAAGATCAAGAATGCCAACAAGTCTTTGAAGAGGTTAAACAATATCTCCTAAAGCCATCAGTCTTAATAGAACCCCTACTTGATAAACCCTTGATCCTCTACACGGCCATAATGGAAGGGTCTTTGGGGCACTTCTCACCCAGAATAATAAAGAGGAAAAAGAAAATGTGCTCTACTACTTGAGTAGAATATTAATGGAGGCAAAAAACAACTACTTTCCCATCAAAAAGCATTGTCTGGTGCTCATATTTGTAGTTAAAAAATTTAGATATTATTTGCTTTCTCATCAAGTCATTTTAATATCAAAAGTTGATCCCATAAAATACTTGATGAGTAGGCCTATACTTTCTAGAAGCCTAACAAAGTGGGCTTTAATCCTCATAGAATACAATATCAAGTTCATGCTCCAAAAAGTAGTTAAAGGGCAAGCCCTTGTTGATTTTCTCACAACGCATCCAATGTCGAACAACTCTACATTGAGTTGTGAACTCCCTAACGAAGAGATCCTTTTTATCAAAGAAGAGGAACCCTAATGAAGCTATACTTTGATGGGGCATCGTTTATCAAACCAAGGATTAAACCAAAGCTTCTACAAATCAAAGTAGACATTGGACTCTTTTCTTGTTACTCCAAATGGGGGCATCTTATGATATCCCTATTTCCTTTCAAAATAATGCACAAACAATGAAGTTGAATATGAGGTCCTAATTATAGGATGAGAAATAATTCTCAATATGAAAATATCACACCTATATATTTTTGGTGACTCACAATTGGTTATCAGTCAAGTCTAAGGTAAGTATAAATTCCATAAATTTGAGCTACTAAAATACCATGAAAAGGGTCAAAAACTCATAGGACAAATCCCACATGTTCAAATAACCAAGGTTCCCCATTCTATCAATGTGGAAGTTGATTCCTTAGCCAAATTAGCCAAGGCATTAGTTGATCATAATCACTGTCTGTAGCAGACAAGTAATAAGCTCAGTCTTCAGCATTAAGCATGAAAAGACTAAATCTAAAGTGATAGATGAATCAATGGATTAGTGAATATGATTTACCAACTACCTCAAAAATGGAGAACTCCTAAAAGATAAATCAACACAGATGCAACTCAGAAAATGAGTCACACACTTTTTGTTTATCAATGGCACTCTTTATAGGAGGTCATTTAATTAACTACTTCTATATTGTCTCTTAGACAAAGAAGCTAAATAGGTCATGTACGAGGTATACTCTAGAATTTATGAAACTTATCAATCAAGGCCAAAAATGATGATGAAAATCAAGTGTATGGATTACTATTAACCCATGATGGTGAGACATTGTACTAAATATACAAGAAAATATTACCTATACCAAATTCATAGTGACTTCATCCATCAACACCCAAATCCTGTACACCTAATAGTATCCTCATGGTTGTTCGAGGTATGGGGTATGGATATTATCATCCCAATTAAGGCTTCTTATTCCAAAGGTCACTACTCCATATTAGTAGCAATCGATTATTTCTGTCAATAAGCAGAAGTGATCCCATTGAAAGAAGTGAAAGCAGATACTATTATTTGCTTCTTTGGAAAAATATTTTGTACAAATTTAGAGTCTATCAAAGGATCATTTCTGATAATAGACCATCCTCCAAAAGTTTCAAGGTAGAATGATTCATATATGACCACAAGATGGAGATATTCATCTATTTACAATATAAGGAAAAATGGCCTCGCTAAAGCATTCAACAAGACCATCACTAAGATATTGAAGAAAATCATCACAAAAACAAAAGAGAATGGCACCAAAAGCTTTTTGAAGCATTGTGGGCCTATCATACCATATATCGAACCCCCACTCAATCAACACCATACATGTTGGTATTTAGGACTGAGGTAGTCTTATCATTGGAAGGATAAATTCCTTCTCTAAGGATTGCATTACAAGAAAAAATTATGAAAGAAGACAATGTTCACCTTCATCTAGATGAGCTAGATTCCTTAAATAAAATAAGGCTTGTAGCTCCACAAAACTTAAAAATGTATCAAGCACAAATGTCCAAGGCCTACAACAAGATGGTCCTGCTCAAATTCTTCTAGAAGAGAGAAATGGTCTTAGTTCTAAGGAGACTCATAATCCCAAATCAAAGTAAGAAAGGCAAGTTCAAGCCTAATTGGGAAGTCCCTTATATCATCAAAAGGATATTTGAAGGGGGATCCTACCAAATAATTGATGGCAAAGGGGATAGGCCTATACCACCAATCAATGCCCGATTTCTTAAAAGGTAATATGTCTAAGCCTTTGGAGGCAAACAATAATGAAATAAAAAGTCTCTATGTTTTCTATGACAAATGTTTGACTTCCTCAAAAAGTAACATCTAGTCAAACATGCACTCCATGTTTCTTGAGGCAAAACATGGACATAAAACTCCATTCATTTTGTGTGGCGGTCGAGTTCACGTTCCATGATAACTCAAGTCTACTCCTTATGGCAAATTAAATTCACTTCTATCACAAATTAAAGCTCACTCCTTATGGCAACTCAAATCCACTCCTTAATGCAAATCAAGACCACTCCTTGTGGCAACTAAATCCACTCCTTCTGGCAATCCAAGCCCACTCCTTGTGGAGATCCTTGTGGCAAATTAAGCCTACTCCTTATGGTAAATTAAGTCCACTCCTTATGGAAAATTAATCCTACTCCTCATGGAAAATCAAGTCTACTCCACAACTCAAGTCCACTCTTATATGGTAAGTTAAAGTCCATTGTCATATGGCAAGTCAAGCCCACTTTTTGAAGATTGGGATGCAAGTGACACAAAGTTACAAGCAAAATCTAACAAAAAGCAAATTCATAGAGTAATAATAATGTTCCTAAATAAAGTAGACAGAAATAAGAGTGGATACTAGATAAGAGGATAAGAATAATTCTATGAAACATAAAGCCTAATGATGCCTCCTGACAATCACAGTGACTCAGTGGTCAGTAGCTCACACTTCTCCATTATCACCTAAGGGAACAAGTGACGTATTAAGCGATAGAAAATTCTAACAAAAATAAAAGGGGATAGCAAGCCAATATGTGATGATGGTGATAGTGGACAAATACCCATGAACGTGAGCATTCCCCAACTAAAGACTGATCCAAGAACCACATCTGCAACAAAGGCTTAAATCAATATACAATGCAAAATGTGGCAAAATTCAGATATCCCTTACCATCTGAGTCTGAGATATCATTGGAATGGCCTCCCAAATCCTCATCCTATTCATCTAAAAGAAAATGTTATTTCAGCTAGAAAAGACAAGGGAAGGATCAATACCTATAAACTTTATCCACCTCTGAGCACCAACATCTAATGGAAGACCAGCTGAAGGCAATCCTGGTTGGATCACTCTACATAAATCCATATCAAAAGACTAGCACACTGGGGTCAGTGAAGGAAGGGTCACCCCTATCCTTGCATTCATGTCAATAATGGTAAACAAAGAGATTGAGTATCAAGATAGTGTATGCAATAATGTCAAACCTAACCCAACACTCCCAAAAGCACATCAAAGCATCAGAAATACAAAGGTCTTAGGTAGATCGAGATGCCTCTCACCTCAAACTCAATCTGGAACCTGCATTACCTCAAAAATAACCATTGCTAACCTACAAGGGGGAATAGGTCTCTCTCCACCAGATTTGGGACAAGCAAATTTGTGAGTCGAAGCATTCTCGAATAAAAATTTTGGATTAATATGGAAATATTTTCCCATACTATTAAGCCATATTGTGGCATGGATAAGGATATGATGATATTTTGGATAAGATAATTTGATATTAAAAATTTGGGTATTTGAAATTCAAAATTTGGGTATTTGAAAAAAGTATAAAATCCTTAGAGTTTATTTGCAAATATGAATTTTAAAGGGTATTTTCTCAAATTCTAGATTTTTGTGAGGTCCAATTTATAATTACCCACTTTTGAGAGAGGCTTTTTGCAAAATATGAGGTCTAATTTACAATTATCCACCTTTGAGGGGTTTTTTTAAAAAATACAAGGACCAATTTATAATTTAAAGGCTTTTATGAACTTTTTTGTAAGAATTTTCAATTTGAGGATCTATTTATAAGAGATAATCCAGTCAGGGATCTATTTGTAAGAGTTTTATTTGATCTAAAAATTTATTTATAAGTGTTTTTTAAAACACTATTTCTTTATATTTGGGGAAGTCAATTATAAGTTTAAAAAGTGAAATTTTTGCTTGGGTTTTAGCTAATTGCTCTAATGTGTTGTATTCTTTTTTCCATTTCTATTGGCCCTTCAATATTTTTGGATTCTTGGTTAGCTATAAGAATTATTCTATTGGCTAATTTTCCTTAATTCCCAATTGGCACCACTTGTTTATTACTATTATTTTCCCTTTTCATGAAGTCCCTATAGAGTGAAAAATCCTTTTTGATGTACTTCAATTAGTCATAATTTTCATCATCTGAGGTGTACCCATAATACATATTATTATAGAGGTAAAAGGTTCCCACTCTTTCATCAATTTCAAGTTCTTGCTTAAAGCTATTATTCTTTTTTGGCAAGTCCTTGTGAAGAATGAATCCTTCCCAGGTGTCCTCAATTATCCAATTACTAAGTTTTTCGTATGGTGACTTGCTTATTTTAGAACTGACATTTACACAACTTGGTTTAGGAAGACAATAATCTAGCTTTAAGATTAGAATAATATTTTCAATTATCAAGCTAATTTATTATTTTTCAATAAGAGGAAATTAGGATCTCATGGCTTTTCTATCCACTGGTTGGTGTATTCTGCAAAAGCTTATCCACTTAGTGGGCATAATGTTGATTGAAAAGATCATCTCAAGAGATTGTAACTTTTCTTGAGGAAGGCCGATAAACCAACTAAGCACATTCCAACTCAGTGACTTCTAGAAAAGGTCGATCATCAAGAGTTTGTTGCTCCTAGAAGCCTGCAGATTAAAAAGAAAACTTGCAATATGATAGTTAGAATCTCCCATATTGTCATAGAGATTAAAATTTTGGCACCTTAAAGACCATGTGGAAGTTGACAATAGGGAATTGGATAGTAGTTCCTTTTAGTGTAGCGATATGCGGGAATTTTTGTGCAAGCAATCTTGTGAGTATCTATGATATTTGATTCTTAGTCATTTCTACTGGCGAAGGCTGCTAGTAGATGAGATTTTTATATGCATGAGATTCACAAGGTTGCCATGATTTGGGATTCTAGGACATTCCCCATCAGTAGTTTGTTGTTTCACAGCAATAATTTCAACAAATTTATTAAAACCCCACTTTTAACCAATAAGATTTAAAAGTTCAAAAAGATCAAGATTATGCATATTAGAACTCTTGTCAACCATGGTTGCCAAATAATTTTTACCAATTATAAGGTTTATATGGGCATTATTCATATCTTGTAGGATACGGGGCATTCTCCTATTCCTAGGATTATAGTATGCCAGAATGTCCATAATACACTGAGTTCACATGTTATCTATTTCAGAAAAAGTTGCACAACTAGCCCATATGTTGTGTTCACCATAACCACCACAGCTTCTTCTTTGGTGAGCATCCTGCTCATAAAATCATGTTTGAGTCCATATGTGCCTCTAAACCAAGAAGTGGTTGCATAGCCCAGTAATTAAATCTAGTAGGGTGCAATCCCTTAATCTCTTAAAGGGAAATAAGCACAAGTTGTCTTTTTTTAAGGGAGAGTTACGGAGGTCTATCCAAACTCTATATAACCCCATGCCATACCTTACATCCAAGATACCATTCCCTGATAGTCCTAATACTCGAAAATAGAGGACCTAGCAAGGGTCATACTTGATCAAAAGTGGCTTGAACCTTGTTTTTCTCACCAATGATTTTGACTCAACCAAGTAGTAAACGGAGGCAATCACTAAGCAATTCATGAGACCCAAAAATAGAGAAGAATTGAAATCTTCTAAAAGAAAGTAAATGCAAAAACTAACTTAGCAAAAGGAGTTCCCACTGTGGTTGCTAGTCTATAGTTATTCCCAAAATTTTTGAGTTTGGGTGTTGTCAAGAATTCACAAACTTAGCCTACAAGGTGAACAAGATCAATCAGAGTGATTGTAGGTGTCTTCTCACTGGGTGCAAGATATACCCACCCTAGAGAATGGTTTACCTTTGTTCGTACCTATGATAAAAAAAGAGGAAGACTCTATGAGATTTTGGGGTGTAATATCAAATAAATAATAAAAAAATGAGAAAATTAGTGAAAGCTTATCTATCATCTTGGTAGGGGAGAGCTTAAAGGTCTCTCCCTAATCTCCTTTAAGTTTCCTAATGGATAAAATTATATGTCAGTGATGATGATAAATTCTAGGCTATGATCCAACTTAGATGCAAAAGTAAAAGAAAGGAAAGGAAAAGAGATAAAGAGAATGAAAGAAAAAGCTTGGCGATGTCATGCTACCCCTTTGCTTCTTGTTATGAAGCGTTCCTCCCCAAAAACTGAGTTCATGAAGGCTTAAAATCCGGTGTCATTATGACTTATAGCCTAAGAGCTCATAGCCAATCACTAGATCTCTGGATTGCTTGTTTGATGAGAAGGCTTGCTTGGAAGAATTGATGATAGTGAAGACAAATGAGAAAACTCGATGGTTTTCTATGTACGAATGCGGCTATTTATATAGGTGTATTATAGGTCACAGATTATTCGAGCAATTAATGTGGGACTAAACAATTAGGCTGATTTTGATTATCTAACGGTGAGGATTTGCTAAAAATTTGGAATGTTGAATCACTAATATTGGGATGCTAGAATTTGGGTCTAGTTGGAGTATTTCAGGAATTTTCTTGGATTGTTGGATGATAAAAGGTCAGTAGAAATCAAGGATTGGGATTGAAATAACGAGGTGATCCATGTGCTGATTCGTATGGATAATTTTTTTGCTACAAATTGGATCAAATCTTCAATGGTTGGGATTTAATCAAGTTTTAAGGTAGTGGAGGGTAGATAACAAAGATTTAATCTAGTAGGAGAGGGAATTAAGCTAGAAAAGGGAGTGGGGCCCATGGAAAAAGCATGCTAGGTGTTTGAAATGGAAATCAGCCTACTCGCTAGTATCTTGGCATGTGGATCGCTCGATTCTAGCATGTGAAGTAGTGCACATGCCAAAGGATCACTCCATATGCCAAAAACCTAGTGTGTCCCCTTTCCTCTTTTCTGGTTGACATTCTAGAGAAAGTGGACTAATTTTTTGGGGAGAAATTGGACTGATTTTTTGGATGAAATTGGACTGATTTTTGGACTTTTATTCAAGTCATGAATTCAAGAATTTTTAGCAATGATTTTCAGCTGAAGATCAGAAATTTCAATAATTATTTTCAACTTGAATCAACAGGGGGTTTTAGCTTAGGTGTTGAGGAATTTTTAGCCAATATGCAAGGAATTTCAGTTGATAAAAGATGAAAATTTTGGCTCACACTACAACAATTCTAGGCTAAGGCAATGCTTTCTATGCTGCACTAGATAAAGTGACACCAGGAGGATGAAATTAGTGGTGCTAAATCTAGCACCAGTTATAACTAGCACATATATATTTGTATATTGTCGGCACTAAGGTATTAGCACCGGCATAATGTGTTTCAAATTACGATCATCCCCTTCCAATGCCCTACACACTATTTTAAAAAATAGACTTTGCTTGTTAGTGATCAAATGTCGATTGCCTCTAGCCTGCCATCACCTCCAATGTGTTGTTGCATTATCCTACTTGCCACCAACTCCAACTTATCATCACATCCAACTCAAGCCTATGTCTAGCTCACCACTATCTTGAAGTCACCACCACCTCCAAATCGCCATTTGATTGTCTCCGTGCAACCTCCTCTAATAGTGGATAGGTCTAAGTTTGCTCTGAAAATCCAGATTCAAGATTAGGGAATTTTGGTTTGAGACCTCACAAAATTTGTATATTGGTGATTTTTGTTGGGGATTAGGGTTTATTTAGGTTCAATGGGGGATATGTTTATTTATTTCCATCATATTTTGGACAATTTTTTGATAATTTTGGTATTGGCAAGAATATTTTGGTTTTAATTTAAATTTAAAATGTTGAAATTTATCATATTTATCAAAAAAATATCATGACTATTGGGGCTATTAGGTCCATTAGGTTACAAACCAAACCAAATAGACCAAGCTGACAAATTTAGTTTTCCAAACCTTAGAACTAAACATGATCAAATTCATCCAAACACCTTTCTTCAAACTTTGATAAGAAATGGCTAAGGGCTGCTAGTCTTCCAATGAGACGATGCAACTCCTTAACCGAAGGGAGGGGTTTCATCTCTAGGACTACTTTGACCTTTTCAACATTAGCTTCAATCTTGCATTTTGAGACCATATACCTCATAAACTTTCCCATAGCCACCCCAAATACACATCTCTCTAAGTTCAATTCCATTTAATATTTGTGTAGGGTGTTGAAAGTCTCGTGGAGATCCACCACATGATCTAAAGTGTAGATGCTCTTCACTAGCATATCATCTACATAGTTCTCCATATTCCTTCTAAGTTGAAACTTGAAAACTTGGGTTTATCATCCTTTGATAAGTGGCTCCAATATTCTTCAATCCAAAAAACATAGCTTTATGACAAAATGTCCCGTAATCTATGATAAAGAGGTTTTTATTTATCTTTAGGATGCATCTAGATCTGATGATATCTATGAAAAAGTTGAGGGAGCTCAGAAGTTGGTGTCTACTAGTAGAATCTACCAATTGGATACTCATAATAAGTGGATAAGTGTCCTTAAGGCATGCTTAATTAAGGTCATGTCATTGCTCTTTTTGACCATGATGACATTGGCCAGCCATTCTTGGTACTAGATTTCTCATATGAATCCTACATTCAAGAGCTTCTCCACTTTATCAGTTATAACTTTCTACTGCTCTAGAGCAAAATGACTTTTTAATCTTACAGGCTTCATGCCTTCTGTAATGAATTGCCTATGCTATATGACCCATGGATCAATCCCTGAATGGCCATTTGAGGACCAGGAAAGGACATCTTGGTTAGTCTTTAAGAGATCCCAAAGCTCAGTGAGGATGGGATTGTTGCCCTTTGTAAATTTGATGATAAACAGACTTTGTACTTAATATATCTTGAGTATGTATAGCTTATAGCCAAGATGAGCCTAAAATGAAGATCAAGCCCATTCGGAAGCCTCAAGTGTCGATGAACATGAAGACAATACTGAAGATGAGGCGTGATGGTAGATCAATAAATAAAACTTTAAGAATTGTAGATGGCTTGAAGAAGGGTTAATAGGTTTAGACTTTATTTGTTGTTTGAGTCATGGATCTACATTTGAATCCTTATTTTAGAGCTTTGACTAACACTCAAACTCATCTTGGAATGCCTTCACTAGCCTAGCATTTTATCCAAGATAAGTTATGCGAAGATGCCAAACTAAGGGGACTGAAGTTGCAGTGAAATGTAAGTTTTTCAATTAACTTTGAACATCTGAACTTCAGGGTTTGGATGCTTGACTATAGCAAAAATATCCCCAAGATTACTAACAGCTTCGGGTGCTTAAACCCTTAGGTTCGAATGTCCAAAGATTAGAAGCTATAAACTTTAGTTTTCTTAGTTTTTTGGGATCAATCATTCGATACAAATTTCGGTCACCCAAACCTGATGATCAAACATCCAAACTCATGATATCTGTTATAATGGCTAATTTAATATAGACCGTTGGGATACTTTGGACACCCAAACCCTATGGTCTAGGTGCCTGAACTCGGTAGAGCTAGTTCTTCCATCAATAGATATACAATGGCTTGGAGCTTGTTCAATTTAAAACTTTTACATCTCTAATTATCCTTAAGAAGAAGAATAATTTTTTTTCAAGCCCTCTGTCCTTACAAGAGCTCTAAGCTCAAAATTTACTTTCATATCTTAGGGTCCGTTTAGTTGGGGGTCAGGGTCAAGATCAAGACTAGTGAACCACTTTTGTAAATTAATATCTTTTTATCAAAATTAAGGCTTCAATAATTTAAACCTCAAAAAACTATTTAATTTTTATAATAATTTAATTTAATAATAGTATAAAATAATAAATATTAATTTTATAATAAAAAATAATTCTGAAACGAGCTGATCCTGATCCTGATCCTAAAATAAACAGGGCCTTATTGCCCTTGTACCCATCTTGTGAGGCAATTATAAAGAGGCCAAAATTATAAAAAAAAAATTTCATCTTTCTTGATTGTAAACACTTCTAGGGTGTTAGGAGTATGTGAGAGACAAATCTCTAATGTAGGAGTTGACTTTTGCCAGTTGAAGTAAGAGTTGAATGGGCATGACTTCACCCAAAGGAAGCGATACTCATAGTTTGTGAGTTGGTATAAAGACTTGACTTTGCCGCAAGAAGTGACGACTCTAGTAGAGAGTCCAAGTGCCAAGATAAAGGTAAGGCCCATGGAATAGGTGCAGTTGGTCACTGAACCATATAAAAATCAAGGTGCCATCTTTACTTTTCTCTATTTACTTTATAAGCACTCTTGATTCATTTTCTTGCTTATGGACTCGTGTTAATTTGCCTATTGATTTGTGAATTGATTTTCAAGTGCAAAAAAGTTGCTATTATTCTTTATAAACCTAATTCAACCCCTCCTCTAACACTATGCCCCCCCCCCCCCCCCCCCCCCCAACAACCAAAAACTTGATTTTGGTTTTCAAGGATCTGGTCACTCAACTCCAACTTTAATACTGTAGCAAGTAGCTTCATCCAAAAGTATTCTCATAAACTATTTTGTGACTTGCGACCTTCTTCAAGAGTCCTCCTTGAGTTTTTTCTTCCTCTTTGACCTATGTTCTTCCCAATGGATTAAGTAACAATGTCGAGCCAACTTACGATCTTCGTGGGTTTTGCTTATCCCAAATTTTGTCAAAAATTATATTACCAAATGATATATGGATATTGTCATTTGGAGGCAATTAATGTTGGCCTTCCCAATATTACATTGTAGGGAGATCTTGCCTACACTATTAGAAAATCAGTGAGCACCATTAAACTCCTTTGTTCTTCTCCCATAATCATAGGAAGTCTGACAATACCTTTGAAAGCTAGTGAATCTCCCATGAACCCGGAGTGGCATCCGCTATAATGCCTTGGTGGTTGATCGCATCTCATCATTCAAACAACCCACAAATAGAATATTAGTTGAGGCTCCGATATCCACCATTATCCAACTTTTCAAGTAACCATCTAGCACAATTGTGACAACCAATGCATCATCATGTTGAATCATGGTATTTCTCAAATCTTGGACAACTATGACCTATTCATGAAATGTGCATTCTTTTGGCTTCTTGCTATGCTCCTACCCCCAAGTTGTAGCTTGAGGCTTATTGGCTAGGGAGTTCCCACTCTTAATCCTAGGTCCTCTGTGATCACAATTAGATACCCCTCAATAGGTTGAATTATATTTTCGGACTTCCTTTATTCTCTAACAGGTTGTTGTCTTTTTTTCTCAAGGGCTTTGTGATATCCAAAATTGTTGATCCTCCATATCTTTCTTCCTGATGAATTGCTTCAAATGATCTTCTCTAATTAGCCTCTCAATTTCCACTTTTAGGTTCCTATATTCTTCTGTAGTGTGACCGTAATCATGATGAAACTTATAATATTTTGATTTATCAATTTTTTAGCGATTTTAGCAAAGTCTCAGTAGCCTTTGAAGGTAGTCTTAGTCTTTAATTTGGGCTAGAACTTTTTCTTACAAAGGGTTCAATAGCTTGTATTTTGGAAATTCTGGGTCAAGATCCCATAGCTCAATTCTAGTCCTTTTCTAACTCTAGCGGCTTTGATTCTTTATGCTCTTCTTTATCTAGGACCCTTTGGCTTCTCTTTAGGCTATCATAATTTCTTTTGCATCAATATATTCCCAACTTAGACCATGAACTCCACCAACATTTAGGGTAGCTTCCTAGACATGTCATATGTCATGTTTCCAGTCAAAGCCCGTTCATCTTAAATTATTGTTACATTAAAATAGGCAAAATAATTCCTTAGGCTTTCACCGTCTTCTTGCAGTATTGTGAGGAGTGTAGAGATTGATGTTGTGGCACTAGAGGAAAACTTAATTACAAATATGTGTTCAAGATCCTAGAACACAACTAGTGAGCCTTTTAGCATATTTGAGAACCAAGTCTTGGTTAGTCCATGCAAAGTGGCTAGAAAAGCTTTGTACATTACTACCTCCATGGCTCCATGGAGGAGCATATTGTTTTTAAAGGAACTAATGTGATCCATCAGATCTCGGTAACCATTGTATGCCTCCCACTGACACTAACATAATTCTTCTTTCAAGCTCCTTAGCATCCAATATAAGTGCTCTCCCCATAGTTGGGTCATTGGCTGAAGGTAGTTCATTTAGACAAATGTTACTAACTTGTCTCTATTACTAATACCAATTGGTAGTATGATATGAACCCTTTGATACTCAATTGTGAAGGGAAACTTCTCTTCGAAGTATAGCATCATTAGCTAGATGGTTATTTGCATTTTCTGCAAACTCCTTGGTCTAGGGACTCGACTTGGTCTTTTGTCAAGTTATGTTGCCCATCGATTTGGTGTGCCAACTGATGTGGTTGTTGTGTTATTAGGATCATTCTAGTAGATGCTTCTGGTCTTAAAAGGCCTGGCCAAGGACTTGAACTTGGGTGATTAGTTGATTAAACTCATCCCTAAGTACTAATCTGACGCGTCTCCTTGAGGTGATCAGAGCTAGGCTGAATTTCCTAGCTGATCAAGATGATGGGAAGTGGTTAGAGGGTATGTTCTCTATCATCATTGCTAAAGTCCGTGGAGATTTGCTCACAAAGCAGCTTGATAGCTTGACATTCTCTGGTGACTTATGACTAAGTTTGGACTAGCATAATTGCGGGATCTCACCAAAAACAATGACAAAAAATATCAATGAAAATATTAATTGTTGTAACACAAGAAACTTGAAGAAGTTTTTTGATAAAAAGAATCACCTCTAGATAATCTTTTCATTGTTAGGACATCACACCAGCCAACCTATAAAATAAAGAAGTTGCATGTGGAGAGTTTTCCAACACAGACCACTTTGAAGCCCAAGTTAGAGTAGCTCCAAGAAGATTTTTCATAGAAGAGCTTAAGCTCTGACTCGTTTGAGAAGAATGTCTTTTCTTACTCTTAGATCTAGAGATATTGAGATTTGTATACTGTATAATAAATTCAAGATTTGAAAGAAAGATTAAGAATATTTGGGTTAATCTGTCATGTAGACTATATGCTCGCGATCTTAAGATTTATTATATAGTAAGAGATGGAGCAAAATGTGATATAAAAAATTGCTATTACAATGGAGACCATCTTTTATAAGATTTGGATGAGTTTGTTCGAAGACAATTTAGATGTGTTTCCTCGGTTACATTTCTAGCCTCTTGAAAATTACTTACATGGAAAGGGTGGAGAGACTCTTTAGCTGACTTTTTAGTAACGACCAATTTGATAATAGTTGAGATGACAGTAATCTTTAAATTAGTAAGCTGGATGCCTATCCACTAATGGTACGCGCATTTAGGTTTCGGGAACTTAGCACTGACTGGAGACTTACCAAATATGTGGGCATTATTGACCCAGGCCTGGCTTCGACATGACACGGTGAAGCCGAGATGAGGATCTTTGGATCCCGTCGATTTATGTCTCGTATGCACACCACCTCCCATCTCCGGTTGTCTGGGTTCCTCCCGGAACAGGGATCCGAAATTCGTTCCGCCGAAATCACGCTAACTCCAAATCTCGACCGTCAATATTTTGCAAGCCGATCACGGAGCACAACTAATGGTCATAATCAAATCCAAATGTGGAAGCAAAAGAAAAGCACAGCAGGTGACCCGCGATGGCGACGTAGAATAGTCTACAGATAAAACCGCGGCGAAGAAGACAAAGACTCCACTGGCTGTTTGTCGTCGTCTTTTTCTCTTCTTCTTCTTTTCTTCTTCGTACGAAGGCAACCTCGGAGAGGAGCGGGGACGGCGACGGCGGCGTCGGCGACGCTGACCGGAGGATATGAACGGCCGGGAAGAGCTCTCCGGCTGCAGCACCTACAACTACGGCGACGCCCTCTACTGGGACACACGTTATCGCGAGGACGGCACTGCCTCCTTCGACTGGTACCAGCGCTACTCCGCGCTCCGCCGCTTCGTCCGCAAGTTCGTCCCCATCTCGTCTCGCGTCCTCATAGTAGGCTGCGGCAACGCCCGTAATCCCCTTGCTCCACTTTGTTATGAATTTTTTTCATGGTTGTGACTTTCGTGTTTGATTAGGGCTTGCGAGATTTAGAGTTTGGTTGAAAAACCATGGTGAGATTTTATATTCGGAGTTTGTCTTGAATTGGGAACGGATGTGCTAGGGATTCTCAAATTGGGTATCCAAAATGTAGGATCTTAGTCCCCATTTTGTGCTGCATCCTCATGGTTCGCTGTGGCCATCCCGTAATCTCCTTACACCAATCCATTATTGTAGCATTTTAGATTTTGGTGTTTGATGAGGGCTTGCAGGATTCAGGTTTTGGACGTGTTTGTTTGTGTAATTCCTATATATTGGAGTTTGTTTTGAATTGGGGATGGAAAGTCCTAGGCATTTTCCTATTTGGTATCCGAATTTTAGGCATAACAGCCGTTCGTTTGGGTCCAATCCAAGGCCTTTTACCGGTAGGTTTGGACACAGGTATTGTTGAACGATAAACTATGGTTGCATCATTAAACATTCCTAAAGAAATATAGCATTTGTCACGAAGAACACCTTAAATTTTGAATCATACAATAAACTCGTAGTTTCAAATTATGTGCATATAGATTTATGTACTACCTAAATCTATGCACTAATATTTGATGATGTCTAGTGTAAATATATTATTTATTTGTTTTGATAATCTGGTCTTTTGTTTTGAAATAAAAAGTCAAGTTAATTTCGCTTTTTAGTTTTGCATGAACATTTGATAACTAGTATAATTTGGGTGGGTTCTTAATTAACAGTAACTAGCTTATTACATTCTAAAGGGTGATTGATTAATCTTTCTTGTTTGACCCTTACATTTTGAGGCATCTGATTGACATTTAAGTGATTACTAGGGCTTGCCTGAGCGGCTTTCTTTATCTATTTGACACATTGCCAGTTGTTCATATAATGTTTTTGCTATGATCCAATCTATTGAAATGTTGGATGGTTTGATTATCAATTGGTTAGGTCTAACATGTTTATTTTTGTCTCAGTTGAGTTCTGTGTACTTCTTACTGTGGCAGATTCAAAACCCCACCGGTGAATCAAATGGTGGAATAATTCTTATCAACAAATTTAATTGTCTTAATTAATAGGATCCCGTGAAGAGAAAATGAAAACCACAATGAGATCACAAAGATGTCTGGAAAGAGCTTATTATCCAGAACCCAATTAGTTTGTCATAATATCTTATTCATTCTGGCTCAAATAGTAATAGAAGCCAAATATTTTGTGGAAATCAGCCATGTGTCTTTTCTTTTTTCTGCACGTAATGTAGTATTATTTTCCGCCATTGAAGGGAATAGCCTCTTTTGTCCTGCCACTCGAAAGGCCTAATCTCTTTACTAATTCCTTGGATAAGACATTTTTGGGGGCTGTAACTTGGTAAAATTAGCTTATTTCGTGAAAAATATGTATTAAAATATAAATGTTGTTTTATGCCATATATGTTATACTTATTAGGTAGATTTTTCAAGCAATGGATCACCCTTTGAGAATGGGACTTGGGTGTCAGCTTTGACATGGAAGTAGGAGTATGGCATAGATTGATGAATGGTATTATCAAAAAATAAAAAGAAAAAGGCATAGACCGATGAATGGTGAGCCTATATGCAGAAGCTAGTGTAAATATTGTTATTAAAGTGGTATGTAACAGGTAGCTTCCTTATCTATTTTATATGCAAGCAAAAATATTTGAGGTTCTTAGCAACTAAAGTGTGCCATATGTAAGCTTAAGATGAAAATGAAGCACTGAGATTCAAGTTTTACTTACCAATAAGTCAGCAAGATGCTTTAAAAACCAATAACAAATCTGAAAGGAAAATATTTATATCTGAGTATCATGAAATGAATACTGAAGGTGCTTTATGGTTTCAAAATACTTAGTGGAGTTACCATCTTCTTTGCAATCCTGATGTCACCAGAAATGAAGTTCCCAAGACAGATCTTTCTACTTGGACTCCTGATTATTATATCCATCCTTGTCATAGATCCTTCTTCATTGCATCAGGAGCCCAGAAACAGGCAGTAGCTGACATTCCTGGATTACAAATTACGTAATTGAGAAGTACTATTGAATTTGTCATTTCTCAAAGTATTTGTGTTTGTTGCCTGCTGCATGATATTTGTAACGTCAGCTTAGTCTTGGAGCTCTTCTCAGAGTCACTTTGTATTACAGACCTTTTTATTTTTTGCATTAAGCTTATTTTCTTGATAAATATATATATTTTTGGCACTACAGTTATGTCAGAGGACATGGTGAAGGATGGTTATGTGGACATAATGAACATTGACATTTCATCGGTTGCAATAGAAAACATGAGAAAGAGATATGCAGAAATCCCACAACTGAAATGTATCCTTGTGTTTTCTTTTTTTGAGTTATATGCTGGATTACAAATTGCTTTGGGTGGATTTCAATTCATCTACTCTTTGATTGCCTTAAGTATCATAGACATGCAAATGGATGTCAGGGACATGAGCTCGTTTCAGGATGGATCCTTTGATTCTGTAATTGACAAAGGTACTTATTCGCATATAGACAACTTTGCATATTCAATTAACCAACACCATACTGGCCAAAGCTTATCTGATTGTTGCACTCCCTCATTCTGTGATGGGTTCTATGTAGGGACTCTGGATTCTTTGATGGTAAGCTTTTGTACATTGAATTGCTTATGATACCTAAGCTTTTTTGTTTGGGTTCATTCTAAGCTTCCAGTTCTGCTTTTGTACAAAAGTGTGGGACTGATGCTCCATTGAGTGCTTCTCAAATGGTGGAAGAAGTAAGCAGGTCTGCCTTCCCATATCATAAACTGAATTTCCATCATTCAGTTTTAGTCTATGACATTATACTATAGTTCCTGACATGTGGGCAGTTGCCAAATGTAGGCTTCTAAAACCTGGAGGGATTTTTATGTTGGTATATCCGAGAAACTTGGTGCTATTTTCCTTGTTCTAGAATAATGGATTAAAGCCATTCAAAATAATCTGCAGATAACATATGGTGACCCATCAGTACGCATTCCTCACTTGAATAAGCCTGGATGCAGTTGGAAAATCATATTGTACATTATACGTGCGTAGCACTCGATTCATGTTGTTCCTTCATTATTTTCACAATTTGCTTACTGAATTTTGCTCTTTAATTTATTCTGTTATCATTCTAATGGCATCCATTTACTGTTTTGGGGCTTCTCTTGAGATTCCATTACTTGCCACAGGGAAATAGGTTTTCTGGAAATTGAGCTTTATTTCTTGGGTGTGTTCAATCTCTCAACGTTGGTCCACAACCACTTGGTTTCTAATCATATATTTATGAGGATGCCAAATTAGTTTGCATAATCAGTTAAATGTGTACACTCAAACTTTTCACTTCTTCATTAAGTTTCCGCAGACTTCTGATGCAGCGAGAAGGGGGGGCACGAGGGGTCGGAGAAAGAGCGCCGTCTTTTCTTGATGCAAAGGGAGGAAGCACGAGAGATAGGGAGAAGATTACCGTCTTCACTTGATGCAGCGGGAGGAAGGCATGAGGAATAGGGAGAAGATCACCGTCTTCTCGCAATGATAGATCCGCTTGATGTAACCGGAAGGGGCACAAGGGATAGGAAGAAGATCACCGTCTTCTCACCACGATAGATCCTTGAATCCACAAGGAAGATAAAAAGGGAATAAACCCAAAATAAGAGAATATTATTGATAGAAAAGTCTTCTTTCTTTTGTTACAACCTTGGACTGTATATATAGCCCTCTGATAAACTTAGAGTCCTACTTGGTATAGACTAAAAATAGGACTTAGACTCTACTAATAATTCTACTTAATATATCTTAAATAAAGATATATAAATCCTATTCCTGATTGGGCTAGGACTGTTATTGACTCAGACTGATAAATAAATCCTAATTTTGATCAATATGAAATCCGAATTATTCAAAATAGTAAATAAGAGACTTGTAGGAATCGATCTCAGCTTTCCAACGGATAGTTATTTGCTGAATTTGAATCAATATCTTAGGAGATATGGCCTTTGGACTGTAGCTGTACGAATCTTGACGGATCCTAATTGGAGTTGGAATTCAACTTGGACTGGATCTCTAATTTTACTGTGAAAAAAGATGTAGTTGTCCTACATCAACTTCACTTAAAAGTCAAATGAACAGTTGAACCATTTCGATATGGGTATTTTTGTTTTGTTCGATAGTAGTTTTATTCACTTTAGAACAAAATGTGAAATATGGTTTCCAATTTGGTTGGAGTTTCAGAAATCCAAAACTGAACAAGTTGTTTTATTTACTTTTAGTTTACTTAGCTTTGTATAGCACTTCTCCAATTTGATCTTAACTTTTGTAAGCATATGACTAGGTATCTCTTTTCATTCACCTGGTTATTCTTATATCCTAATTGACATATTAAATCCATAGTCTTGTCTCTTTAACTATCAAATCAAAAGCGAATCTCTCTCTCTCTCTACATATTTATCTAACTATATATATATATATATATAGATATATAGATAGATAGATAGATAGATAGATAGATAGCGATGTACTCAGCTTGTGCACTTGGCCACCACTACTTGTTTTCTGCTCGTCCATATAACCAGATTACCTCCAAAGAATGTACAAAAACCTGATGTAAATTTCCTGTTTGCTGGTGATCTTGCATTAGTTAAGCATTGTAAATTAAGACTGTTTCCTTTGGTGAAGAATGAACCCAGTCCTGGAGACTTCTTGAGGTATTTGAGTATTTTGTAAACAACATTTAAGTGTGGTTTTCTTGGGTTTGCATGAACTGACTATAGTGACAGCATATGCAATATCATGCCTGGTAATAGTCAAATATATCAATCTACCTACCAGCCTTCTACATTGTTTTGACTAACATATTTCAGTGCCTTGTTCTCGGTAAAGTTTTAGATTTGGATCCATAGGGTAATCAGAGATTTTACTTCCAAGCATTCCTGTTTCCTTTAAGAGACCTAGTGTATACTTCCTTTGTGAGAGCACTAATCCTATAGGAGAATAGGCTACTTCAATAACCAGAAAAGTAATGTACCCAAATCTTTAATCACAAATTGCTATTGGAGAAAAGTTTTTAACTGCTGCCATGCCTTCAAGGTCATCACTTGTAAGTGTGATGTCATCTACATAGACCAACTAGGCTGTACTGGACCTGTCAAACTAGGCTGTAGGTGATTGCTTTAGCCAATACAATGCTTTCTTCAATTTACACATAGTACGTGTCTTCATAGTAGAGTTGAACCTTGGTGGAGAAGCCACATACACCTCTTGTTGTAACTCCCTATTGAGAAAAGCATTTTTGACATCCAACTAGGAAAGCTTCCAATTGAGCTTAACCAGTGATAAAATAATCCTAATTGAGTTGAGTTTTGCTATTGGTGAGAATGTCTGAAAGTAATCCTCTATAGGTTTGGGTGAACCCTTTTGGAACTAATCCAGTTTTGTACCAGGTTTTTAAATGGTGGCCGCCTAGACTGCCTAGGCACAGGCGGGCACCTAGTGCACCAAATGGGTTAGGCGAGCCACCTAGGCGGGTAGTCGGCCGCCTGGGTGGCCCAATTGCCTATGTAACCCAGCAGAAATCAAAAGATCCCAAAAAGTGTTAATGAGTCCAGATCTGATTAACTTAATGAAAAAAGGATTGGGCTAGGGTTTCTTTTATTGTCACCCGTGCCCCTTCCCGCATCTCTGGCAACTTCGTGCTTTGGATTTCTGCTTCACTTCCACAGTTGACTTGGTGACTTCTCCGGTTTGACTCCAATCCGACAGCCAGCACTGAGTTTGCTCAATTGTTTATTGCTCTTTTTTTTTTTCATTTCTGCTCCATTCTAGCAGCAGATGGCCAACACCATTTATCCAGCTGCTTGGACTGTCCTTACTTTGATTTGTGTTGGTGGTAATACTTGAAGGCTGCGATTTTACCTTGATTTTTGTTGTTTTTTCGTTTGGTACTTTTGAAAGTCGTGTTAGATACAAATTAGTTGAATCATTGTGGTAAAATCCAATTTCTAGAATAGTTTTGGAGCCTTATTTCGTTAGTGATGAGTATATAGTAATTTTTAAGGAGTGGACATGTTAGAATATATATATGTGTGTATATATATATAGATATATATATATATATAATATATATATACATGCATATTTATTCAAAGCATTATTTCAATTTTTAAGTATTATATTTGATTGTGAAAACCATTTGCAGCCCACAACTTTCTTGTCTTTCGGTAGTGCTACCAATTCCCAGGTTTGATTCTTCTCCAATGTGTCCATCTCTGCCTGCATAGCCTGTCTCCAGTGAGGGTTCTTCAAGGCTTCTTTGACAGTTTTAGGAATAGATATAGATGAAATGGCTAAAGCAAATCTTTTGAAGTCTGGTGATAAGGAACCAGAGAATACAAATTTGCTAATATGATAGTTGGCACAAGACCTTCCTTTCTCAAAGCAATTGGGAGGCAGTATTCGACAGGAGGGGCTGGTGTTATACCCGATTTTGGTGCAGAATCAGTTGATTCCAGAATCGGTTTCATAGATTCTGAAGTAGGAGCAATTTGAGGGCCTTCTGTTGAGGCTTGCAGTGGTAGAACTGATTGAATAAGGCTTATTTTTACTTCCTAGTGTATACAATGCCAAACATGGACTCATTATTCTGTTTAGGAACTTCATTAGGTAGATCATTAACCACAGTAGGCAGGACAAGAACAAAAAAATTGTCATCCTTGATCAAAGTTGCATACAAAGCACACAACTAAGGATTCTAGGTTGGACATGAAAGGTAGGCGCATCAGGACACAGAGTTTGCTGTGGGCTGCTGTTGTTTAGCAAGGGAGTAGGCATTCTATTTATGAGGTAACAAGCTGTGAAGACAACAACACCTAAAATCTATAAGGAGCTTGTCTTTCAAACATTAAAGCCCTAACTACTTCTATGTGGTGCTGGTTCTTCCTTTCAACCATGCCATTTTGTTGAGGTGTGGTTGGGTGGGAAGATTGAAAAATTATGCAATGCTCTTGGAGGTAATTTTGAAAAGCTTTTGAAGTGTATTATTGTCAGTTGTCAGCTTTTAGAATTTTAACATCACATCAAATTGATTACGAACCTTTTTGTGAAAGATCTTGAACATATAGACAGCTTTAGTATTAAATTTCATGAGGTAATCCAGGTCAATCTACAATAATCATCAATGGACATAATGAAGTATTAAAATCCATCTAGAGAAGAATTTCTGGCTGTCCAAACATTAGTATTTACAATCTGAAAGGGAAATGAGCTTTTATTGACTCTTGAAGGAAACATAACTCTATGACGCTTTGCAAGTTCACAGGTCTGACAAAGAGGTTTGTCTGTGAACTTTAAATCGGGAAATAATAGCTTAAGCTTAAGATAAGATAATTGACCTAGCCTACAGTGCCATATAGATAAAAGTCATGTTGGCTTGAAAAAGCTTTAGCTTGATCCTGAGTCCTCCAGGATCCAACAAGTACAAGCCTCCATCTTCAAGCTTTCCATCGATTATCTTCCTTATGAGGTCCTGAAAAATTACAATAAGATTGATAAAATGTTATACTATAATATAGGGTTTCAGTGAGTTGGCTGTCAGAGAGAAGATTGCAAGGGAAGTTAGGCACAAAGACAACTGAAGATAAAATTTAAATTGTCAATTTTGATGTGACCTATTCCACTATTTGAAGATGTTCTTCATTAGCTAGTATTGCATGCTGTTTAAGTGGAGAGAATAGGCCTTGTTACTAGTCACGTGATCCACAACACCTGAGTCAATTATCCATAGAAGTGACTGTCAGTTTTTCGAAAAAGGCCATAGTGACTGTTGCTGCTGTGGTCCCTCTTGCGTGCATGATCTTCTCATACTCTTACTTGCTAAGAGACAGATTAAGAGTTTGAATTTTGTGAAGAAGAAGTGGAAGCTTAGATAGAATTTTCTACTGCAATAGACTGAGGTGTTGGCCTAACTTGGTTTCCCATTGAGTAGCCAACACCTGTTTAGAGTGGTTAGTTCTTCCACAGTGAGAACACTAGAGCTGTCCACAACCTTTGCCTCTTCCACAGCCTTGAAAGCCTCCACATGCTGCTCAGCCTCCATCTCCTCTTCCAAATTGCTTGTTGTCTGTCACCATAGCTGCAGCTTCTATGTTTTATCCTTGGTTACTAGATTGATGAGCCACCTTTGGGTCTTGGACATATATTGCCCACTGATGGGTCATCTTTATCTACTAGAAACTAGTCCTTGATGAAGAAATCTCAAGACCATATAGGAAGAGAGCCACCATGAACTTCTTTTGGGTGTTCTGCTTCTTTATATCTGATGTAAAGGGCTATTAGATATCAAATTCATCCCATACAGACTTCAGTCTAGCATAATACACCTCCAAAGGCCTTCCATCTTGTCTAGACCTGAACATCTCTTCAAAAATCTCATATACTCTATATAGGTTATTCTTCCATGCATATAGATCCCTAACTTCATCCCATTTCACAAAAGATCATATTAGCACTTACAGCTGGTTCTATGCTATGCTATGATGAAGTCGTCGCCTGTCCATCTTCCTTGTATCAGTCTTCTGTAGGTTTGACTGGTGGGTTTTTGTCAACATAGGTTCTCTTCCCTCTTGTCCTCAGGTACACTTGAACTACCTTTGCCCCTTGGTAATAGTTATTGGATCCATTAAGAGGTGCAGTGGTCAATGGAAACCCTAATACATCTTCTAAAGACACACTTGATGAACCATTGGGCTTATGCCTCCAGAATTTGCCATGAGGCCTCTCCTCTTTTTGAAGCACTCACAAAAATGTGGAGAATGTTGAAGAATTTGAGATATTTCTTACTGGGCCATGGATTAACAGTATGGTTGCATTATAAGTGCCATCCAAATACCCAGGTTTGTCATAGCCATAGATTTCTGGAATAAGTTATGTTACTGAGTCATGAATCAAGCCCATTAGGGTTTTCTAGAAGCCAAGAATTCTCCTTATAAAAGGAGTGCATGTACTAGGGTTTAAGAGAGCAGTGTAATCTTAGAAACTCATCTCCATGATGAAGCTTCATCACTGATTCAATAAAACACAAGCTTCTCATCATTTTCTTCTTTCTACTCTGAAACCCTAGAAATCAATAGATAATCAGCTTTGCAGAACTTATGGGCTTATCTAGGACTCTTGAGTCCATGTTTTTAGCCTTTGAGAAAGAAAATTAGGGTTTCTAGTAGAGAAACTGTTGATTTATTTCAAGCAGAGAAAAAAGAGAGAAAAGAGAGTAAGTATACAATAGAGAAAAGAGAGTAAGTATACAATAGAGAAAATAGAGTAAGTATACATTAGTTTTTCCAGGCTTTGTAGAGCCCTCAACATACTTATCGGCCCAGCTATTTAAATCCTAGTGGGGCTAGAACTCTAACTCGAACTAGTAAAGCCTTGACAGCTAATAGGAAATATGCCCATTAATGAACTCGGACTTCTACCAAAACGTGGACCTTAGCAGTAATCCTAATCACGGCCTAGCACTCCCAAATAAAGTCATGCAAAGAGATAAGTATTCAATCATACTTCGACAATAGATACTCATGGGCAGTAGGATGTAAGACTTGTATATTTTGCGCTGAAGCCCCTCTGTTGAGCAAAGTTACATTTAAATACATTAATCTCTATTAGTCAATCTAGATGGCTGATCCAAAACATTTTCAGAATATGAAAATCTGGGTTATCATAGGTGGAGTTATCCACACAGCCCCACAGACATTTTTCATGGCCATATTCTATAAAAGGGTAATGTATGTTGTTAATATGTGTTACATAGCATATGTTTGAAAATTATTTCTTCTGACTAGAAATTCTTACAATTATGATCTGTTTACCAGATTTCAGCTACCATATTTGCTTTCAACTATAGTATCAGACTAACACATTCAGATTTGAATAAGACATCAAAGTGAAGAGTTATAGTAAGTACTGCCATGATGAACTAGAGAAGTTGCACTGGAGATTACACACCTACACTCCGATCACCAACACATAGGATTGTTTGATGAAGGCAATCCTCTATTAGGGTGGGACAAAAGACTGATCAACCATATCAGAGCTGAAATTTGCTTTACATTTTCATTGCACGCAGTTATTGACAATAAAGTTGCAAACCACTTCCTATATACTGCTGTGGTTCATTATCTTAGTATTCTAGTAGTGATTGTGACATGAATCATTAATGTGGATGAGAAACTTAGTGCAAGAAACAAAAAAAGGAGTTACTTGTAAAGGATGCTTTTATATCAAAGATGCCCTTTTTGATTGTGTTTGTGTAGTTGGGTTATGAATTTGAGAGAATCAAAACCTCAGCTGACCCCCCATTTTCTGCCACAAAAGTCTTTTTTTTTTTTTCTCTTTTGAGTTATCTATCTGTCTGGGTGAGAATCAATTTAAAATAGCCTAGCTAAAAGCTGTTGGCCAGAAAATTCTTGTTTCTTCTGTGCTATGGCTGCTTTTACCGGTCAAAAATCTTTTCTTCTAAATGAAATTGTAATGCAATTACTATGTTGAATATTTCTGAAAAGATTTTACTAGAACTGAAACTGTTATTTTCAACTATTTACAGCCAGACCTGGGTATCAAAGCTGTGCAGGCTCTAGTTCGTTCAGATCTTTCATGGAACCTGTTCCACTTACTGAGAGAGGTTTGCTTCCAGCAAGCTTTGTTCTTGAAGATCCAGATTCTCACTACATTTATGTTTGTAAGAAACTGGATGGCATATCTGGTCCCACTCAAAAGAGTAGCAATGACTCTGGGCCAACCATTGAACAAAGATGATGAAAAATCTCAACTTCTCACTAGGATGACCAATCCACAGTAGCGCTATTTTTGCATTGGGCTCCGTTGTGTGGTCTTTAGTCTAGCATTGTCTTTTCAATTGTTTTACTAATACTGGATGCTTGTCTATGTTGTATTGCCCTCTTGATTGTGTAACTATTGTAAATGGCATGCATTTTTGTACTTGTTAAGTTTGTTTTGTCAAATAGACAAACAAGAGCAGTCACTTGTTTCAATAAACATTTTGACTTGTCCACTTATTCTTGACATTTGAAACTATGCACTCCTTTGCATGCCAATGCCTTTTAGGGTGAGCAAAAGAACCAAAAAAAATGATATATTGGACTCTGTCAATGAGAATCATACTAAAAAAATTAGTTTTCAAAGTAAATTGCTATGATTTTGATTCTGCATTTTACAAAATATAGTGTACTAGAATTTATATTTGTTAGATATATATATATATATATATAGATGTAATTTAAAACCTAATTTCATATGAATACTAAAGCTTTGTTTTTCAATTCAGTTATGCTAACCATAAAGTTTATACAAATATAATATTTTTATGTTGTGTATGTATGCATTTAAAATTAATTTTTTTTATAGGGTCATAATATAATGTGCAACTTTTTAAAATTAATAATTTGAAGATCGATTATGTATTGATTTTTGAATTGGTACAAAACCAATTTGGAATCGGAACGGAAAAAATGATTATCAACCCAAACTTGTACAATTCTGATTTTGGGAGACTAAGAATTGGAATCCAATTTCAATTCTAAAACATATCAATAGGATTCATCAATTTTGCTCAACCTAAGTGCCTGCAACAAGTACTCATTAAATCGACTACTTAAATTGAAAAGAGCTTTCTGAGCTTAGTCCAAGTGTTTGGGAAGGAATGCACTTAATGAATATATTTGTAGGAGTCTGGTTCACCACTAGTTTTGGTTCAAGAGACTTCTGAAGATCACGATTTTCTAGTTTGTCTTTTCATCAATGTACAAGGGGAAAGAATCGTGAATAAAACTACTGGGAACTCTTTGATCGTGGCCACACGAACACCCAAGTAAGTTATTAGAAAAAATTAAAGAGCAAATATAAGAAATTAGGATTAGTTAATTATATTAGCAAATACTCTAATATTTATAGGTACTCTGATATTTAGAAGGTATTGGGGTGGTTTGGTGTATTCGAGATTCTTTAATAGTAGCTCGATTTTTGTCGAATTTCTCGAAACTGATTGTTGTGAATTCCAGATCTGTTGGGATCGTACTTTGATGGATAAGTGTTCATAAACGTTCAGACACCATTTGGTTTCGGATCAAGATTAGGATTAACATTTTTCAAAATTATTATTTTTTTCAAAATTAATATTACTTATTTTACACTGCTATTAAATTAAATTAGGGTTAATTTTGATAAAAAGATATTAGTTTACAAAAGTGATTTACTAATTTTGATTTTGATCCTAATTCTAATCCTGAACCAAACGGTGCCTCAATTCTTTGGATAAGCTATTAATATATGGAGGTCACTGAGCCTACCAAGGTCGTCGAGTTGCAACTAACCCAGAGATGGATTCGTTTTGGGACTTCAACTAACCCCATTAATGATTTGATTCAGGAGGCGGCACTGACTTTTTGACAAGGGTAAATTTAATTTGGTGTATCATTAGAACCTATTCAAAACCACAAAATTGAGACCTAAAATGGTTGATTTATAATTAAAATATTAATTACATATAACTAGTTGAAATCTTGCTAAATTTTGTATTTCTTATCCAAATTTACCAAATTATATATATATATATTCCATGAAATCTTACCAAATTGCATATTTCTCTTCCAAATTTAAAAAATTACTTATAACTCCTCAAAATCTTGTCAAATTATATATTTATCCTTCAAACTTAAAAAATTATATATTTTTCTTAGGTCATTAGATATTTTGTAAAAATTTCTTCAGGTGCAGATTTGTCATTAGAATAGAAATATTCTGAGAATAAATATCATTTGACATTGTTTAAAATGAAGTTAGAAGATAAAAATATATTTAACCTATTTAGATAAAACTTTGGTGGTTCAGTCATTATTGTAAAAAAAACTCTTTCATCCAATTGAGAGGTTTATCTTGAATTAAATTTTACTTATGATGTAAAATGATAATTTTCTTATGGCCCAATTTATACCCATTTCAATTTTATCACAAATTAAATATTAATTCGAGATATAAAATGACAGTTATTTTATGGCCTAGTTTAAACTTATTTCAGTTTGATCAAGATTAGAACCAAAACTCAATCTAAACCAAATGTGGGCCTCCATATGAATCAAATCTACAATTTATTTTTACTCACGTTCTCTATTGCATTGGTTAAGTTATGGCTATTTTCATCTTTTGATTTTAATCTAAATAGCATTAAATGATATATATATATATATATATATATATATATGATATTGATTATTTCAAATTTTAATGATAAATCTATACCTGAGAAGGCTTTTGTAACATACTCAATAACCTAAAGTATAAATTATAAATTTAAAAAAATATATATGAAATTTGGTAAAATTTCAAGAAGTTATATATAATTTTTAAAATTTATAGAAAAATATATAATTTACTAAGATTTTAAGAATTTATATGTAATTGACTCTAATTTTAAAGTATTAAAATAGATGTGGTTATAAAAAGAAAGGATTCTTTATATTCTAACTCTATAATTTTTGTTACATTAACATACTAACATGAATTACATTGTCTACATGATATTCGTAATCAGGTTTCTGTTTGAGGTGATTTGTACTAAAATCAAATTTAGTTAAAATATCATAATTGAAAATTAAAAGCCATTGAATTATAACTCAAATATAATTCTCAGTTGAACTTAAATTGCGGTCAAATTCAACTGAAAATTGAGTTCCACTCAAACTTTAATTATTGAAAAATTAAACTCAACTTAAGTTCAGCCAAAGTGAGCTAAGTGGACTAGAATTTAGGTCAAAATTGGGCCCATAATTAATCTAAGATATGGGCTAAAATAAACATATAAGATTTTTATAAATAGATTTTTTGACCGAATAAATCTTTACAAATAAGCTCTTGACTTGATTTTTCTTATAAATAGGTCTCTAGGATGAAAATCTTTGTTGAAAAGTCCATAAAAGATCTTGAAGTTATAAGTTCCCGTAAAATGTAGGATTTGCAAATAAATCTCTCAAAAATTTTATATTCATATATAAATCCCTCAAAAATATTAATTTATAATTTAATCTAAAATTTATTAAATTACAAATGAAATTTTATAAAATGAACCTCGAAGGTTTCAAAGCTTTACAAACAAGCCCTTAAAGCCATTCTTAAGAACAAACCCCTAAATTTTTTAAACTTTTTGCAAATAACGCTTTGATTTTGTAATTTTGCCAATTGATACAATTTTATGGAAACATCCATGTTGATTCAGATCGTACCATCTCATCCACATCTAACTGAATAAACAAATCACAACATCTACTAATTCAAAATTTGAATCAGAGATAACTCAACGTCATCTTCTGCAATTCAAAACTTTGAATCACAGTGGATCCAGAATCATTATCCAATCGCGACTATAAAACCCATGAAACCTTCAAAAATAAAGGAGGATAGGGAGATCATTAGGGAGATAATTGCTGCTCACTCACGCCTTGCTCCCGACCCTCCTCTTCCTCTCTTCGGCCTTCTCCCGTTGGCATCGGCCTTGCCACTCTCCACCAATGGTCGATGGATCGTTGACGAGACAAGGTACTGGGTTAAGCTGGCCTGCATCAACTGGCCTGGCCACGTTGAGACGATGATCCTTGAGGGTCTCAACAAGCAGCCCATGGACGCCATCGCCCACAGATCAGCGACCTCGGCTTCAACTGCGTCCGCCTTACCGATGATCTACATGCTTACCAATGAAACTTACGCCAACATGACCGTCAGCGAGTTGCTCCTCTGCTATGGTCTCAACGAGTCTGTCGCCACGTTCAACATCTACAATAGCCAGTTCCTGGACCTCACACTCCCCGACCCGTACATGGCTGTGGTGGAGGCCCTGGGGAGGCACAATGTGATGGCCGTCGCCGACAATCATGTTAGCCGACCGACATGGTGCTGCAGCAGACAAGATAGCAATGGCGTCTTCGGCGATAAGGACTTCGACCTGAATACCTGGATCAAAGGCTTGACGACGATGGCAACAGTTGAACGAAAGCTCCAATGTGATCGCCTTCAGGTTGATGAACAAGCTCAAAGGACCACATTAGAATGTTTCAGATTGGTTCACATACATGGAGAGAGGGGTGGAGGCGGTGCACAAGGCGAACAAGAACGTGGTTACGATCTTGTTGGGGCTGAACTTCGACAACAATCTGAGCTTCGTGGGATAAGGCTGGCCATAACCTGCACCTTTGACTTGTGGCCAGAACCATCGCAAGCACCACTTGCTGTCATACCATATTATGGTGTCACCTTATTTTGTTTTATTATTTTTGTGATGCTTCCAACCTAACATGATTTTTTTTTTTTGGATATTTATAATTTGCAGTCCACTCAATTTTAGGATTATTTTTTAAACTTTGTGAAAAAAAATTTTCATTATTAAGCTTATGACAGCATCACATTTAGCCTAATATCAATTTTTATAATTTATCAATTTAGGATGAAAGATTATACTATAGCACACCAGGTCTCGGCCCCATACCACATAATTCACTAGTCTATAGTCAGAATCATAAGTCTCATAGTATTCCCTTTTAAGGATTAAGCGTTTTCGCTGAACTAGTCTACATCATTCAAGAGGTGACGTAGAATGGCTCTGATACCACTATATGATGTCTCCGATCTAACACAATATTATTCCTAAGTGTTTGTGGCCTACGGCCTATCCAACCCTAAGGTTTTATTTTTTTCAGCTTCCTAAAAAAATACCTCGTTATTCGGTATACGGTAGTCATCATATTTAACTCAGTCTCAATTTCACATAATTTAAAAGTAATTGTTGATTAAGTTGCTGATTCTTTTTAATGGGGCTTTGGTTCGCAAAAGTGGAGGATGAGGTGATTATAAAGATGTTGATCGCCTACCTAAAGTGGAAGGACTTAATATGGATCAAGGTTTATGCTATTTCTTTAGAACAAGCGGAGGAATCTAAAAGGCCAAGGTATGTTGTTCTAATCTTTTTACAAGTTTAAATATATTATCTTCCAATCCCTATTTAATTCTAAAACCCTAGACGTTTCATATTGATTTAGTTTTATCACTGCATACTATTTGTACTCTTATTCTACTTTATATGATGTTTGGAGGAACTTGAAGATTAATGTATGCTTTTCTGATCTGTATGTGAATTTAAGTTGATTTTTTCTAACTTATGAATTATGAAGAAAAAGGTCTAAATTGTATTGATTCAATCAAATAATTAAAACAAATAATACAAAAGAGGAATGATAAAAACAGATTATATTCCCAAAGAATAGGGATAGTATATAACCAAATAAATTTTAAATAATCTAACTATAAAGTCAAATATAAAAAAAAAATAGAGATTTTCCAACACTCTCTCTCAAGTTAGAGAATAGATATTTTCTATTCTTAACATGTTTGTAACTTCATGAAATCTCGTAGTAGGAAATCTTATGGTAAAAACATCAGTTTGTTAATTCCTGGAAGGATTATATGGAATAGTAATGAGACCATTATCTAACTTTTCTTTAATGAAATGCCAATCCACCTCAATATGTTTTGTCTTATCATGTTGAACTGGATTGTTAGCAATTCTTATAGTTGATTTGTTGTCACAATACGACCTCATCCCTACTCTTTTAATTATTTGGTCACTCAAAAGTATCTTAAGTTATAATAACTCACTTTTACTTTTCTATCTTACATCTTGCTCCTCTTCTCTTAATTTTTTTTTGTTTTATATATTTAAATTTTCCTTAATTTCATTTTTAATATACAATTTTGTGTTTTTATTTCTTTTTATTTTAATATTTAATTTTCATTTTTTCTATTTTTTTGATTTTTTTCTATCTAATATCTTTTTTTTTCATATTCTCCTCCTCTTTTATATTTAGGTTTACTTTGTACCATATTTTTTGTTTTATATTTTTTATTTAGTTTTCTATTCTACATCTTGTTCTTCTTCTCTTAATTTTTTTGTTTTATATATTCAAATTCTTATTCTTAATTTTCTTCTTCCTCTACTTCTTAAGTTTATCTTTTGTATATAATTTTTTATTTTTTATTTTATGATTAATTTTTATTTTTTATATTTTATTACATTTTTATCTTACATTTTGTTTCTCTTCCCTTAATTTTTTATTTTTCTATGTAATAATTTTAAATTCTTCTTAATTTTCTTTTTAATTTATAATTTTGTGATTTCTTTTTTCCTTGTTTTTGTTTTATGATTAATTTTTTATTTCATAACTTCTCTTAATTTTCTATCTATCTATTTTATATTCTTCTTTTTCTTCTTGTTTTTCTTTCTTTTGTATATTTTCTATTTTTTATATTTTTTATTCACTTTTTTCTATTTTCTGATTTATAGTTAATTCTACATTTTATATATTTTTTGTCTCAATTTTTTATTTTATATTCTCCTCTTCTTTACCTTGTAATTTTTGTTTTATATTTTCTTTGTATCTTCTGTTTTAAAATTATTTTTTTTATTTTCTTAATTTTTTATTTTGTCTTCTATTTTATTTTTTTGTTTTTATTATCCTTCTTTTTTTCTCATTCTTATCTAAAATTTTCTAAGTTATGGTTTCTAGTTTATATTTAATTTTATTTTTTTTTATATATTTTTATCTTATTTTTCTATTATAGATTTTTTGTTGTATACTCTTTTTATTTCCTTAATATTTATTCAATATGGAGTTGGTATAAAATCCTATCGTATGATTTTAATCTTAATTTTATCATATTTTAAATTATTGGATTTATCTTATAATTAGTATAATTGATAATTAAAAAATCAGTCTGTAATGGTGTAATAAAATTTACTAACCATACAGTTCGGTTCGATTCATTATGATTTGGTTCAAAAGCATGGACCCTAAATCCTAAATCATAAACCCTAAACTCTAAATTTAAATTCTAAACTGAACTAGACTATTGATAAATTTTGTTACATCGTTACATACCGATTTTTTAATTATCAATTATACTAATCCTAAGAAAAATATCATCATCAAATAATCCTTCTATTCTAACCTACATTATCATCCTCAACGAAGAATATGTGGTATACTTTTCTCAACCAATGATCACTGCGGGGGCAACTGGAGTGGATACAAGCTATGTGGTTATATCCAATTCCATCCAATTTATGCATGCTGCTCTTGCCTTCAACAGTAGTGTTATTGCTCCTGGCGTTGTTACTACCACAACTACCACTAATCCAGTTGCTGCTTTACCTACCCCACATGGATCAACTCCTTGTCTCTCATCCAGGGGACAAAGGTAAATATCATTGCACTAGACCTCAATGATGAAACAAAGGGTTTGTTATTACAAGCTAGGACACCAGTCTTACAAAGATTGGATAATAGGCAAAAGCTAATTTTTGGTTGTCTACAACCTACTCTACAAGTTAAGGAAGTTAATACAAATAATGCAAGGAAAGAAACGATTAGTGGGGTGTTTGGATGGCTGCGAGATATCAATTCAAAGCAGAAGCAAGTTGTTACAATCCCCACCTTCAGTTCCCTATTAGCACTACAAGAGTTGAAGAAGAACAAAGGAATAAGACGTCTTCGATCTTCTTCAAATGAAAAAGTAGCAACGTCATCTTCTAATATCAGATTGATTAATGGATGAGTAATAAATCCGACAAAAAGGATACTCGTGTCAAATCTATAGCATAAAAGAATCAAATGGTTGTAAAATGTCAAAGGCATAAAAAGAACAAAACAAGAAAAAACATAAAAAAAGAAGAAAAATAAATAAAATTTATGTTTAGCCTATGATGGAATGTCTAATCAGATCAAAATTATTTAGTCAAATATGTATTTTATACTTCTCAAAGAAAAATATAAAATAAAAACTTTCACTAAAAAAATCCACTAAGAACAAAAAAAAAAATCAGTATTTAGGTAACAACCTTTTATTTTAGAGATAAAGTTTGTGAAAATGAAAGAAAGATATTTAAAGATAAGGATGGTTACTGATAAAATATAGTGGAGTTGAAGTCTTTACACCTTCCTCTCCCCCCATCATCCTATGCTTACTTTGGGAATGCACGCATTAAAATATACTAACTAATCTACAAGTAACTAGAAGTCTATTAGTAATAATTTTCTTCTAGAGGCAAAATATCGAACGATAACCTCTCAAAAAGTTTCTTTTAGAGGCAAAATATCAACCTCTCCCCCCAAATAAATAATACAAAAATAAAATCCCAAATGGACATATCTCATATGAAAAATTAAGTCAAGAGAGACGGATTCGAAGAGTAAGAATCGGTTAGCATCCATGAGTCTACAAATCTTAGATCCTCAAAAGAGGAATAAAATTACTAGGTCAAGAAAAAGAACAAAAAGAAAATAGAGAAAATTGGATCGCAAGTTAGAATTAGGAAGACTAACCCAACCTCAACTCGATATATTATCGACCAAAAATGATTTGACCATGACAAATGATTTGATGCACTCTTCTATTTAAACTTAGGATTTACCTTACTTAGTACCCTTCTATGTTTAAAATTCTCTTCATTATGATGTCTTAAGTCTTATTCTCGGATTCCACCAACCCAAGACCAATTTTGGACTGAATCCTATTCAGTTTAGGACTTGGGAAGGATGAATCTTTATTTAGGAATTTATTTTCATAGGTTAACTTATTTAGAACTTCTACCAACCCAATTAATGGGTTTAAACTGAGTTATATTCAGTTTAGGATTTAGGAAGCCAGAAACTTACTCAAATTGGATTTCTGGTATTTGTATAAATAGGCCTTCAGTCCTATGGATGAGAGATAACTTTTATTCTCAATAAAGTTCTACTTTAGTAAATTTTCTCTCTTTCTTGTGGATTCAAGGAGTTCTTAACAGAGGCAATGATATTTTCCTCGTCTACCACGCTTGTTGCTACGTCAAGTGGTATCAGAGCGAGGCTCTCCTTGCTTAATGTCTAACGACGACGCAACCAACAGCAACCCTAGGGACGGTGCTCCTGTGGGTAATCACATCAGTCGTGAGTATTTTGATTCGACCATGGAGGCAATCCAAAACTCACTTGCAAGGTTGATGCTGAGGATGGATCAACTTGAAGGCCTGAATCAACCACGTTGATGGATCGATGAAGTGACTCGCGATCCAATTGGTTGAGGAAAGGCTTCGCAAGTGAATCCAAAGGGTTTACAAATCCTTGAAAATTCCAGTGATGAAGAAGTTGAAGACATCCTTCATCGACCAGTTTCTGAGTATGATAGACATCATGATTTTCGCTTGAAGATTGATCTCTCATCTTTCAATGGCCAACTTCAGATCGAAGATTTTCTCGATTGGCTTGCTGAAGTGGAATGGTTCTTTGACTACATGGAGATTCCAGATTCGAAGAAAGTGAAGCTTGTTGCTTACCGACTCAAGGGGGGTGCATCAGCATGGTGGGAACACATCCAGTTGGAAAGGACACGCCAAAATAAAGCTCCAATTCGAGCATGGCCACGGATGAAGGCTCTTCTCGAAAAGTAATTCCTTCCCATAGATTATGACCAGGTACTCTTTCAGTAATATCAAAATTATCGACAGGGTAATCGCTGTATGAAGGCATATGTTGAGGAGTTCTATCACCTATCAGCACGTAATAATCTAATAGAGACTGAATCTCATCAAGTGGCAAGATTCATCGGTGGGCTACGCATAACCATCCAAGATAGGATTTATTTACAACCTATTTGGACGGTTAATGAGGCTGTGAGGAGTGCAACTCGTGTGGAGTCCCAATTGGAGCGACCTGTCATCAGAAATCAGGTGGGGAGAACCATTGGTGAGAATTCAAAAGGAGCACAATCTATTCCTAATAGAGGTGCAGCTACATAACCTGCTCGACCTCCCACACAAGTGAGTCTTGAAGCTAGACCTATAAGGCCATCAGGAAATGCCACATCAGCAAAGAACCCAAGTTCAAATACTAATCTAAAGTGCTATCGTTGTGGAAAATTTGGACATCGTTCTAATGTTTGTCCAGCACGACAACCTGTGAACTTGGCTATTGAAGATAATTTTGTTGCTGACAATTTACATGACTCAAAAGATGATGACCTAGCTTGTGATCAAGAAAACTATGAAGATGGAATATTCGAGGATCCTGATGGTGAAAGGTCATCTTTAGTAGTTCGAAATCTGATGTACATCCCAAAGCAAGAGGAAAATCTACAACGTCACAATATCTTTCGCACTCGATGCACAGTAAATGGCAAGATCTGTGACATGATTATTAATGGAGGAAGCAGTGAAAGCATCATCTCCAAGACTATGGTTGACAAGCTTCAATTGAAGATGGAATCACATCCTTCTCCCTACAAGATCGGCTGGATTAAAAAAGTTGGTGAAACCAAGGTAACTGAACAGTGTCAAATTTGTTTTTCCATTGAAAAATTCTACAAGGATAAGGTAACCTGTGATATTGTGGAGATGAATGCATGCCATATTCTTCTTGGCAGACCTTGGCAATTTGATAGAGATTCTACACATCGTGGGCGAGACAATCGCTACATCTTCTTCAAATATGGAAAGAAAATTATCCTTACCCCCATTGGCGAAGAGCGTCGACCCAAAAGTTTACAAGAGGAGGGTCACTCCTTCCTGATGTGCAAAATTTTATAAACGAGGCTAAAGAGACATCCCAAATATTTGTTGTGATTGAGAAAGGAATGGAGACAATGCCCACTGAAGCTCCAAAAGGCTTGCAACCCTTCCTAGATGAATTCAAGAAAATCATGCCCGATGATCTTCCTGATGAACTACCCCCAATGAGAGATATTCAGCACCACATTGACCTTGTTCCTGGAGAAAGTTTACCAAATATGCTCCACTACAAAATGAGTCCAAAAGAGTCACAAATTTTACAAGACAAGATTGAGGAGTTGATCAGAAAAGGAATGGTCAGAGTCAGCATGAGACCATGTGCAGTTCCAGCCTTATTGACACCTAAGAAAGATGGAAGTTGACGGATGTGTGTAGATAGTCGAGCTATCAACCGAATCACGGTAAAGTATAGATTCCCAATTCCTCACTTAGAGGACATGTTGGACATGTTGGAAGGGTCAAAGGTTTTCTTCAAGATAGATTTGAGGAGTGGATACCATCAAATCAGAATTAGACCCGGTGATGAATGGAAAACTACTTTCAAAAGAAAAGAAGGACTTTATGAGTGACTTGTTATGCCTTTTGGACTCTCAAATGCACCAAGTACCTTCGTGCGATTGTTGAATCAGGTACTCAAACCTTTCATTGGTCATTTTGTTGTTGTTTACTTTGATGATATCCTGGTGTACAGCATAATGAAGAAGAACATAAAAGACATCTAACAGAAGTACTTACTGTGCTGAAGAAGGAGAAGTTGTACATCAACTCAAAGAAATGCCATTTTATGACTGACCACTTGGTGTTCTTGGGTTTCGTTGTAAGTGCTGAAGGCATTCATGTTGATGAAGAAAAGGTAAAAGCTATTAAGGAATGGCCTATACCCAGAAATGTATCAGAAGTTAGAAGCTTCCATGGTCTGGCGACATTCTATCGGAGGTTTGTCAAAAACTTTAGTTCCATTATGGCACCAATAACTGAATATTTGAAGCAACGCAAGTTCTCCTGGACTCAAGAAGCTAATAGATGCTTTGAGTTGATTAAGGAGAAGTTATCTATTGTACCTATTTTGGCATTTCCTAGCTTCGAGAAGTTATTTGAGGTAGATTGTGATGCTTCGTACATAGGCATTGGAGCCGTTCTATCCCAGGAAGGAAGACCAGTAGCTTTCTATAGTGAAAAGTTGAGTGAAGCTCGAATGAAGTGGTCAACATATGAGCTGGAATTTTATGCTGTTGTACAAGCAGTTCGTTATTGGAAGCACTATCTAATTCAATGAGAGTTCATTCTATATACTGACCACCAAGCTTTGAAATTCATTGATAGCCAGAAGGACTTGAATTGCATGCATGGTCGATAGTCGTCATTCTTACAGCAATACACCTATGTTTTGAAATACAAATTTGGACAAAAAAATAAGGTGGCAGATGCTTTGAGCCGTAGGGCAGCCTTGATGGTAACTACAAGCAACGAAGTTGAAAGGTTTGATTATTTGAAGGAATTGTTTGCTGAAGATGAAGATTTTAAAGAGGGGTATAGAAAGTGCCAAGTAGGACAAAGAAGTGATTTATATCTCCACGAAGGCTTTCTCTTTAAGGGTTCTCATCTTTGCATTCCAAGGTGCTCCTTGAGAGAAAAGGTGGTGAAAGACTTGCATAGCAGTGGCTTAGATGGACATCTTGGGCGTGACAAGAGCATTGCACTAGTTGAAGAGCGCTACTACTGGCCACAACTTAAAAGGGATGTTGATCGCTTTGTACAAAGATGCTATGTATGCCAAACAGCCAAAGGAAGCTCTCAAAACACTGGCCTTTATACCCCATTGTCTGTGCCAAATGCCCCATGGGAGGATCTATCGATGGATTTTGTTTTGGGCCTCCCCAGGACTCAACGAGGCTTAGATTCAGTATTTGTTGTTGTCGACAGATTTTTCAAGATGACACACTTCATTCCATGTAAGAAGACAGCAGATGCAACAAGGGTGGCTAATTTATTCTTTCAGGAGATTGTAAGGCTACATGGAGTGCCAAAGACTATCACTTCTGATCATGACACAAAATTTTTAAGTCACTTTTGGAAGACATTGTGGAGGCGATTTGAATAGTCTCTACAATTTAGTAGTGCTTCTCATCCACAAACAGATGGACAAATGAAGTGGTGGAATCGAACACTTCTAAACATTCATTCGGTGTATTTTTGTCTTGCAATAGACAAACCAAAGCAGTGGGACTATGCACTCACACCACGCTAAATTTGCTTTCAATAACATGAAGAACAGGTCCTACGGGAAATCGCCATTTGAAAATTGTCAATGGAAGAACACCAAAATACCCGCTGGATTTGGTGGTTGTTGCCCAAATTATCAGGAAACAAGCCTTAGCTGCAGACAATAGGTCTAGAGGAGAATTATTGCAGTGCATACTGACGGTAAGTGGTGAAAGAAGAAATTGGAGAATCCAACGCCCAATACAAAATTAAAGCGGGGACATTCATAAGCATTCAAAAGAGTTTCAAGAAGGAGATCTGGTGCGGTGCACTTGAGGCAGGAACAGTTTCACGCTCCCCCGGAACTTACAGCCAAACGAAACATAAGAAATGGGCCACTGAAGATTACTAAGAAAAATAAACAACAATGCCTATGTCATCGCTCTCCCGAAGGATGGGATCCCTCACACACCCAACACTTTTAATATTCAAGATTTGTTTGACTACTTATATTATGTTATACTCTACTTATGGATATTAGTACTTATTTTTGGGAAATGTATCTCGTGCCCTTTGCAGATTATATTTATATTTTTTCGTATTTTGCAATTCAATTTAGTATATACGTATTTTCATTTATCAAGCTATTTAATAAGAGAAAAATATATTAAATAAGTCCAAAATTAATTATTTTATTATTTTTGGCCATTTTTAATTTTATATTAATTTTTTCATGAACATACTCTTTTATGATGTTATTGTATTATATTATTCTATTTACTTACGAATGAAGTATCAATTTTTGAAAAATAATATATATTTTGTGTTCATAAATTATTTCTATATTTTTTAAGTTTGTACCGACTATAGTATTAAATTCAACACATTTTTTTACAATCGAGAGGACTAATCAATTTCTGATTCCCCACAAAAAATATCCATCCAAACACCGGAGTTAAACAGTTTCCACAATTCCCTCACTTTCAAGGAATTAACAGAGATGACCAATTTCTCAATTCCATATTGAAAATTCCTCGGATCGACACTTGAGGCACTCTTGGGTTGGACTTCAAATCGCAGGAATCGAGAGAATTGAAGGAATTAAAAGTCCGACTCCTTAGTGACGGTGTTTAGAACGACTGAAAAATTCGAAATTGACGGAATCAGACAATTCTCATCCCTTTCCAATTTCGGTTTTGAATTCTGAAAATTTTGAGAGTAATTCATCTAATTCCCGGGAATTGTGGTGGGGCCCACAAATTAACATTTAGGCCATTTTTAAAGGTTCTTTATTTTTAAACTAATTTACCTGTTTTAATTTTGGAGTATTAATTCCACTAAAAAAATTTATATTTAAAAATTTCAAGATTAAATTTACCAAATCATTTAACTCGTTAGCTAAAATATAATAATCAAATCTTGAATTAATTTTATCATATGCAAATAATCGTTCGATTATGGGCAATTTTAATAGTTATATTCATTTTTGAAATAATAAATTATTTTTCTAAAAAATATTGGTTTTACCGTAATCAAATTATTTAATAGGAAAAAATATTAAATAAATCCTTATTTAATTGCATTATAATTATAGAATTCTTTATTTTTCGGCCACTTTCAAATTTATGTTAATTTTTTAATTAACTTAGCATTTTCTAAGATTAATATATTATATTATACTGTTTACTTATAAATAAACTACTTATTTCTTGGAAAATAGTATATATGTGTTGTTTGTAGATTATATTTATATTCTTTTTAGTATTTTATAACAAAATTTAATATAAGATAATATATATATATATATATGACATTCGTCAGACTATTTAATAAGAAAAAAATATATTAAATAAATCCCGAATTAATTTTATTATAATTATACAATTCATTATTTTTGGGCCATTTTCAAATTTATGTCATTTTCTAAATTTGCTCATGTTTTCAAATATTAAAGTATTATATTATTCTCTTTACTTAAAAATAAAGTATTAATTTTCAAAAAAGAATATCTATTTTGTGTTTCGAATTATATTTACATTTTCAAAGTTTGTACTAAACATAATATTAAATTTAATATATTTTTTGGAATAGATAGAACTAATCAATTTCTAATTTCACCCAAAAAAATACTCGTGCAAACACCGGAATTACACAATTCCAAAAATTTCGCCACTTTCTGGGAATTGACTGTGTTGACCAATTTCTCAGTTCCAGATTGGGAATTCATCCGAATGGCGCTTAAGGGTCTGCTCGGATGGATTCCGAATCCTGGGAATCGAGAGAATCGGAGGAATTAAAAGTCCAACTCCTTAATTACGGTGTATAGTTCGATTTCAAAATTCGGAATCGACGGAATTGGGCAATTCCTACCCTCTTCCAATTCCGGTTTTGAGTTCCAAAAATCTTGAGAGAAATACATCTAATTCCTTGGAATTAAGGCGGGGCCCACGAATTAGCATCTAGTCCATTTTTCAAAAGTTCTTTATTTTAAATGAATTTACTTGTATTAATTTTAAAATATTTCTTTCGCTAAAAATAAATTATATTTAAAAATTGTAATGTTAAATTTATCAAATTATTTGACTCGTCACCTAAAATAAAATAAATAAATCCGGAATTGCTTTTATTATATTTATATAATTATTTATTTTTGGGCCGTTTTAATAATTATATTATTTTATTAATAATAAATTGTATCTTAAAAAAATACCTATTTTATATTTATCAAATTATTTGATTAAAAAATTAATAGATCTTGAATTAACTCTATTATAACCCTAGAATTCTTTATTTCTGGGCTTTTTTTCAATCTTTACTAATTTATTTAATTAACTTGATATTTCCTAATTTTAATATATTATATTATTCTATTTACTGGTAAATAAATTATGTATTTCTAAAAAATAGTATATATGTTATGTTTGTGAATTATATTTATACTTTTTAGTATTTTGTAATAAATTTAATACTAAATTTAATATAAGTGTATTTTACCTTTATCAAAATATTTTGTAAGACAATTTTATTTTAAATAAATGCTAAATTAATCGTATTATAACTATAGAATTCTTTCTTTTTGAGCTACTTTTAGATTTATATTAATTTTTCATTAACTTAGCATTTTCTACTATTAGCATATTTTATTGTTTTACTTCTAAATAATGTATTTAGTTTTATAAAGTTGTATAGACGTTACGTTTGCAAATTATATTTATATTTTTGAAGCATTTTACAACTGAATTTAATATTAAATTTGATATATATGTATTTAACGTTTATCAAACCATTTAATATGAAAAAGAAATATTAAATAAATCTCGAATTAACTATATTAAAATAAGAATTCTTTATTTGTGGGCGATTTTCACATTTATATTAATATTTTAATTAACTCGTTATTTTTCATATTCTCTTTAGTTATATGGAAAGTATTAATTTTCAAAAGATAATGTATATTTTCTATTTATAAATTATATTTATATTATTTTTTTGCACAAAATGTAATATTAAATTTAATATATTCCTTAAAATTGAGAGAATTAATCAATTTCTAATTCATCATCCAAATTCCAAAATTAAACAATTCTAACGATTTAATCAATTTCTCGAAATTCACAGAGTTGACCAACTACTCAATTCCGAATCGCGAATTCGCCCAAATAGTTCCCCAAGGGTCTCTTGGGAGGAATGGAAGGTCCAATACCTTAATTACGGTGTCTAGTTCGATCCAAAAATTTGGAGATTGACGGAATTAGAGAATTCCTACCCTTTCCAAATTCCGGATTTGAATTTCGAAAATTTCGAGAGAAATTCAAATAATTTTCGAAAATTACGGTGGGTCCCACAAATTAAATGACGAAATTATATAACATGTAGGGCGTTTTAAAAAAGTTTTTAGTTTTAAATTGATTTACTTGTTTTAGTTTTAAAATATTTATTTGACAAAATATAGCTTGCCTTTAAGGAAAATTGTAATTTTAAATCTATCAAATTATTTAACTCGGTAGCTAAAATATAATAAACAAATCTTGAGTTAATTTTATAATATTTAAATAGTTCTTCGTTTATGGGCCATTCTATGCGATATATTAATTTTTGAATTAATATACTGTTTTTCTAAGAAAATATTTTTTTACGGTAATCAAATTATTTCACCGGAAAAAATGCAAAATAAATCCTAAATTAATTGTATTCCAATTATGGAATTATTTATTCTCGGGCCGCTTTTAAATTTATATTATTTTTTTGTTAACGTAGCATTTCCTAATATTAATATATTATGTTATACTCTTTACTTATCGATATAGTACTTATTTTTGAGAAATAGTATATATGTGAGGTTTGCAGATTATATTTATATTTTTTTTAGTATTTTGCGATTCAATTTAGTATATATGTATTTTTCATTTATCAAGCTATTTAATAAGAGAGAAATATATTAAATAAATCCAAAATTAATTATTTCATTATTTTTTGGCCATTTTTAATTTTATATTAATTTTTTCATGAACATACTCTTTTATGATGTTATTGTATTATATTATTCTATTTACTTACGAATGAAGCATCAATTTTTGAACAATAATATATATTTTGTGTTCATAAATTATTTCTATATTTTTTAAGTTTGTACCGAATATAATATTAAATTCAACGCATTTATTACAATCGAGAGGACTAATCAATTTCTGATTCCCCACAAAAAATATCCATCCAAACACCGGAATTAAACAGTTTCCACAATTCCCTCACTTTCAAGGAATTAACAGAGATGACCAATTTCTCAATTCCGGATTGAAAATTCCTCGGATTGAAGGAATTAAAAGTCCGACTCCTTAGTTACGGTGTTTAGCACGACTGAAAAATTCGAAATTGACGGAATCAGACAATTCTCATCCCTTTCCAATTTCGGTTTTGAATTCCGAAAATTTTGAGAGTAATTCATTTAATTCCCGGGAATTGTGGTGGGGGCCCACAAATTAACATTTAGGCCATTTTTAAAGGTTCTTTATTTTTAAACTAATTTACCTGTTTTAATTTTGGAGTATTAGTTCCACTAAAAAAATTTATATTTAAAAATTTCAAGATTAAATTTACCAAATCATTTAACTCGTTAGCTAAAATATAATAATCAAATCTTGAATTAATTTTATCATATGCAAATAATCGTTCAATTATGGGCAATTTTAATAGTTATATTCATTTTTGAAATAATAAATTATTTTTCTAAAAAATATAGGTTTTACGGTAATCAAATTATTTAATAGGAAAAAATATTAAATAAATCCTTATTTAATTGCATTATAATTATAGAATTCTTTATTTTTGGGCCACTTTCAAATTTATGTTAATTTTTTAATTAACTTAGCATTTTCTAAGATTAATATATTATATTCTACTGTTTACTTATAAATAAACTACTTATTTCTTGGAAAATAGTATATATGTGTTGTTTGTAGATTATATTTATATTCTTTTTAGTATTTTATAACAAAATTTAATATAAGATAATATATATATATATATATATATATGACATTCGTCAGACTATTTAATAAGAAAAAAATATATTAAATAAATCCCGAATTAATTTTATTATAATTATACAATTCATTATTTTTGGGCCATTTTCAAATTTATGTCATTTTCTAAATTTGCTCATGTTTTCAAATATTAAAGTATTATATTATTCTCTTTACTTAAAAATAAAGTATTAATTTTCAAAAAAGAATATCTATTTTGTGTTTCGAATTATATTTACATTTTCAAAGTTTGTACTAAACATAATACTAAATTTAATATATTTTTTGGAATACATAGAACTAATCAATTTCTAATTTCACACAAAAAATACTCGTGCAAACACCGGAATTACACAATTCCAAAAATTCCGCCACTTTCTAGGAATTGACTGTGTTGACCAATTTCTCAGTTCCAGATTGGGAATTCATCGGAATGGCGCTTAAGGGTCTGCTCGGATGGATTCCGAATCCTGGGAATCGAGAGAATCGGAGGAATTAAAAGTCCAACTCCTTAATTACGGTGTATAGTTCGATTTCAAAATTCGGAATCGACGGAATTGGGCAATTCCTACCCTCTTCCAATTCCGGTTTTGAGTTCCAAAAATCTTGAGAGAAATACATCTAATTCCTTGGAATTAAGGCGGGGCCCACGAATTAGCATCTAGTCCATTTTTCAAAAGTTCTTTATTTTAAATGAATTTACTTGTATTAATTTTAAAATATTTCTTTCGCTAAAAATAAATTATATTTAAAAATTGTAATGTTAAATTTATCAAATTATTTGACTCCTTACCTAAAATACAATAAATAAATCCGGAATTGCTTTTATTATATTTATATAATTATTTATTTTTGGGCCGTTTTAATAATTATATTATTTTATTAATAATAAATTGTATCTTAAAAAAATACCTATTTTATATTTATCAAATTATTTCATTAAAAAATTAATAGATCTTGAATTAACTCTATTATAACCCTAGAATTCTTTATTTCTGGGCTTTTTTTCAATCTTTACTAATTTATTTAATTAACTTGATATTTCCTAATTTTAATATATTATATTATTCTATTTACTGGTAAATAAATTATGTATTTCTAAAAAATAGTATATATGTTATGTTTGTGAATTATATTTATACTTTTTAGTATTTTGTAGTAAATTTAATACTAAATTTAATATAAGTGTATTTTACCTTTATCAAAATATTTTGTAAGACAATTTTATTTTAAATAAATGCTAAATTAATCGTATTATAACTATAGAATTCTTTGTTTTTGAGCTACTTTTACATTTATTTTAATTTTTCATTAACTTAGCATTTTCTACTATTAGCATATTTTATTGTTTTACCTGTAAATAATGTATTTAGTTTTATAAAGTTGTATAGACGTTACGTTTGCAAATTATATTTATATTTTTGAAGCATTTTACAACTGAATTTAATATTAAATTTGATATATATGTATTTAACGTTTATCAAACCATTTAATATGAAAAAGAAATATTAAATAAATCTCGAATTAACTATATTAAAATAAGAATTCTTTATTTGTGGGCGATTTTCAAATTTATATTAATATTTTAATTAACTCGTTATTTTTCATATTCTCTTTAGTTATATGGAAAGTATTAATTTTCAAAAGATAATGTATATTTTCTATTTATAAATTATATTTATATTATTTTTTTTGCACAAAATGTAATATTAAATTTAATATATTCCTTAAAATTGAGAGAATTAATCAATTTCTAATTCATCATCCAAATTCCAAAATGAAACAATTCTAACGATTTCCTCAATTTCTCGACATTGACAGAGTTGATCAATTACTCAATTCCAAATCGCGAATTCGTCCAAATAGTTCCCTAAGGGTCTCCTGGGAGGAATGGAAGGTCCAATACCTTAATTACGGTGTCTAGTTCGATCCAAAAATTTGGAGATTGACGGAATTAGAGAATTCCTACCCTTTTCAAATTCCGGATTTGAATTTCGAAAATTTCGAGAGAAATTCAAATAATTTTCGGAAATTACGGTGGGTCCCACAAAGTAAATGACGAAATTATATAACATGTAGGGCTTTTTAAAAAAGTTTTTAGTTTTAAATTGATTTACTTGTTTTAGTTTTAAAATATTTATTTGACAAAATATAGTTTGCCTTTAAAGAAATTTGTAATTTTAAATCTATCAAATTATTTAACTTGGGAGCTAAAATATAATAAACAAATCTTGAGTTAATTTTATTATATTTAAATAATTCTTCGTTTATGGGCCATTCTAAGCAATATATTAATTTTTGAATTAATATATTATTTTTCTAAGAAAATATTTTTTTACGGTAATCAAATTATTTAACCGGAAAAAATGTAATATAAATCCTAAATTAATTGTATTCCAATTATGGAATTATTTATTTTCGGACCGCTTGTAAATTTATATTATTCTTTTGTTAACGTAGCATTTCCTAATATTAATATATTATGTTATACTCTTTACTCATCGATATAGTACTTATTTTTGAGAAATAGTATATATGTGACGTTTGCAGATTATATTTATATTTTTTTTTGGTATTTTGCAATTAAATTTAGTATATATGTATTTTTCATTTATCAAGCTATTTAATAAGAGAAAAATATATTAAATAAATCCAAAATTAATTATTTTATTATTTTTGGCCATTTTTAATTTTATATTAATTTTTTCATGAACATACTCTTGTATGATGTTATTGTATTATATTATTCTATTTACTTACGAATGAAGTATCAATTTTTGAAAAATAATAAATATTTTGTGTTCACAAATTATTTCTATATTTTTTAAGTTCGTACCGAATATAATATTAAATTCAACACATTTTTTACAATCGAGAGGACTAATCAATTTCTGATTCCCCACAAAAAATATCCATCCAAACACCGGAATTAAACTGTTTCCACAATTCCCTCACTTTCAAGGAATTAACAGAGATGACCAATTTCTCAATTCCATATTGAAAATTCCTCGGATCGACACTTAAGGCACTCTTGGGTTGGACTTCAAATCGCAGGAATCGAGAGAATTGAAGGAATTAAAAGTCCGACTCCTTAGTTACGGTGTTTAGAACGACTGAAAAATTCGAAATTGACGGAATCAGACAATTCTCATCCCTTTCCAATTTCGGTTTTGAATTCCGAAAATTTTGAGAGTAATTCATCTAATTCCCGGCAATTATGGTGGGGCCCACAAATTAACATTTAGGCCATTTTTAAAGGTTCTTTATTTTTAAACTAATTTACCTGTTTTAATTTTGGAGCATTTGTTCCACTAAAAAAATTTATATTTAAAAATTTCAAGATTAAATTTACCAAATCATTTAACTCGTTAGCTAAAATATAATAATCAAATCTTGAATTAATTTTATCATATGCAAATAATCGTTCAATTATGGGCAATTTTAATAGTTATATTCATTTTTGAAATAATAAATTATTTTTCTAAAAAATATTGGTTTTACGGTAATCAAATTATTTAATAGGAAAAAATATTAAATAAATCCTTGTTTAATTGCATTATAATTATAGAATTCTTTATTTTTTGGCCACTTTCAAATTTATGTTAAGTTTTTAATTAACTTAGCATTTTCTAAGATTAATATATTATATTATACTGTTTACTTATAAATAAACTACTTATTTCTTGGAAAATAGTATATATGTGATGTTTGTAGATTATATTTATTTTATTTTTAGCATTTTGTCACAAAATTTAATATAAAATTATATATAGATATATATAACATTCGTCAGACTATTTAAGAAGAAAAAAATATATTAAATAAATCCCGAAGTAATTTTATTATAATTAAACAATTCATTATTTTTGGGCCATTTTCAAATTTATGTCATTTTCTAAATTTGCTTATGTTTTCAAATCTTAAAGTATTATATTATTCTCTTTGCTTAAAAATAAAGTATTAATTTTCAGAAAAGAATATCTATTTTGTGTTTCGAATTATATTTACATTTTCAAAGTTTGTACTAAACATAATACTAAATTTAATATATTTTTTGGAATACATAGAACTAATCAATTTCTAATTTCACACAAAAAATACTCGTGCAAACACCGGAATTACACAATTCCAAAAATTCCGCCACTTTCTAGGAATTGACTGTGTTGACCAATTTCTCAGTTCCAGATTGGGAATTCATCGGAATGGCGCTTAAGGGTCTGCTCGGATGGATTCCGAATCCTGGGAATCGAGAGAATCGGACGAATTAAAAGTCCAACTCCTTAATTACGGTGTATAGTTCGATTTCAAAATTCGGAATCGACGGAATTGGGCAATTCCTACCCTCTTCCAATTCCGGTTTTGAGTTCCAAAAATCTTGAGAGAAATACATCTAATTCCTTGGAATTAAGGCGGGGCCCACGAATTAGCATCTAGTCCATTTTTCAAAAGTTCTTTATTTTAAATGAATTTACTTGTATTAATTTTAAAATATTTCTTTCGCTAAAAATAAATTATATTTAAAAATTGTAATGTTAAATTTATCAAATTATTTGACTCGTCACCTAAAATAAAATAAATAAATCCGGAATTGCTTTTATTATATTTATATAATTATTTATTTTTGGGCCGTTTTAATAATTATATTATTTTATTAATAATAAATTGTATCTTAAAAAAATACCTATTTCATATTTATCAAATTATTTGATTAAAAAATTAATAGATCTTGAATTAACTCTATTATAACCCTAGAATTCTTTATTTCTGGGCTTTTTTTCAATCTTTACTAATTTATTTAATTAACTTGATATTTCCTAATTTTAATATATTATATTATTCTATTTACTGGTAAATAAATTATGTATTTCTAAAAAATAGTATATATGTTATGTTTGTGAATTATATTTATACTTTTTAGTATTTTGTAGTAAATTTAATACTAAATTTAATATAAGTGTATTTTACCTTTATCAAAATATTTTGTAAGACAATTTTATTTTAAATAAATGCTAAATTAATCGTATTATAACTATAGAATTCTTTGTTTTTGAGCTACTTTTAGATTTATATTAATTTTTCATTAACTTAGCATTTTCTACTATTAGCATATTTTATTGTTTTACTTCTAAATAATGTATTTAGTTTTATAAAGTTGTATAGACGTTACGTTTGCAAATTATATTTATATTTTTGAAGCATTTTACAACTGAATTTAATATTAAATTTGATATATATGTATTTAACGTTTATCAAACCATTTAATATGAAAAAGAAATATTAAATAAATCTCGAATTAACTATATTAAAATAAGAATTCTTTATTTGTGGGCGATTTTCACATTTATATTAATATTTTAATTAACTCGTTATTTTTCATATTCTCTTTAGTTATATGGAAAGTATTAATTTTCAAAAGATAATGTATATTTTCTATTTATAAATTATATTTATATTATTGTTTTTGCACAAAATGTAATATTAAATTTAATATATTCCTTAAAATTGAGAGAATTAATCAATTTCTAATTCATCATCCAAATTCCAAAATGAAACAATTCTAACGATTTCCTCAATTTCTCGAAATTGACAGAGTTGATCAATTACTCAATTCCAAATCGCGAATTCGTCCAAATAGTTCCCTAAGGGTCTCCTGGGAGGAATGGAAGATCCAATACCTTAATTACGGTGTCTAGTTCGATCCAAAAATTTGGAGATTGACGGAATTAGAGAATTCCTACCCTTTTCAAATTCCGGATTTGAATTTCGAAAATTTCGAGAGAAATTCAAATAATTTTCGAAAATTACTGTGGGTCCCACAAATTAAATGACGAAATTATATAACATGTAGGGCGCTTTAAAAAAGTTTTTAGTTTTAAATTGATTTACTTGTTTTAGTTTTAAAATATTTATTTGACAAAATATAGTTTGCCTTTAAAGAAATTTGTAATTTTAAATCTATCAAATTATTTAACTTGGTAGCTAAAATATAATAAACAAATCTTGAGTTAATTTTATTATATTTAAATAATTCTTCGTTTATGGGCCATTCTAAGCAATATATTAATTTCTGACTTAATATATTGTTTTTCTAAGAAAATATTTTTTTACGGTAATCAAATTATTTAACCGGAAAAAATGTAAAATAAATCCTAAATTAATTGTATTCCAATTATGGAATTATTTATTTTCGGGCCGCTTTTAAATTTTTTTTTTTGTTTGTTAACGTAGCATTTCCTAATATTAATATATTACGTTATACTCTTTACTTATCGATATAGTACTTATTTTTGGGAAATAGTATATATGTGACGTTTGCAGATTATATTTATATTTTTTTTAGTATTTTGCAATTAAATTTAGTATATATGTATTTTTCATTTATCAAGCTATTTCATAAGAGAAAAATATATTAAATAAATCCAAAACTAATTATTTCATTATTTTTGGCCATTTTTAATTTTATATTAATTTTTTCATGAACATACTCTTTTATGATGTTATTGTATTATATTATTCTATTTACTAACGAATGAAGTATCAATTTTTGAAAAATGATATATATTTTGTGTTCATAAATTATTTCTATATTTTTTAATTTTGTACCGAATATAATATTAGGTTCAACACATTTTTTACAATCGAGAGGACTAATCAATTTATGATTCCCCACAAAAAATATCCATCCAAACACCGGAATTAAACAGTTTCCACAATTCCCTCACTTTCAAGGAATTAACAGAGATGACCACTTTCTCAATTCCGGATTGAAAATTCCTCGGAACGACACTTAAGGCTCTCTTGGGTTGGACTTCAAATCGCAGGAATCGAGAGAATTGAAGGAATTAAAAGTCCGACTCCTTAGTGACGGTGTTTAGAACGACTGAAAAATTCGAAATTGACGGAATCAGACAATTCTCATCCCTTTACAATTTCGGTTTTGAATTCCGAAAATTTTGAGAGTAATTCATCTAATTCCCGGGAATTGTGGTGGGGCCCACAAATTAACATTTAGGCCATTTTTAAAGGTTCTTTATTTTTAAACTAATTTACCTGTTTTAATTTTGGAGTATTAGTTCCACTAGAAAAATTTATATTTAAAAATTTCAAGATTAAATTTACCAAATCATTTAACTCGTTAGCTAAAATATAATAATCAAATCTTGAATTAATTTTATCATATGCAAATAATCGTTCGATTATGGGCAATTTTAATAGTTATATTCATTTTTGAAATAATAAATTATTTTTCTAAAAAATATTGGTTTTACCGTAATCAAATTATTTAATAGGAAAAAATATTAAATAAATCCTTATTTAATTGCATTATAATTATAGAATTCTTTATTTTTCGGCCACTTTCAAATTTATGTTAATTTTTTAATTAACTTAGCATTTTCTAAGATTAATATATTATATTATACTGTTTACTTATAAATAAACTACTTATTTCTTGGAAAATGGTATATATGTGATGTTTGTAGATTATATTTATATTCTTTTTAGTATTTTATAACAAAATTTAATATAAAATTATATATAGATATATATAACATTCGTCAGACTATTTAATAAGAAAAAAAATATATTATTATAATTACACAATTCATTATTTTTGGGCCATTTTCAAATTTATGTCATTTTCTAAATTTGCTTATGTTTTCAAATCTTAAAGTATTATATTATTCTCTTTGCTTAAAAATAAATTATTAATTTTCAGAAAAGAATATCTATTTTGTGTTTCGAATTATATTTACATTTTCAAAGTTTGTACTAAACATAATACTAAATTTAATATATTTTTTGGAATACATAGAACTAATCAATTTCTAATTTCACACAAAAAATACTCGTGCAAACACCGGAATTACACAATTCCAAAAATTCCGCCACTTTCTAGGAATTGACTGTGTTGACCAATTTCTCAGTTCCAGATTGGGAATTCATCGGAATGGCGCTTAAGGGTCTGCTCGGATGGATTCCGAATCCTGGGAATCGAGAGAATCGGAGGAATTAAAAGTCCAACTCCTTAATTACGGTGTATAGTTCGATTTCAAAATTCGGAATCGACGGAATTGGGCAATTCCTACCCTCTTCCAATTCCGGTTTTGAGTTCCAAAAATCTTGAGAGAAATACATCTAATTCTTTGGAATTAAGGCGGGGCCCACGAATTAGCGTCTAGTCCATTTTTCAAAAGTTCTTTATTTTAAATGAATTTACTTGTATTAATTTTAAAATATTTCTTTCGCTAAAAATAAATTATATTTAAAAATTGTAATGTTAAATTTATCAAATTATTTGACTCGTCACCTAAAATAAAATAAATAAATCCGGAATTGCTTTTATTATATTTATATAATTATTTATTTTTGGGCCGTTTTAATAATTATATTATTTTATTAATAATAAATTGTATCTTAAAAAAATACCTATTTTATATTTATCAAATTATTTGATTAAAAAATTAATAGATCTTGAATTAACTCTATTATAACCCTAGAATTCTTTATTTCTGGGCTTTTTTTCAATCTTTACTAATTTATTTAATTAACTTGATATTTCCTAATTTTAATATATTATATTATTCTATTTACTGGTAAATAAATTATGTATTTCTAAAAAATAGTATATATGTTATGTTTGTGAATTATATTTATACTTTTTAGTATTTTGTAGTAAATTTAATACTAAATTTAATATAAGTGTATTTTACCTTTATCAAAATATTTTGTAAGACAATTTTATTTTAAATAAATGCTAAATTAATCGTATTATAACTATAGAATTCTTTCTTTTTGAGCTACTTTTAGATTTATATTAATTTTTCATTAACTTAGCATTTTCTACTATTAGCATATTTTATTGTTTTACTTCTAAATAATGTATTTAGTTTTATAAAGTTGTATAGACGTTACGTTTGCAAATTATATTTATATTTTTGAAGCATTTTACAACTGAATTTAATATTAAATTTGATATATATGTATTTAACGTTTATCAAACCATTTAATATGAAAAAGAAATATTAAATAAATCTCGAATTAACTATATTAAAATAAGAATTCTTTATTTGTGGGCGATTTTCAAATTTATATTAATATTTTAATTAACTCGTTATTTTTCATATTCTCTTTAGTTATATTGAAAGTATTAATTTTCAAAAGATAATGTATATTTTCTATTTATAAATTATATTTATATTATTTTTTTTGCACAAAATGTAATATTAAATTTAATATATTCCTTAAAATTGAGAGAATTAATCAATTTCTAATTCATCATCCAAATTCCAAAATGAAACAATTCTAACGATTTCCTCAATTTCTCGACATTGACAGAGTTGATCAATTACTCAATTCCAAATCGCGAATTCGTCCAAATAGTTCCCTAAGGGTCTCCTGGGAGGAATGGAAGGTCCAATACCTTAATTACGGTGTCTAGTTCGATCCAAAAATTTGGAGATTGACGGAATTAGAGAATTCCTACCCTTTTCAAATTCCGGATTTGAATTTCGAAAATTTCGAGAGAAATTCAAATAATTTTCGGAAATTGCGGTGGGTCCCACAAATTAAATGACGAAATTATATAACTTGTAGGGCATTTTATAAAAGTTTTTAGTTTTAAATTGATTTACTTGTTTTAGTTTTAAAATATTTATTTGGCAAAATATAGCTTGCCTTTAAAGAAATTTGTAATTTTAAATCTATCAAATTATTTAACTTGGTAGCTAAAATATAATAAACAAATCTCGAGTTAATTTTATTATATTTAAATAATTCTTCGTTTATTGGCCGTTCTAAGTAATATATTAATTTTTGAATTAATATATTGTTTTTCTAAGAAAATAATTTTTTACGGAAATCAAATTATTTAATCGGAAAAAATGTAAAATAAATCCTAAATTAATTGTATTCCAATTATGGAATTATTTATTTTCGGGCCGCTTTTAAATTTATTTTTTTTTTTGTTAACGTAGCATTTCCTAATATTAATATATTATGTTATACTCTTTACTTATGGATATAGTACTTATTTTTGGGAAATAGTATATATGTGACGTTTGCAGATTATATTTATATTTTTTTTTAGTATTTTGCAATTAAATTTAGTATATACGTATTTTCCATTTATCAAGCTATTTAATAAGAGAAAAATATATTAAATAAATCTAAAATTAATTATTTCATTATTTTTTGGCCATTTTTAATTTTTTATTAATTTTTTCATGAACATACTCTTTTATGATGTTATTGTATTATATTATTCTATTTACTTACGAATGAAGCATCAATTTTTGAAAAATAATATATATTTTGTGTTCATAAATTATTTCTATATTTTTTAAGTTTGTACAGAATATAATATTAAATTCAACACATTTTTTACAATCGAGAGGACTAATCAATTTATGATTCCCCACAAAAAATATCCATCCAAACACCGGAATTAAACAGTTTCCACAATTCCCTCACTTTCAAGGAATTAACAGAGATGACCAATTTCTCAATTCCATATTGAAAATTCCTCGGAACGACGCTTAAGGCTCTCGTGGGTTGGACTTCAAATCGCAGGAATCGAGAGAATTGAAGGAATTAAAAGTCCGACTCCTTAGTTACGGTGTTTAGCACGACTGAAAAATTCGAAATTGACGGAATCAGACAATTCTCATCCCTTTCCAATTTCGGTTTTGAATTCCGAAAATTTTGAGAGTAATTCATCTAATGCCCGGGAATTGTGGTGGGGCCCACAAATTAACATTTAGGCCATTTTTAAAGGTTCTTTATTTTTAAACTAATTTACCTGTTTTAATTTTGGAGTATTAGTTCCACTAAAAAAAATTATATTTAAAAATTTCAGGATTAAATTTACCAAATCATTTAACTCGTTAGCTAAAATATAATAATCAAATCTTGAATTAATTTTATCATATGCAAATAATCGTTCGATTATGGGCAATTTTAATAGTTATATTCATTTTTGAAATAATAAATTATTTTTCTAAAAAATATTGGTTTTACGGTAATCAAATTATTTAATAGGAAAAAATATTAAATAAATCCTTGTTTAATTGCATTATAATTATAGAATTCTTTATTTTTGGGCCAACTTTCAAATTTATGTTAATTTTTTAATTAACTTAGCATTTTCTAAGATTAATATATTATATTATACTGTTTACTTATAAATAAACTACTTATTTCTTGGAAAATAGTATATATGTGTTGTTTGTAGATTATATTTATATTCTTTTTAGTATTTTATAACAAAATTTAATATAAGATAATATATATATATATATATGACATTCGTCAGACTATTTAATAAGAAAAAAATATATTAAATAAATCCCGAATTAATTTTATTATAATTATACAATTCATTATTTTTGGGCCATTTTCAAATTTATGTCATTTTCTAAATTTGCTCATGTTTTCAAATATTAAAGTATTATATTATTCTCTTTACTTAAAAATAAAGTATTAATTTTCAAAAAAGAATATCTATTTTGTGTTCCGAATTATATTTACATTTTCAAAGTTTGTACTAAACATAATATTAAATTTAATATATTTTTTGGAATAGATAGAACTAATCAATTTCTGGTCTGGTTTTCTTCTTTCGTTTGCTTTTTCGTTCTGTCTAATTTTCACACAAAAATACTCGTGCAAACACCGGATTACACAATTCCCAAAATTTCCCGCCCTTTCCTAGGAATTGACTGTGTTGACCAATTTCTCAGTTTCAGATTGGGAATTCATCGGAATGGCGCTTAAGGGTCTGTTCGTATGGATTCCGAATCCTACGAATCGAGAGAATCGGAGGAATTAAAAGTCCAACTCCTTAATTACGATGTATAGTTCGATTTCAAAATTCGGAATCGACGGAATTGGGCAATTCCTACCCTCTTCCAATTTCGATTTTGAGTTCCAAAAATTTTGAGAGAAATACATCTAATTCCTTGGAATTAAGGCGGGGCCCACAAATTAGCATCTAGTCCATTTTTCAAAAGTTCTTTATTTTAAATTAATGTACTTGTATTAAATTTAAAATATTTCTTTCGCTAAAAATAAATTATATTTTAAAATTGTAATGTTAAATTTATCAAATTATTTGACTCCTTACCTAAAATACAATAAATAAATCCGGAATTGCTTTTATTATATTTATATAATTATTTATTTTTGGGCCGTTTTAATAATTATATTATTTTATTAATAATAAATTGTATCTTTAAAAAATACCTATTTTATATTTATCAAATTATTTGATTAAAAAATTAATAGATCTTGAATTAACTCTATTATAACCCTAGAATTCTTTATTTCTGGGCCATATTTCAATTTTTACTAATTTATTTAATTAACTTGACATTTTCTAAGATTAACATATTATATGATTCTATTTACTGGTAAATAAATTATGTATTTATAAAAAATAGTATATATGTTATGTTTGTGAATTATATTTATACTTTTTAGTATTTTGTAATAAATTTAATACTGAATTTAATATAAGTCTATTTTACCTTTATCAAAATATTTTGTAAGATAATTTTATTTTAAATAAATGCTAAATTAATCGTATTATAACTATAGAATTCTTTATTTTTGAGCTACTTTTAAATTTATATTAATTTTTCATTAACTTAGCATTTTCTACTATTAGCATATTTTATTGTTTTACTTATAAATAATGTATTTAGTTTTATAAAGTTGTATAGACGTTACGTTTGTAAATTATATTTATCTTTTTGAAGCATTTTACAACTGAATTTAATATTAAATTTAATATATACGTATTTTACGTTTATCAAACCATTTAGTAAGAAAAGGAAATATTAAATAAATCTCGAATTAACTATATTGAAATAAGAATTCTTTATTTCTGGGCGATTTTGAAATTTATATTAATATTTTAATTAACTCAGTATTTTTAATATTCTATTTACTTACGTAGAAAGCATTAATTTTCAAAAGATAATGTATATTTTCTATTTATAAATTATATTTATATTATTCTTTTGCACAAAATGTAATATTAAATTTAATATATTCCCTAAAATTGAGAGAATTAATCAATTTCCAATTCATCATCCAAATTCCAAAATTAAACAATTCTAACGATTTCCTCGATTTCTCCAAATTCACAGAGTTGATCAATTACTCAATTCCAAATCGCGAATTCGTCCAAATAGTTCCCTAAGGGTCTCTTGGGAGGAATGGAAGGTCCAATACCTTAATTACGTGTTCTAGTTTCGATCCAAAATTTGGAGATTGAGACGGAATTAGAGATGCCTACCCGTTTGTCAAATTCCGGAGTTGAATGGCGAAAATTTCGAGGAAATCAAATATTTTCGAAATTAACGGTGGGTCCCACAAATTAATGACGAAATTTATATAACAATGGAGGGCGTGTAAAGAAAGTGTTTTTAGTTTTTAATTATTTACTTGTTTTAAGTTTTAAAATAATTGATTGACAAAATATCGTTTGGCCTTTAAAGAAATTTGTAATTTTAAATCTATCAAATTATTTAACTTGGGAGCTAAAATATAATAAACAAATCTTGAGTTAATTTTATTATATTTAAATAATTCTTCGTTTATGGGCCATTCTAAGTAATATATTAATTTTTGAATTAATATATTGTTTTTCTAAGAAAATATTTTTTTACGGTAATCAAATTATTTAATCGGAAAAAATGTAAAATAAATCCTAAATTAATTGTATTCCAAATATGGAATTATTTATTTTCGGGCCGCTTTTAAATTTATATTTTTTTTTGTTAACGTAGCATTTCCTAATATTAATATATTATGTTATACTCTTTACTTATGGATATAGTACTTAATTTTGGGAAATAGTATATATGTGACGTTTGCAGATTATATTTATATTTTTTTTTAGTATTTTGCAATTAAATTTAGTATATATGTAGTTGTTCCATGTATCAGCTATTTAATAAGAGAAAATATATTAATAAATTCTAAATTAATTATTTCAATTATGGTTTGGCCGATTTTTTTAATTTGTATTGATTTTTTTTTCATGACATACTCTTTATGATGTTATGGTATTTATATTAGTTCTAATTTAACTTTACGAAGGAGCATCAATTGTGAACAATAATATATATTTTGTGTTCATAAATTATTTCTATATTTTTTAAGTTTGTACCGAATATAATATTAAATTCAACGCATTTCTTACAATCGAGAGGACTAATCAATTTCTGATTCCCCACAAAAAATATCCATCCAAACACCGGAATTAAACAGGTTCCACAATTCCCTCACTTTCAAGGAATTAACAGAGATGACCAATTTCTCAATTCCATATTGAAAATTCCTCGGAACGACGCTTAAGGCTCTCTTGGGTTGGACTTCAAATCGCAGGAATCGAGAGAATTGAAGGAATTAAAAGTCCGACTCCTTAGTTACGATGTTTAGCACGACTGAAAAATTCGAAATTGACGGAATCAGACAATTCTCATCCCTTTCCAATTTCGGTTTTGAATTCCGAAAATTTTGAGAGTAATTCATCTAATTCCCGGGAATTGTGGTGGGGCCCACAAATTAACATTTAGGCCATTTTTAAAGGTTCTTTATTTTTAAACTAATTTACCTGTTTTAATTCTGGAGTATTAGTTCCACTAAAAAAATTTATATTTAAAAATTTCAAGATTAAATTTACCAAATCATTTAACTCGTTAGCTAAAATATAATAATCAAATCTTGAATTAATTTTATCATATGCAAATAATCGTTCGATTATGGGCAATTTTAATAGTTATATTCATTTTTGAAATAATAAATTATTTTTCTAAAAAATATTGGTTTTACGGTAATCAAATTATTTAATAGGAAAAAATATTAAATAAATCCTTATTTAAATGCATTATAATTATAAAATTCTTTATTTTTGGGCCACTTTCAAATTTATGTTAATTTTTTAATTAACTTAGCATTTTCTAAGATTAATATATTATATTATACTGTTTACTTATAAATAAACTACTTATTTCTTGGAAAATAGTATATATGTGATGTTTGTAGATTATATTTATATTCTTTTTAGTATTTTATAACAAAATTTAATATAAAATTATATATAGATATATATAACATTCGTCAGACTATTTAATAAGAAAAAAAATATATTATTATAATTACACAATTCATTATTTTTGGGCCATTTTCAAATTTATGTCATTTTCTGAATTTGCTTATGTTTTCAAATTTAAAGTATTATATTATTCTCTTTGCTTACAAATAAAGTATTAATTTTCAGAAAAGAATATCTATTTTGTGTTTCGAATTTTATTTGCATTTTCAAAGTTTGTACTAAACATAACATTAAATTTAATATATTTTTTGGAATAGATAGAACTAATCAATTTCTAATTTCACACAAAAAATACTCGTGCAAACACCCGAATCACACAATTCCAAAAATTCCGCCACTTTCTAGGAATTGACCGTGTTGACCAATTTCTCAGTTCCAGATTGGGAATTCATCGGAACGGCGCTTAAGGGTCTGTTCGGATGGATTCCGAATCCTAGGAATCGAGAGAAACGGAGGAATTAAAAGTCCAACTCCTTAATTACGGTGTATAGTTCGATTTCAAAATTCGGAATCGACGGAATTGGGCAATTCCTACCCTCTTCCAATTCCGGTTTTGAGTTCCAAAAATTTTGAGAGAAATACATATAATTCCTTGGAATTAAGGCGGGGCCCACAAATTAGCATCTAGTCCATTTTTCAAAAGTTCTTTTTTTAAGATTAATTTACTTGTAGTAATTTTAAAATATTTCTTTCGCTAAAAATAAATTATATTTAAAAATTGTTATGTTAAATTTATCAAATTATTTGACTCGTTACCTAAAATACAAGAAATAAATCCGGAATTGCTTTTATTATATTTATATAATTATTTATTTTTGGGCCGTTTTAATAATTATATTATTTTATTAATAATAAATTGCATCTTAAAAAAATACCTATTTTATATTTATCAAATTATTTGATTAAAAAATTAATAAATCTTGAATTAACTCTATTTGAACCCTAGAATTCTTTATTTCTGGGCCATTTTTCAATTTCTACCAATTTATTTAATTAACTTGACATTTTCTAATATTAATATATTATATTATTCTATTTACTGGTAAATAAATTATGTATTTCTAAAAAATAGTATACATGTTATGTTTGTGAATTATATTTATACTTCCTAGTATTTTGTAATTAATTTACTACTAAATATAATATAAATGTATTTTACCTTTATCAAAATATTTTGTAGGACAATTTTATTTTAAGTAAATGCTAAATTAATCGGATTATAACTATAGAATTCTTTATTTTTGAGCTACTTTTAAATTTATATTAATTTTTCATTAACTTAGCATTTTCTACTATTAGCATATTTTATTGTTTTACTTATAAATAATGTATTTTGTTTTATAAAGTTGTATAGAGGTTACGTTTGTAAATTATATTTATCTTTTTGAAGCATTTTACAACTGAATTTAATATTAAATTTAATGTATACGTATTTTACGTCTATCAAACCATTTAGTAAGAAAAGGAAATATTAAATAAATCTCGAATTAACTATATTGAAATAAGAATTCTTTATTTCTGGGCGATTTTGAAATTTATATTAATATTTTAATTAACTCAGTATTTTTAATATTCTATTTACTTATATAGAAAGTGTTAATTTTCAAAAGATAATGTATATTTTCTATTTATAAATTATATTTATATTATTTTTTTGCACAAAATCTAATATTAAATTTAATATATTCCTTAAAATTGAGAGAATTAATCAATTTCTAATTCATCATCCAAATTCCAAAATTAAACAATTCTAACGATTTCCTCAATTTCTCGAAATTGACAGAGTTGATCAATAACTCAATTCCAAATCGCGAATTCGTCCAAATAGTTCCCTAAGGGTCTCTTGGGAGGAATGGAAGGTCCAATACCTTAATTACGGTGTCTAGTTCGATCCAAAAATTTGGAGATTGACGGAATTAGAGAATTCCTACCCTTTTAAAATTCCGGATTTGAATTTCGAAAATTTCGACAGAAATTCAAATAATTTTCGGAAATTGCGGTGGGTCCCACAAATTAAATGACGAAATTATATAACTTGTAGGGCATTTTATAAAAGTTTTTAGTTTTAAATTGATTTACTTGTTTTAGTTTTAAAATATTTATTTGACAAAATATAGCTTGCCTTTAAAGAAATTTGTAATTTTAAATCTATCAAATTATTTAACTTGGTAGCTAAAATATAATAAACAAATCTTGAGTTAATTTTATTATATTTAAATAATTCTTCGTTTATGGGCCATTCTAAGCAATATATTAATTTTTGACTTAATATATTGTTTTTCTAAGAAAATATTTTTTTACGGTAATCAAATTATTTAACCGGAAAAAATGTAAAATAAATCCTAAATTAATTGTATTCCAATTATGGAATTATTTATTTTCGGGCCGCTTTTAAATTTATATTATTCTTTTGTTAACGTAGCATTTCCTAATATTAATATATTATGTTATACTCTTTACTTATCGATATATAGTACTTATTTTTGAGAAATAGTATATATGTGACGTTTGCAGATTATATTTATATTTTTTTTAGTATTTTGCAATTAAATTTAGTATATATGTATTTTTCATTTATCAAGCTATTTAATAAGAGAAAAATATATTAAATAAATCCAAAATTAATTATTTCATTATTTTTTGGCCATTTTTAATTTTATATTAATTTTTTCATGAACATACTCTTTTACGATGTTATTGTATTATATTATTCTATTTACTTACGAATGAAGTATCAATTTTTGAAAAACAATATATATTTTGTGTTCATAAATTATTTCTATATTTTTTTAAGTTTGTACCGAATATAATATTAAATTCAACACATTTTTTACAATCGAGAGGACTAATCAATTTCTGATTCCCCACAAAAAATATCCATCCAAACACCGGAGTTAAACAACTTCCACAATTCCCTCACTTTCAAGGAATTAACAGGGATGACCAATTTCTCAATTCCAGATTGAAAATTCCCCGGAACGACACTTAAGGCTCTCTTGGGTCGGATTTCAAATCGCAGGAATTGAGAGAATTGAAGGAATTAAAAGTCCGACTCCTTAGTTACGGTGTTTAGCACGACTGAAAATTTCGAAATTGACGGAATCAGACAATTCTCATCCCTTTCCAATTTCGGTTTTGAATTCCGAAAATTTTGAGAGTAATTCATCTAATTCCCGGGAATTGTGGTGGGGCCCACAAATTAACATTTAGGCCATTTTTAAAGGTTCTTTATTTTTAAACTAATTTACCTGTTTTAATTTTGGAGTATTAATTCCACTAGAAAAATTTATATTGAAAAATTTCAGGATTAAATTTACCAAATCATTTAACTTGTTAGCTAAAATATAATAATCAAATCTTGAATTAATTTTATGATATGCAAATAACCGTTCAATTATGGGCAATTTTAGTAGTTATATTCATTTTAGAAATAATAAATTATTTTTCTCAAAAATATTGGTTTTACGGTAATCAAATTATTTAATAGGAAAAAATATTAAATGAATCCTTATTTAATTGCATTATAAGTATAGAATTCTTTATTTTTGGGCCACTTTCAAATTTATGTTAATTTTTTAATTAACTTAGCATTTTCTAAGATTAATATATTATATTATACTGTTTACTTATAAATAAACTACTTATTTCTTGGAAAATAGTATATATGTGATGTTTGTAGATTATATTTATTTTCTTTTTAGTATTTTGTAACAAAGTTTAATATAAAATTATATATATATAACATTCGTCAGACTATTTAATAAGAAAAAAAAATATTAAATAAATCCCGAATTAATTTTATTATAATTACACAATTCATTATTTTTGGGCCATTTTCAAATTTATGTCATTTTCTGAATTTGCTTATGTTTTCAAATTTAAAGTATTATATTATTCTCTTTGCTTACAAATAAAGTATTAATTTTCAGAAAAGAATATCTATTTTGTGTTTCGAATTTTATTTGCATTTTCAAAGTTTGTACTAAACATAATATTAAATTTAATATATTTTTTGGAATAGATAGAACTAATCAATTTCTAATTTCACACAAAAAATACTCGTGCAAACACCCGAATCACACAATTCCAAAAATTCCGCCACTTTCTAGGAATTGACCGTGTTGACCAATTTCTCAGTTCCAGATTGGGAATTCATCGGAATGGCGCTTAAGGGTCTGTTCGGATGGATTCCGACTCCTAGGAATCGGGAGAATCGGAGGAATTAAAAGTCCAACTCCTTAATTACGGTGTATAGTTCGATTTCAAAATTCGGAATCGACGGAATTGGGCAATTCCTACCCTCTTCCAATTCCGGTTTTGAGTTCCAAAAATTTTGAGAGAAATACATCTAATTCCTTGGAATTAAGGCGGGGCCCACAAATTAGCATCTAGTCCATTTTTCAAAAGTTCTTTTTTTAAGATTAATTTACTTGTAGTAATTTTAAAATATTTCTTTCGCTAAAAATAAATTATATTTAAAAATTGTTATGTTAAATTTATCAAATTATTTGACTCGTTACCTAAAATACAATAAATAAATCCGGAATTGCTTTTACTATATTTATATAATTATTTATTTTTGGGCCGTTTTAATAATTATATTATTTTATTAATAATAAATTGCATCTTAAAAAAATACCTATTTTATATTTATCAAATTATTTGATTAAAAAAGTAATAAATCTTGAATTAACTCTATCAGAACCCTAGAATTCTTTATTTCTGGGCCATTTTTCAATTTCTACCAATTTATTTAATTAACTTGACATTTTCTAATATTAATATATTATATTATTCTATTTACTGGTAAATAAATTATGTATTTCTAAAAAATAGTATATATGTTATGTTTGTGAATTATATTTATACTTCTTAGTATTTTGTAATAAATTTAATACTAAATATAATATAAATGTATTTTACCTTTATCAAAATATTTTTTACGACAATTTTATTTTAAATAAATGCTAAATTAATCGGATTATAACTATAGAATTCTTTATTTTTGAGCTACTTTTAAATTCGTATTAATTTTTCATTAACTTAGCATTTTCTACTATTAGCATATTTTATTGTTTTACTTATAAATAATGTATTTAGTTTTATAAAGTTGTATAGACGTTACGTTTGTAAATTATATTTATCTTTTTGAAGCATTTTACAACTGAATTTAATATTAAATTTAATATATACGTATTTTACGTTTATCAAACCATTTAGTAAGAAAAGGAAATATTAAATAAATCTCGAATTAACTATACTGAAATAAGAATTCTTTATTTCTGGGCGATTTTGAAATTTATATTAATATTTTAATTAACTCAGTATTTTTAATATTCTATTTACTTATATAGAAAGTATTAATTTTCAAAAGATAATGTATATTTTCTATTTATAAATTATATTTATATTATTTTTTTGCACAAAATCTAATATTAAATTTAATATATTCCTTAAAATTGAGAGAATTAATCAATTTCTAATTCATCATCCAAATTCCAAAATTAAACAATTCTAACGATTTCCTCAATTTCTCGAAATTGACAGAGTTGATCAATAACTCAATTCCAAATCGCGAATTCGTCCAAATAGTTCCCTAAGGGTCTCTTGGGAGGAATGGAAGGTCCAATACCTTAATTACGGTGTCTAGTTCGATCCAAAAATTTGGAGATTGACGGAATTAGAGAATTCCTACCCTTTTAAAATTCCGGATTTGAATTTCGAAAATTTCGAGAGAAATTCAAATAATTTTCGAAATTGCGGTGGGTCCCACAAATTAAATGACGAAATTATATAACTTGTAGGGCATTTTATAAAAGTTTTTAGTTTTAAATTGATTTACTTGTTTTAGTTTTAAAATATTTATTTGACAAAATATAGCTTGCCTTTAAAGAAATTTGTAATTTTAAATCTATCAAATTATTTAACTTGGTAGCTAAAATATAATAAACAAATCTTGAGTTAATTTTATTATATTTAAATAATTCTTCGTTTATGGGCCATTCTAAGCAATATATTAATTTTTGACTTAATATATTGTTTTTCTAAGAAAATATTTTTTTACGGTAATCAAATTATTTAACCGGAAAAAATGTAAAATAAATCCTAAATTAATTGTATTCCAATTATGGAATTATTTATTTTCGGGCCGCTTTTAAATTTATATTATTCTTTTGTTAACGTAGCATTTCCTAATATTAATATATTATGTTATACTCTTTACTTATCGATATATAGTACTTATTTTTGAGAAATAGTATATATGTGACGTTTGCAGATTATATTTATATTTTTTTTAGTATTTTGCAATTAAATTTAGTATATATGTATTTTTCATTTATCAAGCTATTTAATAAGAGAAAAATATATTAAATAAATCCAAAATTAATTATTTCATTATTTTTTGGCCATTTTTAATTTTATATTAATTTTTTCATGAACATACTCTTTTATGATGTTATTGTATTATATTATTCTATTTACTTACGAATGAAGTATCAATTTTTGAAAAATAATATATATTTTGTGTTCATAAATTATTTCTATATTTTTTTAAGTTTGTACCGAATATAATATTAAATTCAACACATTTTTTACAATCGAGAGGACTAATCAATTTCTGATTCCCCACAAAAAATATCCATCCAAACACCGGAGTTAAACAACTTCCACAATTCCCTCACTTTCAAGGAATTAACAGAGATGACCAATTTCTCAATTCCAGATTGAAAATTCCCCGGAACGACACTTAAGGCTCTCTTGGGTCGGATTTCAAATCGCAGGAATTGAGAGAATTGAAGGAATTAAAAGTCCGACTCCTTAGTTACGGTGTTTAGCACGACTGAAAATTTCGAAATTGACGGAATCAGACAATTCTCATCCCTTTCCAATTTCGGTTTTGAATTCCGAAAATTTTGAGAGTAATTCATCTAATTCCCGGGAATTGTGGAGGGGCCCACAAATTAACATTTAGGCCATTTTTAAAGGTTCTTTGTTTTTAAACTAATTTACCTGTTTTAATTTTGGAGTATTAATTCCACTAGAAATATTTATATTGAAAAATTTCAGGATTAAATTTACCAAATCATTTAACTTGTTAGCTAAAATATAATAATCAAATCTTGAATTAATTTTATGATATGCAAATAACCGTTCAATTATGGGCAATTTTAGTAGTTATATTCATTTTAGAAATAATAAATTATTTTTCTCAAAAATATTTGTTTTACGGTAATCAAATTATTTAATAGGAAAAAATATTAAATGAATCCTTATTTAATTGCATTATAAGTATAGAATTCTTTATTTTTGGGCCACTTTCAAATTTATGTTAATTTTTTAATTAACTTAGCATTTTAAGCTTACTTATTAATTATTATCCTGTTTATATAAATCAACTACTTCTTTCTGGCACACTAGTCCTCTATGTGCTGTGTTTGTCGATTATATTTCTTTTCTTTTCGTCTTTTGTACCACCGTTTACTATTAAAACTCTCATATCAACTTCGTCAGACTATTAATCAGAAAACAACATAGTAAACTACATCCCGAATCTTTTCTTATTAATTACACAATTCGTATTTTTGGGCCATTTTCAAATTTATGCATTTCTGAATTTTGCTTCTGTTTTCAAATTTAAACACGTATTTATATTATTCTTCTTTGCTGACAAAGAAAGTAGTGAAGGTGCAGCAAAGAAGATCGATGTGGGGTGTCGAATTCTTTGCAGGTTCAAAGGGCTGGACTCAACAGAACCAAATTTTTAAATTTAACTATATTTTTTGGACTAGGATAGAACTAATCCATGGAATGTTCACACAAAAAACACTACTCTTCCCTTATACTTCCGTGCAAACACCGGAATTACACAATTCCAAAAATTTCGCCACTTTCTGGGAATTGACTGTGTTGACCAATTTCTCAGTTCCAGATTGGGAATTCATCCGAATGGCGCTTAAGGGTCTGTTTGGATGGATTCCGAATCCTAGGAATCGAGAGAATCGGAGGAATTAAAAGTCCAACTCCTTAATAACGGTGTTTAGTTCGATTTCAAAATTCGGAATCGACGGAATTGGGCAATTCCTACCCTCTTCCAATTCCGGTTTTGAGTTCCAAAAATTTTGAGAGAAATACATCTAATTCCTTGGACTTAAGGCGGGGCCCACAAATTCGCATCAGTCCATTTTTCAAAAGTTCTTTTTTAAGATTATTGACGGGTAGGAAGGGTACAGATTTCGTTGCGAAAAAAATAAGAAAGTATATGTGAAAAAAGTGTGATGGGAAATTTAGCAAAGTATTTACGCGTGACGGAAAAGACAAGAAAAGAAATCCGGAAGGGCTTGACGAGCGGAGAGAAGGTTAGGGCTGGGGGGGCCCCGTGGGAAGCAGGAGAGTAGTGGATTGTAAGAATGAAATGGCCATCGTAAAAAAAAGACCGAGGGGGGAGGGAGCAAAGGAGGGAGGAAATAAGGAAGAAATCTGAGGAACTCGAGGGGAACCCGATGGAAGGCGGGAGGGCTGGGCCATGGGTCAATTTCTACCAATGTATGAAGGAACCGGGACAGGGTTAATGAGTGAATATATTAGAGTATTCTATTTACGTAAAATAATGATGTAGTCGAAAAAATAGTCGACATGTTATGGTGGAATTAGTAGGGCTACGGCCTAGTAGTTGTAATGAAGGTTTGACTACTACAATAATATAAAGGTATTTTACCTTTATCCAAAATATTTTGTTAGGGACAATTTTGATTTTAAGTAAATGCTAAACTTACTCGGCTTATAACTATAGATACTTTATTTTTTTGAGGCTACTGTTAAATTTATATTAATTTTTCATTCACTTGCATTTTCTACTATACATATTTTATGGTTTTATTATAAATATGTATTTTGTTTTATTTCAAGTTGTATAGAGGTTACGTTTGTACCTTTATTATCTTTTTGGCCTTTACAAATCTGAATTTAATATTAAACATTTAATGTATACGTATTTTACGTTCTATCAACCCATTTAGTAAGAAACGGAAATATTAAATAAATCTCGAATTAACTATATTAAAATAAGAATTCTTTATTTCTGGGCGATTTTGAAATTTATATTAATATTTTAATTAACTCAGTATTTTTAATATTCTATTTACTTACGTAGAAAGCATTAATTTTCAAAAGATAAGGTATATTTTCTATTTATAAATTATATTTATTAGGAGGTTTTGGTCACAAAAGCGAAGATGAAATTTAAGAGAGTCCTTAAATGGAGTGAGGAATATTAATCAAATTTCTAATTCATTCATCCAAATTCAAAATAAACAATTCTAACGATTTCCTCAATTTCTCCAAATTCACAGAGTTGATCAATTACTCAATTCCAAATCGCGAATTCGTCCAAATAGTTCCCTAAGGGTCTCTTGGGAGGAATGGAAGGTCCAATACCTTAATTACGGTGTCTAGTTCGATCCAAAAATTTGGAGATTGACGGAATTAGAGAATTCCTACCCTTTTAAAATTCCGGATTTGAATTTCGAAAATTTCGAGAGAAATTCAAATAATTTTCGACAATTGCGGTGGGTCCCACAAATTAAATGACGAAATTATATAACTTGTAGGGCATTTTATAAAAGTTTTTAGTTTTAAATTGATTTACTTGTTTTAGTTTTAAAATATTTATTTGACAAAATATAGCTTGCCTTTAAAGAAATTTGTAATTTTAAATCTATCAAATTATTTAACTTGGTAGCTAAAATATAATAAACAAATCTTGAGTTAATTTTATTATATTTAAATAATTCTTCGTTTATGGGCCATTCTAACCAATATATTAATTTTTGACTTAATATATTGTTTTTCTAAGAAAATATTTTTTTACGGTAATCAAATTATTTAACCGGAAAAAATGTAAAATAAATCCTAAATTAATTGTATTCCAATTCTGGAATTATTTATTTTCGCGCCGCTTTTAAATTTATATTATTCTTTTGTTAACGTAGCATTTCCTAATATTGATATATTATGTTATACTCTTTACTTATCGATATATAGTACTTATTTTTGAGAAATAGTATATATGTGAGGTTTGCAGATTATATTTATATTTTTTTTAGTATTTTGCGATTAAATTTAGTATATATGTATTTTTCATTTATCAAGCTATTTAATAAGAGAGAAATATATTAATTAAATCCAAAATTAATTATTTCAT